>JAYKKT010000050.1:1055000-1422500 GCA_036023115.1 Brasenia schreberi
ACTGTGTTCCATCTGGTTCCGTTTAGAAAAAAGAGATTTGAACCATGGGTTCGGGTTCTAGTCCCATGAAAAGAGACACAGTAACTGAACCAAGGACCCCCCAAGTTTGATTATGGTTCTTTGGCTGGTATTGGTTATAGCGAGTGGATTTTAGAACCTATCACTTCCCATTCAAATCAACCATACCTGTCAAGATCAAAACAAGAGTCTAACAACATTGGCTTTCAGTTGTTTGGAAAAATTTTAATTTTTTAAAATTATGATTGTATCATTAAAAAATAATGAGTGAATGGAATAAGGTTTATGTATACAAAAAGAGAGGAAGAAACAGAGAGCTACTACACAACCTTCGACTTTACTAGACACTTTGTTGATTCTGGTATTTTTTAAAATTTTAATTAAATTTTATTTGTTTATAAAAAAATGACGGTTTTGAGCACTTCCGGAATGGTATATATATGTATATATATGTATATATATATATATATATATATATATATATATATATATAGAGAGAGAGAGAGAGAGAGAGAGAGAGAGAGAGAAAGAGAGTTTGGACGTATTGAAGTACTCACTGTAATGTCACAAGGCTTTTACATTATTGCTACTAAAACGACAGAGCTCCCGACGGTGCACATTTTGTCCACCAATACTTGTGCCTTGCGTGGCCTTCAGATGCGAATTAAGCAGCCCCACATCCGCAATCTCATTCATGCAACGCGATTTATGTGAAAAAATTGTCAAAATAACTCTTATGTTTAATCGCAGCCACCCGGATCAACACATTTGACGGCCAAGATCTAGCCATGTGCATTTTTCCAATTGAGAAATACGTTTCCCAGTAAATGAAAATGACCTTGAGGAGCAACGTTTTCCACGCCATAAAATTTCTCATCATCTAAATGAATTCATTCATCGAGAAGAGCCATAAAATTCATCTTATTTGAAAATCAAGCAAGAGGCAGAAGCTATAAATAGATGCATGTTGTAGCAAGTTAGATCATTATAAGAACATATCCCTATCGTGATCCAGTGTGTCGTATGGATCGCAAAGTGGTTTTTCTGGTGTTGGTTGTGGCCATGGCTGCTTCCCTAGCGGAGGTCCACGGGATTCCGGCCAAGGCCACCTACCACTACTACAATCCGGCACAGAACAACTGGGACCTAAATGCTGTGAGCGCATTCTGCTCCACCTGGGATGCCAACAGGCCACTCTGGTGGCGACAGAAGCATGGCTGGACCGCCTTCTGTGGTCCTGTCGGTCCCCAGGGTCAAGCCTCCTGCGGGAAGTGCTTGCAGGTAAGTTTCTCAATGGTTTCGTTTCATGGTGGTTCTGGTGCCTATTAAGATCATTGCTCATACATCACCAAACAGTAGTAAGAATCTTCATAATCCTTCCTGTTTAAGCAGTTCTAATTCACAATGCACTTAACCAGTGTTTGTTTGTGTGATATATATGTGTGTGCATGTATATATATGTATATACATATATGTATATATGTACATATATGTATATATGTACATATATGTATATATGTACATATATGTGTATGTATATATATATATGAGAAACTTAACCATTACTCTAAGAATCTTCATAATCCTTTCTGTTTAAGCAGTTCTAATCCACAATGCACTTAACCAAGAGAATTGCGTGTATTTGTTTGTGATATATATATATATATATAATCCTTCCTGTTTAAGCAGTTCTAATTCACAATGCACTTAACCAGTGTTTGTTTGTGTGATATATATGTGTGTGCATGTATATATATGTATATACATATATGTATATATGTACATATATGTGTATATATATATATATATATATATATATATATATATATATATATATATATATATATATATATATGAGAAACTTAACCATTACTCTAAGAATCTTCATAATCCTTTCTGTTTAAGCAGTTCTAATCCACAATGCACTTAACCAAGAGAATTGCGTGTATTTGTTTGTGATATATATGTATATATATATATATATGTATATATATATATATATATATATATATATATATATATGTATATATATGTATATATATATATATATGTATATATATGTATATACATATATGTATATGTATATATATATATGTATGTATATGTATATATATATGTATGTATATGTATATGTATATATATATATGTATATATATGTATATATATACATACATATATATATATATATATGTATATATGTATATATTGTGTGTGTCAGAGTGTGTGAATATATATATATATATATATATATATATAGAGAGAGAGAGAGAGAGAGGCATACTTCAAGTTGCCCTACACATTAGTTTTAGGCTTTTAGCAGCCATTTGCACAAAGTGATGTATCATGATGTATGTGTCTGTGTGCGTGCGTGCGTGTGTGTGTGTGTGTGAGAGAGAGAGAGAGAGAGTTCAGGACTTGTCCGAGAACGTCGTGTAAGTGCATGTTTAATAAATTTAACTTGGTGTCATATGAAAGGTACGGAGCAAAGAAATTACGATGCAGTGAGAGGGTTGCTGCAACAGCCCCCAGTATTAATTAGTAACACAGTTGGGTTTACTTGTCCATGTTTGCATTTGCACGCATATATCGAGTTTGTTTGTGTGTGTGTGCATTTGCATGATTACGCCGTGCATGTCGACGGGAGGAGGAGAGGCTGCTTGTTTGTGTGTGTGCATGCATGTTCAAGAGAGGGTTTATTAAAGGCTTTTGAGAGAGTTGAAGCCCCATCAATGTAAATTTTAAAGTCTTGAGACTTGAGAGCCTAGATCCCCTCGCCCTTTCTTCCCGTTTTTTTTTCATGTCTTAGTACATTCCTAAACACAAACAAACATATATATATATACCATCTTTATTGTTTGATTATATGATTAATAATATATATTTAAATTAAAAATATTGATATATTTTTATATTTTTCATTTAATGTTTCATGTTTTTGCTTTATGCCTGGATAAAGTACATTTCAACAGGGGTAAGATTTGAGCATTTTCCACTCTCTCTCTCTCTTTCTATATATATATATATATATATATATATATATATATATATATATATATATATATATATATATATATATATCATAAAATTATGATATCAACAAATAAGCTTTTGGCAGTATATGATCCGTTTGGTGACCTTTTCACAACAATTTCAAGTGAGTTATGTTGGTTTAGGTGACGAACCAAGCGACGCAAGCCCATACGGTGGTGCGGATAATCGACCAATGCTCGAATGGAGGGCTCGACCTGGACTGGGGTGTGTTCAAGCAGCTGGACACCGATGGGCAAGGCTATCAGAAAGGGCATATGATGGTGGATTACGAATTTGTGACTTGTTGAGCACAAGGCACAAGCTGCAACCGAGCCCACTGTTGTAGGAAAAATAAGGTCATCACTTGCACATCTTTGTAGTATGCAAGGGTGATGTAGCGAAAATAATGAGAACAAAGGCGTTTTGTTGATGAACACCTTTGAGAGTCTTAGTTGGTTAAAGACAAGAAATCCATCTTATCTTATCTTATGGGTTTGAGCTTTTGGGTTCGCAAGATTGGGTTTTGGACTAGCCTGAATGCTGCTCTCTCTCTCTCTCTCTCTCTCTCTCTCTCTCTCTCTCTCTCTCTCTCTCTCTCTCTCTCTCCACACACTTCAAAGATGCTATAGTTAATAAAGGAGACATACGTGAACACCTTTCAGGTGAAACAACTTTATTATATATATATAAAGAGAGAGGGGGGTCCGAGCTTGAGTGGTTTGCATGATTCCTCTGATCCAACCTCCAGTCTCTATGAGCACGGTGCTCAATTGAGAGGTTTGCATGGTTTCTCCAACCCAGCCATCAGCCACCACCTTTCACTATTCTCACTGCTCAAAACTATTTTTAACCGATCAAAACCACCATCAATAATACAAAAACTACTTAAAAACCTAAAGATTTATAATGTAAATGTTTTGTACTTTTAAGTAGTTTTGGAGGTGGTGATGGTGGTTTTGAGAGACAAAATGCAGTTTTAGAGAGTATAAGAGTAGTAGAAATTGGTGGAGAGCAATAGTTGGATGGGTAGAATCATGCAAACCACTCGATTAAGCACATACCAGTCCTTATATATATATATATATATATATATATATATATATATATATATATATATATATATATATATATATATGTGTGTGTGTGTGTGTGTGTATGTATGTATATAGAGAGAGAAATTGTTACATGCTAGCAAACTTAAGTGCTAAAAAATCTAAATAAATTTCAATCATTCCTCTTTTGATATACCTACGTGAATAAAGTGTACCTACAAAAAGTACTCTCAATCATCCATCATCAAAGATAAATGGTTGAAATTTGTTTAAATTTACTAGCACCTAAGTTTACTAACATATATCGTGATTATGTATGGTATATATATTTACTAAGTTCACCTCACCTCACATATTTCTTGGTTGATGACCTCTCTCTCTCTCTCTCTCTCTCTCTCTCTCTCTCTCTCCAATGATGAGGGTGACGCATGCCCCGCGTACGAACTCATGATCCCCAACTTCTGAGTCGACCCCTTAGCCAGCATTGATTTATTAATTACTTGATGAAATAAAATCATAAATTAGCAGATAAACGCCAATATCATATCTCTTGGCCCTTTTCTTTCGTATATAGTCTATAGATGATAAGTTGTTGGACATATGCAATTTTCTTAAATTTAAAAGTTCGCAAATTATAATCCATAGGGGCCACCGACCCAAAAAAATTCTCATCTACACCCTCACCGACATTTTGGTGCAAGAATTGACCCTTGAGAGATCCGACGGTCAGGATTGCATGGGAAAGCACATCTAACGGTGGAGATTAGATGATTAATGAACTCCCCAAAACAAACACACCCGTCCTTTGCATTAGGATCACATGAATGAGGCATCGACTATTTATCGATTTCATGTCGTGATTGAGTTTGGATTTGAGTCGGATCCAAACCTGACTAGATCTGTCTCAGGACAAAGTGAGTCTTAGTGAGATCCACGATCGAACTCCATCCGATCCAATTTATTTCATCCAAGTAGATGGATTATGGGGTTGGTTACAGAAAAACTACATGTATATTGGTACATGGATTATTGGGTATGAAGCCTTGTGGTTGTACCAATCCTCTGTTGGCAATGAGCTGATGTTGTCTCCTGTAACAAATGAGACTTGACCTTCCAATTTATTTAAGAACTTTTTTTTTAGACTAAAAATTAATTATTTCCTCATTGAATATGAGCATGCTGACGTTTAATTTGAATATTTTCATATATTGACTGTTCTGCCGTGTGTTGTCTTCATCTGAACGTTCCTTTTATATGCTTCAGGATTTTGTTTGTGCCCATACAGAAAACAAGCTCTTTTACATTTCATGGTCTTTGTTATCTTTGCTCTTAAGTCTTTATTGTGTTGTATGATGTGAGTTAAATGGATCAAAATCCACTCTAAGTCTTACCGTTTTGGAGGGAGGTCCGACTCACATTCTCTATAGAAGTATCTACTGCATCACTTTAAAAATCCATTAAGACTTATCCGACCTATTAACCGAGTACCGGTCATATTACTGGCCTCATTGGCTTGCTCCGACAGTACTGGGGTGACAGACTTGTTTCGAGCATGAGACGAGAGAAAAGGAATCCCCATTTAATCCATGCCTTGTGTTGGAAAATAAGAGATTTCATGATAAACCAAGTTTATTTAGAGTCATGTAATGTATTTTGGGTTATTTAGTTAGATAATTGAAAAGTTCTTGTAATTTAGGAAAACTTAATTTAGTATGCTTGTTTTAATTGTCTTAAAATAAAGGAATGGTTTTAAAAATATTGATGTAATTTCAACTTTTGAAGTAGGAACGAAATTTTTTCTCGTTTTGAATTGTGTTGAGCTTTCTTTGTTTTAGTGGTTTTCAATTAATTCCTTCCCACTTCCATCATTTGCAGTATGATCCGTCTGAAAGTTATTTGATCATATTTTTATTTCTGTTTGTCCCTTAGGGACAAGATTACAGTGAAATAATACACAAAAAGCAAGCAGAAGAAGCAAAATGCATGAAAAGCACTGTAATTACTATTAACTTTCTCTGAGTGAGTTTCTTATTGTGACCCTTGCTGCTTTCATTCTGATTCCTCTTCCTTATATGCCTTGAGCAGTTCTGCACATACTGGAAGAGCTTCCTTCTTCAAGAAACCAACTGAATTCGCATATCTGATTTCGGAGGGAATGCCGCTGTTCTTGGTCAGATGAACCCGCGCACGGTTGCGGCCGGGAGCCTTCTCATTGCAATCAGTACGAGGGCTGCTCACTGTCACCACTTCGCAGATATCTTCCTCGTGCTCGCCTTCTACGGGGATCTTGTAAGTTCCAGTGTTGTCTGTGATTCCCTCAAAGATGAGCTTCGGATGATCACCTTCAGGGTCGTCGCATTCGAGTTGAACCTTCGCACCTTGTCGATCGATCAAGATGAAAGTTAGATTTGCAGAAAATAACAGCAGAAGAGCATGTACATCAAAACAACAACAACAAGGATATTACCAGTAATATATTCAGTGATGTTCGTCTCGAATCCGGCTCTGCAATTGTCGCAGTAGACACGGCCCTGCACGTAGAACTTCTCCATGCAATTGACAAAACCTACCAGTGAGAGGCAACAGATGGATAAGACAGCGATAACAGCCATTGATCTTGCCATTGTGCTTTCCTCAAGAAACTTTTTGGCAATCTTCTTCTTCAATCTGAGTGAGGTGCAAGGGGAGAGCTTCAAACTTAAAAGGGATCAGATAGCATGGGATTTCACGGTGAGTGGTCGAACAGGAGAGCCTAAAAAAGAACAAGTTAACCGTTGCAAATGGCAGTTAGTTACTGTTTACTGTGTTTTGCATGGCTGAAATGGATTTGACCATTTCTCTGTTTCCAAATAATGGATCGGATAGTTTACCAAGTTGTGGCTGTCCGGCTTTCAAGGATCCAAAGATTGTGCAGTGATGCCATGAATGTAAATGTTATGGACATTTATCTGGGTAAATAATCTGGGGTCCAAACTCCAACCAAATTTGATCCAAAAAAGAGACTCGAAGTAATTAATTTTCAAGAAATATGGGTATATATCGCTTAAAATTATATTATTATTTTATTGAAAGAATACAAAACTTTCTAGTGTGTCTTAGGCCTTGGATGTAGACATATCTGGTTCCGGTTAACCTGAAACCTAGAACCATAACCGAATCAGTCCAGGCTGGTTCCGGTTCCGGTACTGCCCGAGAGTGGTACTTTTATTAAAAATTTGAAAATCTTGAGAATTTTTTTAAAAAAGTACTGGAACTGCCGGTTCTGGTTTTATAAGAGGTGAAACTAAAATCAAACCGGACGGTCTGAAACTAAAAAGTACTGGAACTGCCAGTTCTTCTATGATGGTTGTACTGATCATGGAAATTTCAGAGACCACACAGGGATCTGCCATAAAAACGATCCAAAGTATCCATATTTGTGTCAACTGAAAGTGACACAGAAATATGGTCGTGCTGGATCTGACCTGTTTTATAAAGACACGAAATGGCATTGGAAAGAAATATGACAAGAAACACAAAATTGCCGGCAACTTCATACGCATGTGAACAACCCAACACGAACACTAGTGTGTCCGTGTCAAACCAAAGTGACAGACAAGAAGAAAGGGATCCTGTTTGAATTGACCTGTTCTTGACACAAATGCAAAATGACTAATTACTCTGAAGTGAAAACCTGAAGTTCTGAGCCCTCGTCTTCTTCACGTGTTGAGGTGTAAACAAAGTAGGGGGATCAAATGAGACCAGAAAGACCAAAAAGGATCCAGCAAAGGAGGCTGGTGGGCAAGGCCAAACTGTAGCTAACAATAGCAAAGACCAATATTCTCTTTCTATATATACACTTACACACACACATTCATATATATATATATATACACACACACACATATGATAGATACGCACACTCATGCATGTTAAAATATGTTTAAAACTGAAAAATACTATTATAATTTTTTTTACTTTACATGTAATGCATCACATGCATGAAATGCTTTTTAAATTCAAATCCCTTGTATTGATCATGTCAATCAAAGGATGATGAACTATGACTCTCTATCTATATATATATATATATATATATATATATATATATATATATATATATATATATATAATTTAAGTATCCATACCGTAAATGTCTCCAAGAAATGCTCTTAACTAATTCAACATGTCTTTCTTTTAAAATTTTCTTTTAAAATATATTTATAGTCACGCATATTAACTCTGTGCATAATGGCCAACGACTCTCTTTGCTAGGGTTAACTCGAAGGGGGGAGAACAACATACAAGTTTGATACCTAGGGGCGTGCATATTTGGTAAGGTTTTCCTATCATCGGCTTGCTGAATAAGAGAATGTATCATTCGAGTTGGATGGAACCATTCATTTTCTTTCCTAACTTTCAAGTCTCTCTCTCTCTCTCTCTCTCTCTCTCTCTCTCTCTCTCTCTCTCTCTCTCTCTCTCTCTCTTTCTCTCTCATACACACATAGTACCTACTCCTCAATCTCGATATACAACAACTACTAAGCCTTTTCCCATATCTCGATATATGTACATAAAAAGTAATGTACGTGTATCTATAGTACAAGTATAAAATCACTTTATGTTGTTTCTATACACATTTTATCCATTCAATAAGCTTGATCCAACGGCCCAAATCTTAGTAGTAGATATTGTTAATGCATATTGTCTTTAGGTGCATAATCTTTCGTAAACATCTTGATTAATCTCTCTCCTTATGTATGGAGAATGTATCTCACTCATCATTGCCTCATGTGTGCTAAAAGCTTAAAATTTTATTAAAGTATACTCATGCTACTAAAAAGCAATTAAAGAATATGATTGAGCATATATATATACATACACAACAACAACAACTAAGCCTTTTTCCATTACTAAACGGGGTCGGCTACATGGATTCTTTGTTTCCACATAGCCCTATCATGTGTCATGTTAACAGTTAACTCACAATAAGCTAGATTATTCTTTATTGTTTCTTTCCAACATTTTTGTGGTCATCCTCTACCTCTTTTAATACTTTCAAAATCTGCCTTTTTATACCTTCTTACAGGTTCTTCTTCCGATCTTCTTTCTATATGTCCAAACCACCTTAAACTATATTCTCTCATTTTATTCTTTATTGGTACCACATATAATTTATTTCTAATAACCTCATTATGTATACGGTCTTTTCTTGTATGACCACTCATCCATCTCAACATCTTCATTTATGTCATAGACATCTTTTGTACATGTTGATGATTAACCGCCCAACACTCACAACCATAAAACATGACAGGTCTAATTGCTGCTCTATAATATTTAACTTTTAACTTTAATGGTATCTTTTTATCACAAAGAATACTTCATGCTCCTATCCATTTTAACCAACCAACATTAATTCTATGCGTAACATCTCCATCAATTCTTCTATTACTCTGAAAAATTGACCCTAGGTATTTAAAACTTTTCTTTTGTCGAATGCAATGTGTGCCAATTTTAATTTCTATGTCCTCTCAAGTAACCAAATGATCAAACTTACATTCCA
This sequence comes from Brasenia schreberi, assembly GCA_036023115.1. Taxonomy (NCBI): domain Eukaryota; kingdom Viridiplantae; phylum Streptophyta; class Magnoliopsida; order Nymphaeales; family Cabombaceae; genus Brasenia; species Brasenia schreberi. The sequence goes on from JAYKKT010000050.1 coordinate 1,064,646, forward strand.
TATATTTTGTCTTTGTTTTACTAAGTCGGAAGCCTTTACTTCCTAATGTTTCTCTCTATAGTTACAATTTTCTATTAACTTTTTCTTTAGACTCCTCCACTAACACAATGTTATCTGCAAATAGCATACACCATGATACTTCGTCTTGAATATGTTTTGTTAACTCATCAATCATCATTATAAATAAGTATGGACTTAAAGTTGTATATATATAGTGTTCATATACCTAAACTAGCCATGGGTTCGTTCACCAAGTCTCTTGACCCTTGTTTGACAGACTACCCATGGGGCTCCAGCTCAGGGTGGAAGTCAACCATGTATCCTTAGACTCAAAGATTTGACGACTTACGACTTAAGTCTCAATGAAGTGTTCGGTTCAAGGTTAAAATTCTTCAGTGAGTTCCTATCGACTTGAGTCACATCAACGTAGATGGGCATGTCAAGCTCACCAACCTGCCCGAAGTCAAAAACACCAAACGCAGACCCGAAAGAAGCAATTGGTCGAAACCCATACTTAATCCAAAGTCAACACTTAAAATGGTCGGGTTCGTGTTGACCTGTTTTCCTATAAACATGATCATGACCCAAAACTGGATGGTGGAAATTTTAAGCACGTCCGGAGGATCCAACACGAGACGTTCATGTTCGTATAGGGCCATGAACACTTGTAGACGTGTCTGTGTTTAGACGAAACTACCCGCTTATAACCTATTCCGGTTTATTTGTGAAAACTAGTCGTCTGAATCTTTCAAGGGTTTTTGTGTATATGTAAATATAGAAATTGGTTCGTGTTCAAACACATCCAATGACACAATCAGCATGAATATTTGAATTTAAAAAATAAAGTGTATGACTATGCATTAGATGTAAAGTGTGAAAAGTACATCAACATATTTTACTTTTTAAATTCAAATTTAATTATTGATCACATTGATTGATAAAAAAAATGATAAAAATATTCGAATAAATTTAAACATATACCACTCTCTCCTTCTCTCTCTCACAGGAGAGGTCATTCTTATTCTCTCTCTTAGCCAGTGTTTCTCTTGAATGAGTTTCAGTTTCAAAGTTGACTCTTTAGTTTCCCTGTGATGGGTGCAACAAAACGTCCTTCCTCGTTGAGATTTGTTTTGCAGTAACAAAACCCTATTTCTCTCTTATAAACTGGTCGTGTCCGTGTCCACATGAACACGAAGGGGTCGAATTAGAGTTGACCAAAGTGATACAAGGAAGGATTTTTGTTGTTTTCGGGTTGGTCTGCCTTCGTACACAACTCAATCTGGACATAAAACGTTTATACTTGATATCAAAACGGGCACGTACACAATCCAAAAGTTAGGATCGTCCACCCAAATTTAGCTAAAAAAGCGGGTCGTGTTTGGGTTGAACTATCACTGGTACAAACACAGTTTAACACAAAACAAGCATGACCGAATGGGTCCAAAGATGAATGAAAGTATCATGTCCTGTTTGGGTTGACCTATTAATGATATCAACACAAAATGACCCGAGAATGAAATCTCCAGCCCCCAATTCTCTGTACAAACCAGCCTGGTTTCATGTTTTCGGGTTGAGTTCAACACGAGCAGCACCCAGCATAACAAAGTTGACTCCTTAGTCTTCACGCCACCTGGAGAATATTTTCTATGGGCAACTTGGTACCTTTTATTTATTCTCTGGAAGCACCACCAGGGAAATAGTGGAAATTCCAAGGGTGCATCCAGAAAAAAGAAAAGACGATGACGAAATAAAGCACGTGCGAAAATAACTCCCGCCAACTCCACAGAACGAGGGTACGAGCAATTCGGGAAAGAAGGATTTTGTTTCACTACAAAGTACTATAGTACCCTCAAGAACGCTTTAAGGTCTTAGCCTCGACGGGTCATATTTATTGTAGGATCCGATTCAAACTGATCCCATCTGCCTTGCTCTCTTTTCTTTCCAGTGTAGTATTGGAATCGGATGTGAGATGAATCGATACCTAATCCAGATTCAAAAGCTAGTTAATTGAAGGTTTGGTTTAATGGAGAACTGTAAACAAAACCCAGATAGTCCAATTCCATATTCGAATCCAGTTTATCTAAATATATTTGACTAGTGGCATTTGGATTTATGTTGAGCTCATGTCCAAATCCAAGGTTGTAGGTGAAGCCATTTTCCTTTTCGCGATCCATTTTTCCACAGCTTTGAGACATTCTTTGGATTATAGGTGATTCTTTGAAAGATTATTTTATCTTGGTGTTAATTTCCTCACTTCTAAGATTCTTTAATTTTGACTCTAATTTTGCAATGTAATTAAACCATTTATCCATTTGAAAAAATAGTTATATAAAAGCACAATATTTAAAAATCTAAATACCATTTATTTATTTTTTGGAACAATAAGGAGGCCGAAGCTAGATGCGTGCATGTTCCACATATTGAACTCACGACCTTCGACTTGTGAGTTGACCCCCTAGCTAGGTGAGATATGGCTTGTTGTGCTACATATTCTAAAGTTTATATGTGCTAAATCGTTTTAATTAAGTCCTCTTTCCTCAAAAGAAGTCTTGGATCTTATGGTTATTATGGATCTTGCTTGTTGCACGAAACTTGGGGATATGTTAGTCATAGTAAAAAACTGAAAGGGCTACTAGGTAAATTCGGTACCACATATGCCGCCACCACCAGAGACCCCCTTCCTCCGATGACGATCGCCGTCTCCTTTTCTAACCCTAAATACGTCCACCTCAAATTCCGGCTTCACCTACGATTTCGTCGTCTAAAGTCCCGGTCGCCGGTGGGCTGTGGGGTCGTGGGCCCTAGATTCCTGCTCGATCGGTGAATTCCGCTTCGTGTCACCGGAACCCGGCTGGAAATGTGATGGATCGGGGCGGCGAGTTGGGCGCCGGCTCCGGCGAGAGGATTGCCAGGGAGGGGTCGACGGTCGTGCCCGACTCCCAGGGCGCATTGAAGAAGAAGGCAGCAGGGTCGCGTTGTTGGATCGCCATGGATTGCACGGGCGAGAGCACGATTCTTGACGTCGACAAGTACGCCATCATGCACCGCGTGCAGATTCACGCCCGGGACCTCCGGATTCTTGATCCGCTTCTCTCTTACCCGTCGACAATCCTCGGCCGGGAGCGCGCGATCGTCCTCAATCTCGAGGTGTGAATTTGAGGTTACTTATCGCTTTTCTTACCAGAAGTTTCGTCTTCTCTTTTTTGGCGTGTTGAATATTGGATTTCCTTTCTTTATGTTAAATTTGGGTCGTCATGGCCTTCGATTCCGTTGATTTCTAACGCGTGATTCGTTGTCCTTTCGTTGTTTTTTCTGGATTGTATGATGATTTAAGGTACTGGTCGGTTCCAATTAGCCAATTTCGTGTTTTTGTGGTCTCTTTTTGTGGGTTTCTCAACAAAAATCATTTGAATTATGAGCTTTTCTCTTTCATTTTTTCGAGTGGAACGGTCTCTTCTTCCTGCTTCCTACTTTTTGTCAATTGAGGTGGTGAAGCTTTCCAATTGGTAGAATTGACTTGTTTGATTAACTCTACTTCATGGGTTTGTAATGATACTCGTATGAACCTCATGGTTCTTCTTTTCTCTGCCGGCCTTATTTCTCTCGCGTTTCTTGTGATGGAGGATGATAGTGACTAGTGTCATTGCGTGATTTCTTGATATGTTTCCACTATTCCTTATCGCTTGTGGTTAATTCAAATCTCTTATTTCTTGTTTGCTTTCTCATTTTTGTTTCTGTAACAACGCATGCTTTTAATGTATTTGGTTGACCTATTGCCTTTGTTTCTTTTGTTTCTGGCCTACTTTCCTCAGCATATCAAGGCGATAATTACTTCAGAAGAGGTTAGTGCTCGATTCTTTTCTCTCTTTCTTGTTCTTCTGATAATTACGAATTGGAAATGGTGTTTTGGCATATTTGTGGGTGCATGCTGCTCTTCCTATTTGTTAGCGTCGTGCATTGTGATTTTTGTCTTTCTCGATTCTGGATTTGGAGCAGGTACTTCTCAGAGACCCAACGGAAGAAAACGTCATTCCGATTGTTGAGGAGCTTCGGAGGCGGCTACCACCGGCAAATCTTGTTCATCCACATGGAGGGGGAAGGGAGCACACGAATGGTCAACATGACATGGATGCTGGTGAAGAGGATGGTCGGTTCATCAGCTTTCTTTCATGGTTATTTTGCTTTCATGCATCTTTTGATATTTGTATCTTGGATATTTAGTTTTTAATCCTTCTTTGGTCTTGATCTTTTAAGTATTGTTCTTTTGTCCGACTTCGTCTTGGTGGTTGTTGAATTTACTTTCCAAATTTGGATAAAGAACTGCCAGTGTGTAGCTTAACAGTTTTGGTCCCTGAGGTGCAGAATCGCCATTTGAATTCCGAGCCTTGGAAGTTGCCTTAGAGGGCATCTGCAGCTTCCTTGATGCACGGACAACAGAGCTAGAAACAGCTGCCTATCCTGCTTTAGATGAGCTGACATCCAAGGTTTGTGGATCTTTTTCTTGAGTTTCTTTTCATGTATTGTTGTTTCCGAGTTGTGAACTGGTCTTGTTGTATGATTACATATTCTACCTCATATGACCTCATTTAGAGGGAAAGGCTTGGTATTGCTTTTGGTTGGATCCCTCATTTGAGCTTAAAATACTACTTTAAATTCCACGGTTGGAAAAGAAACATGCACCATGAGTTTAAATATGAGGTTTTACTGGTACCCCCCATGTTCTTGGAGCAGTTTTGCTCCCTGAGACATATTTTGGGCACTGCATATGAGCTTGAAATGCTATTTCAAACTTCAAGTTTGAAACGAGTCACGAACCATGACTTTAGTAATGCACTGGTTACGTTTTCTCTTTGCTCCATCTGGCATTGTACGTCCTTTTTGACCTATGTGAATATTCTCTGCGATTTCAGCCTATGCTTGTGTGTAATGTCTGTCTCTGATCTTGCCCAGAACGGGTCCTTTAATTTTTTTCTATGGATGGAACTCAACGAACTTATTTTCTGCAGATTAGTAGCCGAAATTTGGACCGTGTGAGAAAGTTGAAAAGTGCTATGACAAGGTTGACTGGTCGTGTTCAAAAGGTTTTCTTTCCGTTCTTTCAGTAGCTTTTAAGTTTTCTCTATGCGTAGGCCTGTTTTTTATGATATATGGTGTTGCTACTGAGTAGAAGGGCTGTTAATGTGGTTCTCCAAGTAATTTCCTTTTTGTCATTGTCATGAGGTTTCTATTATGTGCACATGTATATATGAACTATTTCGAGACCAAGCTTGTGGTACACCATGTTGATCTCTCTATGCAATGCATGCTTGGTTGGTTAAGCTTTTCTTTCAACACTTCTGTATTGCATTTTTTCATATCCCCTCTTGGATACCTCTTCTCTGTTTCTTCTTTCACTTTTATTTGTGTGATAATTCATTTTTTCCTCAAACAATTTAACTATCTCAGACGGGAAACATCAATTCATTCTCTCAGATGGACCATTTAACCTGTTGGAAATGAGAGAGTAGTGACATGAACTAATCGAGTGATTTCTGGTGAGGTTCATTATAGAATTTGTGGAGATGTGACATAATGAGTTAGGATTGGTGGATGATCTGTGGTTGGTGATTGTTGAGCATACCCATGTAGACTTCAAGGAGCCATTAGTTTCGGAATGACATAATACAAAAGCATTGTGGACGGTGATAAGTATTCTTGAGAAAAGGATATACTGAACGTAGGGAGGCAATTCTCTCTCTAGCCTTGCACCTTTCCGCTCCATGTTCTCATGATACTTGTGATACGCATGATATGTACAGTTCATTAAGATGCAGAAGCAACAGATGTTTGAGATGGACTGCAACTTGTTGGATCAGGTTGCCTGACCTATTACGTGAGCATTAATCAAGTTTCCTTTAGTAGCAAATAAAATGAAGTCCCAATATTCCATAAGCGACAAAATAGTATTAAGGAAAGCTATCTATAGATTCCAGTGCACACTGGTGGAACAAGATGTTATGCTGGCCCTCGTTCCATATTGAAGATGATTGTTAAGATGATTTGAACTATAGTATGCTCACATGAGAGCAACTCGTCAAGGTTGTCAAAGCTCCAAGTCTCCAACAAACATATAGAATGGAACACTTTTAAGTAAAGCATGAAAATCTTTTGAGTCCTGCAGTGAGTTGTTCACTGGCAGCATTAATCAAAATGTTTATAGAGGACTTTTCCTCTAAGTCACAAATGCTTTGGCCATTTTGATGGTGCTGGTGGAGAGGAGGGGGAGTTGTCCCTCTTGGAGCTACCAATTAGTAAAGAAGCATAGAAGCAAGTGCCTGTGGTAGAGATGTAGTGATGTGGTCAAATGCATTTTTTCACTGTTTATGCTCCATTGCTTAGATGGTGTTCTAGCCTTTCATCTTTTAGTTAGTAGCCGGATACTTCATTAAGGATTTAATTTGAATATAGTGGAGGTCTTGGAATTTAATTCATGCCAGGCATATCTACTGCTGAAGCGATTTACCTTTTGAGACGTCTTATGGAACATTTTAGAGCAAAAAAGAAAGACCTTCACATGATATTTATTGATCTAAAAAAAGCTTACGATAGGGTACCGAGGGAGGTTCTTTGGAGAAAAGAAGTATCCCATTAACATACATAAACCTTATAAGAGACATGTATGATCATGCAAAAACATGTGTGAGGTATCATGAAGGAATGACAGACTTCTTTGAAGTTAATATTGGGTTACATCAATGATCAACTTTAAGTCCATACTTATTTATATTGGTGATTGATGAGTTAACAAAACATATTGAAGATGAAGTACCTTGGTGTATGTTATTTGTAGATGACATTGTGTTAGTGGAGGAGTCTAAGAAAAAAGTTAATAGAAAATTGGAACTATGAAGAGAAACATTAAAAAGTAAAGGCTTCCGACTTAGTAGAACAAAGACTGAATATATGGAATGTAAGTTTGATTATTTGGTTACTTCAGAGGACATAGAAATTAAAATTGGCACACATTGCATCCCCCAAAAGAAAGTTTTAAATACCTAGGGTCAATTTTTCAGAGTGATGGAAGAATTGATGGAGATGTTAAACATAAAATTAATGCTGGTTGGTTAAAATGGAGAGGAGCATCATGTATTCATTGTGATAAGAAGATACCATTAAAGTTAAAAGTTAAATATTATAGAGCAGCTATTAGACCTGCCATGTTTTATGGTTCTGAGTGTTGGGCAGTTAATCATCAACATGTACAAAAGATGTCTGTGACAGAAATGAAGATGTTGAGATGGATGAGTGGTCATACAAGAAAAGAATGTATACATAATGAAGTTATTAGAAACAAATTAGGAGTGACACCAATAGAGGACAAAATGAGAGAATATCGTTTAAGATGGTTTGGACATATAGAAAGAATATCTAAAGAAGAACCTTTTAGAAGGTATGAAAAACTAGATTTTGAAGGTATTAAAAAGAGGTAGAGGATGATCACAAAAGTGTTGGAAAGAAATAATAAAGAATGATCTAGCTTATTGTGAGTTAACTGCTAACATGGCACATGATAGGGCTCTGTGGAAACAAAGAATTCATGTAGCCGACCCCGTCTTGTATGGGAAAAGGCTTAGTTGTTGTTGTTGTTGTATAGTGGAGGTCTTGGGACAATATGGTCAGGAATCTTAAGTGCAAGTGAAGTCACTATAAGGTCTCCTGGATGGATGGTCCGTTGTGCTGGAGATCAATAAGTGCTTGAGATTCTCTTCCGCTTGTAGTTTTCTGTTCATTCAGTAGCTCATGATCTCTAACCTAGAAAATTTTGCATGTTAACTCAATTATGAAGGATGCTAAAAACAAAAAAGTAAAGGGAAAACCAAAAGTGAAACTATTTGAAGAGCTGTGCATATATTCTGTTGCACTGTGTGTTAAACTTACATTTCGAGTTGGTTCTGTCTGCTCCAGTAAACTGATTTTTTTGGTTGAAATTAACAGATTTTTTTATCTGATTCTACATGTTGGCATTCGGTATACCACCAAATGTTTCTTCCGCTTTTCAGTTTCTTTTGAGGTACTTCTGCTTATCGAGGTACGTTATTATTCACAGGTCAGGGATGAGCTTGAACAACTTTTGGATGATGATGATGATATGGCAGATCTATATTTGACAAGAAAATCGGTGGGTGCAGCTTCCCCTGTCAGTGGTTCTGGTGTACCGAACTGGTTTCCTGCATCTCCCACCATTCGTTCAAAGATATCAAGAGCCAGTAGAGTTAGTGCTGCAACTATTCATGGAAATGAGAACGATATTGAAGAGCTTGAGATGTTATTGGAGGTCATCAGTTATTACCTACTTCGCCTTTTATTCCCCTCCCATATTTTCCCCGCTCTTACTGTTTCAAATGAAATCAACCTGTCTGAACCATGTTTATACTTTGCAGGCATACTTTATGCAAATTGACAGCACGCTGAACAGATTGACCACAGTAAGCATCATACCTGAAACCAATTTCATATTCTTTGTATTACTGGTTTCTCATATTTTATGAGTTTAATCCGTATGTGTTTGCTTGAAGAAGATGTTATAGGTGGTCTTGATAGTGGATTCACTTCATATAGTGCTTTGAACCATTATGAAGCATGAACAAACCATGTATATAGTTCCAGTTGGACATGTCAAAAGAGAGATTCTCCTGATGTTTTCCAACGAATCCAACCCTTTAATCTAGCAACATCTGCTCCATGTTGACAGTGTTTGCTCCATTTTGCTCTTCTGTTCAGGCTAACCTTTTCTCTTAAGTAATTTGTTGATGGGGCCAAATTTTATCATTTCTCTCTCTCTCTCAAGTGGACAACTCTATTGGTGCTTGGTGCTAGAAGTTTTTAGCATGGTGATTTTGAAACTTGCTGCATTTCAAACTTGTTACAGTGCCACAGGATTCAAAGATGTAGATACATTTTGATTATAGCTTGATCTTAAATCTGATCAAGAAATTTAAACTTGGCGCTCATGGGATCCAAGGTAACACGAAGGCAGCCATATTATTTCCCACTAAGCTCCAAATGGACTTTTAGTTTGTTTCCTCGTGAGTGGGTTCAAGATATGGCACTCTGTGTTACGAGGATCTTAGTTTCTGTAATCTTAATTGTGGTGCTTCAAAGTCCAGCTGTACTCAAATATAGCTGGTTGTTAGGTTTCAGTGCATGCCTCTGATGATCTTTGAAGTTTGGATTGAATCAGTGAAGCATCGTGTTGAATTTCTGGATTGATCGGTTTGCTTTTACTCTTCTGGATAATATAACCCAACAGTCTCACCTGATGACTTCTACCATGGCAAGCATTAGCATTTGACATGTGATGTGCTTCAGGATGTTATATGTCACATCCACTAAATTAAGTAGATCCTTGTTCTATATGTGGTATGACTGAAATATCAATTCTAATTAGTAATGCTCTTCTGATCTTTCTCAGCTACGTGAATACATTGATGACACCGAAGACTACATCAATATCCAGGCAATTCTTTGTTCTTGGATCTCAATCTTTGTCTTGACAGATTCAATATTATCATGGCTGAACCATCTTTTCTGCATGTTTGCCAGCTTGATAATCATCGGAACCAGCTGATTCAGGTGACCTTTTAGTACCTTCACTGTTTGATAGTGTGTCCTGACCGTTTAGTACCTTCACCATACTCTGCATGATGATTTACACATCTTTTGGTTTGTGTTTTCATGGCATCTTCTAAAGCATTACTGTGCCGTTAAATTTAAGTGACAGCTTAAAGTTTCTCACTTAGTTCACATTCTACACCGTCCATGTTTTGTCATCAATTTTGAATAGCTATTCATCATGGTAACTGTTACATGTGATCGCGCGTGCCCACAAATTTCACATGTGCTTGCTATAGGGTTTACTATGGGGAGCCATAATTACAAGGTATATTTGTCGTTCTAATTACAGCTGGAGCTCTTCCTAAGTTCTGGAACTGTTTGTCTTTCTCTATATTCACTGGTTGCTGGGATTTTCGGAATGAACATTCCTTATACATGGAACTCGGGTTATGGATACATGTTTAAATGGGTAAGCCTGTCCTCTGATATTTAATGTATCTTGTCCTTCAAAAAGGTACATAACTACTTCCCTTCTGTGATGAATAGGTGGTTGCCGTTGCTGGAGTCGGTTGTTTATTTCTATTCTCCATCATTGTCTCCTATGCTCGATACAAAGGACTAGTTGGTAGTTGATACTCTGATCTGCCTCACTGCTCCAGTAAAAGACAAACCAACCTTCTAGGTGTGTGGGCACATACACAGAAAGAGAAAGAAGTTGGGAGAGTTATTGCAGGGGACGCGAACATTCGCCCACAAAGTTAAGCCAGCCAATCCGAGGTGAAGAACACCAATGAGATGGTGGTATTGCTTGCTTGTTCTTTCAAATGCTTCATTTCCTTGTTTCCCTTCCTTTTCTTTTCCTACATAATTCTTGACCTTTGAGATGGGATTGTGAGCTATTCAAAGTCAGTAAGGGAATGTATAATATATACAAACATATCAGCCATGAGAAGAAAATAAACGCTTGCTATGCGAGCGAATACGATATCCTTTAGACGATATACAGAAGATTATTACTAGGTGGATTGTATAATATGATAATATCGTGTATCGCTACTTGATCGAATCAGTTAACATAATGGTTGCTCGCCAATACTCGATTTGGATGCTCGCTAGCCTAGTCAAGCTTTATATATTAAAATGCGTGAACCCATCAACTCCATTAAGCTTGTTCAGATTCAAGCTCATTGAACTCAACCTTGGGTTGTGCTGAGCTCAAATGAGCTTAAGGAAACAGATTTGAGTTGTTTGGACATAATTCGATCTCGAGCCTGAAGGTCGAAGCTTGATTGAGCTCGAATCCTGCATTTTCTTATTGAGTTTATTCAAGCTTACCTGTACATGAGCTCAAATTGGTTCGTTGTTACTAGTTTCAACTTCTTACATTGTTTCGGATTTCTTTTATCTCTTCATTAAATGAAGACAAATAGAGTACTGTAGTTTATTATACAATACTGTTCATAAAGCATTAGTCTTCAATACAGGTATTTAACAACATTGGGCATATGTGTTTAAACTGTCATTTGCCTCAAAAGGGGTTGAACCAAGCCGAAAATAGCATGAGATCAAGTTTAGACTTTAAAAGAGGTCACGAAGACAAGTGTGTGGAGTCACGGACCCACTTGTGTCATGAAATGGCCAGTATTTTGAAAAGCCACTAGAATCCAGTAAAAAGGCAATGAGTCTTTCTACTGCGTAATCATAATTTCGTGTCCATTGTGCTATCAGATGATAATGTCACCCAAGTTGAGGTCACATGATATAAGGCAGAGGGAACAGCATCATTCGGCTCACCTAACACATTATCATCACAATAAGATCCAAAAGGCGATCAATTTCAGGATTTCGTACTGGATCCGCAGATTCAGGTTTAATCCTAAACCTTTTCTTTTTGTTACAATGGGATGACGAAGCCTTACACAAACACACACATGCATGCCACGGGATTCAAACTCACCACCTATGTTGTTGGGGTCAGGGAGCCCTCGGCTGCGAATTACGTGCAAAGGTTTTTGGGTTGATCTTGTTTTACCCATCTCAGAATCAACAAATAGACTCAATCTTACATGACTGGATGTAATTTGTTGCTAATGTTCAACGGCCCAACTGGACTCAGACTGTGATCAGGTGGCTTGGTATCCTCGATCTATTCTCGACATGAACATGCGGGTGCTTTACGTGAGAAACGAACCACCCTGAGCCTGAAGGCAGATCGGATCTACACTTCTTTTGAATCCAGAACCCATTAAAATCTAACAGGACCAGAGGGCCAAAGAAATTAATGGTCATGATGAACAGTGCATCCAATACAGATAGATGAATGCCGTACATGCAACCAGAATTCAATCTCTTTAAGCAAATAGCTAGCAAGCATTAGAAGAGCATAGTGGGTGGGGCAGCTATTATCATCTTTCAGACGGATATCTTGGCCTTTAATAAAGCAGATTGATTCAAATAAAATAAAACTTTTAGCATAGATTTGCTTTTGTTAACAAGATTAAGACTTGGTTTGTTACTTTTTTTCATTTTGCTTTTTATACAGCGTTTTCAGTATGAGAAATACAAAAGCCTAGGAGTAGGGGCGTTCATGGAACCTGAAAACCTTAGAACCAAATCAGTTCGGTTCTAGATGTCTGATGGTTTTGGTTTGATTTGGCTTTAATCTGGAAAAAATCTGGCAGCTAGGTTCACAGTTCCAACGTTAGAACCAAACCATGAAACCGAAACGAACCAAATCACTATATATAGAGAGATATTCATATTTTATATGTATATAATGTTATAAAACATTATATATAATATTCATAAGCTTACGTATATGAGTTTTATAACTTTATATGCATATGTGAATATATAAAAAGTTTATATACTTATATGGATTTAAATCTGGACAAGTTTATCACTTTATATTGAGTTTTATAACCTCATATACATTTAAAATGTGGAGTGAAGATCCAAATAATCTCATGGCATAATACAATTTATTTAGCAAAATTCTTAAATTAATCGAACCATGATTAGAACCAAACCAAACCGGAACCGGTGGTTCGGTTCAGTTCTCTAAAAATTGAGAACTGAAATTAATGGGTTGGTTCCAGGCTGAAGCTAGAACCGAACCATCAAAACCCCTACCTAGGACACAGTTGACTAAGAAATACACAACCCCTACTTTCCAATCATCCGTATGCGTGTATGTACTCCATCCACCTTAGTATGAGAAAGAAAGGCTTGGTTTCAGTTGGCATTTTCCAAATCGCACAGCGGAATCTCTCTCTCTCTCTCTCTCTCCAGACGCCTGCTAAGTTATCATGCTAAATGATTTTAGCAAATCTGGCCATATACATACTGATGGATTGAGCATGACCAATTCAACAAGAATCAACTTTCACATAAAAAATATATTCTCAACTGTGGTTCAGCTTTCTTCACGAAGGATGCTGCTGATGAACATTTGTATGGAAAATGAGTCGAGCAACAAACAAGGCTTTCTTCTTTCGTTAGGCTCGTTTACCATCCCTACCTGCGTTCAAGCACACAAAAGCAGAGGTGGTATTTCTTTTTAGGTGAAAGAAATTGTATTATTTAAAGATAACCATGTTGCAGTAAATTATTGCATTAATGGAGTTTCTCTCTCTTACACGTTGCAGCAAGAATCTGTGGAGTAAATACGAAGCCATTGTAATAACCGCGTTTTTCTCAAATCACGACGGGGTTTTTCGGTTTTTTCCTCTCTCACGCACACACACAGAGGCGGCGAGCCCACATCTTTCTGTCTCCCAATCGTGAAAAAACACGCTCCAACAAGCATTTCTGAGTTTGGGCAGTCCGTTATTTCAATCAACTCTCCTCAGAGTCCCTTTACATTTGATGTTCAGCTCTTTTTGTCTGTTATTCCAATCTTCCTGGCGAGTAGCGATCCCTCCTATTCTTGGTCATCAATCTGTCGGACGAAGGTTTTAAGATCGATCAACGAGGGATACGGGAATTCCGTCTTCCAGGGTAAGAAAATGCTCACAGGAGAAAGATGGGATCTTTGTGGGGTTTGAAGTTTGAACGATGACGACCCAAGTGGTGAAGGTGCGAAGGATGAGTCTTGCTTCTTGTTTGACATGCCCTCTCTGCAAAAGGCTGCTGAGGGAAGCCACCACCATATCCGAGTGCCTTCACACTTGTAAGATCTCTCTCTCTCTCTCTCTCTCTCTCTCTCGCACGCACACACACACATCTTCTCTAAAAGCATGCACGTAGTGTCGTATAAGCGATTTGGAATTTCATAAGCCCTTCTCTTTGAGTGAGAAATCATGAAAGCTCCTTCTCTCTGATTGAGAAATTGTCAGAGCTGAACGTACGCATACTCGCTTGCTCTCCCTCTCCATGCAGACGCATAAAAGCATTGTAGTTCCTACTAGTCGCATGTTTCAAGGCTCATGATCTCCTGAGGGAAATTCATAGATAAGTACTTTGTGAGTCACGTTGATTTGTTCCTGTTGCAAAGCATATATTTGTTCTTAATAACAACCATACATAAAACTGGTATTTCTACTGCGTCTAGAAATGGTAGGGTAGAAAATTCAGTACTTGTTTCTTTCTGTCGATAACTCGGGTTTCACAGGTAACGTATCTGATGAGAAGATGCCTTCGAAAAGCTTTGTTGTTTCTCTTAGGGTATTTACCGACGGATCTCGATGGATATTCCGGTATCTCTGTTCTACTTTGTCCATTTGGTAGACTTGCTTTTGTAGAGTTTGTATTTGTTCATGTTGCAATTTGACTGATGACTTTGAAAGAATACTTTATGGATATAATCTGCAGTGGCTTCAGTCACCGTTCAAGAGAGAATTTAACATCTTCTCTTGTTGTATCTTAGTGTCTTGGATATCAAAGATTACAAAACCATGGTCAATATACTCGTAATCCCAACAATGGATCACATTCTATTTGAAAAATCAAGTTGACTTACAATTTGTCAACAGGATGTGTGTTTGTAGGTGCTTTCATGAATTTGTATTTGTATTTGTACTTCTCTTTCTTCCTATTACTTCTGATGTTCTTTTGTTTTCAATTTGAACCAGTCTGTAGGAGGTGCATTTATGAAAAGCTCACGGATGAGGAGGTGGATTCTTGTCCCACTTGCAATATCGACCTGGGCAGCCTTCCCCTGGAGAAGCTTAGGTAGTACTTCTCATTCTCGACACCTGTTTTTCAATAGAACTTGTTTAATATTGTGTAGATGTTTTCTCTTTTCTTTCACTCATATTGATGTTTCATTTCGAAGTATTTCTTACTTGTGTTGCATGCACAGTTAACGCTTGGAGGTATGTAGGCGAGATAAGTATGTCCTCGTAAAAGTCCTCTTGAGGATCACATGCTACTGAGAAGACATTCTTGTGATGTTGAGAGCTTCCTTTGCAATTTTGACAAGGAATTTTTGTCCAACTGGCCTCTTTCCTAATTTTTTTTATCTTTAGAGGTTACCATTTTTCTTGTTAGACATAATACGTAGGAAGATCCAAATGCAGTTTCTCTTAATGCTTTTCTAATTTTCATCCACCTTGTGGGATTGAAATCTGAGGCCCCTATGTGAAGATGATCCCATTCTAACTGGTTCTGTTATCTTATTCCACCCACTTAGAGATGCATATGATATCCCAGACATCTGTTGATGATTAAGTCATAACATTTTAGAAGCACTTTGGCTTGAAAACCTGATGCTATATGGTTCATATCTCCACTTCAGCTTATCATTCCGAATAATAGATATTAGCATGTCCACTTCCAAAATGGAAGTAGATAATTGATGATAAGCGATCTCTCTTTTGAGAATGCTTGTTGTATAGTATTAACTGCCACCTTCTAATTAGTGGTCACTCTGTGTCAAACTGAGTTCACTAAGGATTACAATACCTTGCTACTAACTTTTGCTAATCCTGTGCAAAGAGTTATGGGTTTCCCCATGTCTACAATAATACGTAGTGACACAGTCTCTGGTTTAAGACGGTTTTGCCTTCTTGCATAATCTCTTATTGTCTCTACTATTCTTCCGGAACATTCTCATCTCTTTCTTAGCTTCACATTGAATGTTCTCAGTGTTTTCTTGTTTCAGGCCTGATCATAATCTAGAAGATGTGAGGAACAAAATATTTCCTCTAAAAAAGAGCAAGGTTAAAGCCGAAGAGGTTATGACTTCCATTATGTTGCCTGTGAGGAGAAAAGAGAGGTCCCTTTCTTCTTTAGTTATCAGCTCTCCTCGTGTAACAGCACAGATTGGTTTAACTGGCAGAAGAACTAAATCTGTTGCTAGAAGAGCTGCTTCTCTTCGTGGATCCCCTTTTGCTACTGATGAACCCATAAAAAGCAAAACAACGAATGCAGAAGGCCATCAAGATAATTCTCATGGGGCCCCAGATAAGATTCCAAAAAGGCAGGTAAGCATAATGAACTGCGATTTATTCATTTGGTGTTCAGTTGCTCATTACTTATTTGCATTACTCTGTTGCTCCATGCCTAGTTATATTTGATACTTAATATAAGTGAAAAGTTATTTTATTTCCACTCTTCCTCTGATATTTTATGCTCTATAATTCACCATTTATCTCATTGATAGTTTCTTCAATGTGTAGCATGTTTACATGGTACAAAAATTTTGGTAGAAAAGGTTTTTCTTTAGTTAGGCTCTTCAAGGAAAGCTTTCTCTAACAACAACAACAAGTAAGCCTTTTCTCATACTAGACGGGGGCTACATGGATTCTTTCTTTCCATAAAGCCCTATCATAATTTGTAGAATCCATGATAAATAAGTTTGACAAAGTTTTACGTTGGCTATCGAAATCCTAACGCAACCCTCCTCCTTTATTTGGGCTTGGGACCCAAGGAAAGCTTTCTCCAAGTTGATGAAAAAACTTTTTTTGCCAAATGTGCTTAGATAGCAATGAATTAGTGTTTTTAGGATTCTTGTAACTTTACCATATTTTATTTGTTGGTTCTAATATATGCCAGAAAGATGTAGACAATGACCCTATCATGGTATAACTCTCAAATTTTTCGTGAATAGAAGAGTAACACATTTATCTTTTGAATCTTGTTTTTTTTGTGGTAAGCTTTATCTTAATATTTCATTAGTTTCGGAATATAAGCTCTTTCTGAACTTAATGTAAATTCTTGATTGTTTTAGATAAGACATATTACTAGAATATGAACCAGTGTTGTTCGATGCATATCTTATCGTGTATCATTTTGGTCCATGATACGTATCGTATCATATTGTATCGCTCCATATCATAATTTAATATTAAAAAATTAATAAAAATCCAAAAAAAAGAAAATATATAATTGCAAAGAATTCATATAATGCAAAAAATTAGTACATATTCATCGTTCACCATTCAATAATTGAAAAAGAAATTACATATTTTGAAGAGTACAGGACCTCCTTAGAAAAAAATACAACTTTCATAATTGAAAAAATACATTTACACATTATAATAAGGATCATCAAGTAAATAATCTTCATCTTCTCCTTATTAAAGATTCTCACCACCTTGTGCTTCAAAATCAAAATCATCATCCCTTTTGCGCTCCTTCCAAATTAATTAATGCAATATCTTCTTTGGTTAGGACGACATTTGTTTCATTATCTTCCATAATCCACTTCTCTAATATATCAAAATTATCCAAACTTATTGGATCAAATTGGTTTTCTTCCTTATTTAACTTTTTAATTGCCTGCAAGAAAGAAATAAAAGTAATTAGTAAATAACATTAACAATTTAAGTAAAATAAATATTGAATTGAATATTTAAGTATTAACTAATACAAGATTACCTCTATCGGAACCGCATGTTGCAACGAATGAAAACTAAGTCATTGAGCCGCTTATGTTCCAATCTATAGTAATTTTTTTATATAGATGTGTTCAAAGATACTCCAATTTCTTTTTACAACCCGTTGCACTACAGGATGACTCAAAACTCTTCGTGTAAAATCTCTAAGGTTTGGGTAATCACTTCCAAACTTATTCCACCACACATGATAAAAAAAGATAAATATTAGAGACTTAATCTATAATAAAT
The DNA here is from genome assembly GCA_036023115.1 of Brasenia schreberi. Lineage (NCBI taxonomy): Eukaryota > Viridiplantae > Streptophyta > Magnoliopsida > Nymphaeales > Cabombaceae > Brasenia > Brasenia schreberi. The sequence continues at coordinate 1,082,309 of JAYKKT010000050.1, forward strand.
ATAAGATTTAAGAAACTTAAATATTAAGATAAACAACTTACCTGAACGCATATTAGTGTGGTTGCGAATGACTACAGGCAAGTTGATCAAATAAAGAGAGTTATCTTAGATCTCCATCTCTCGATGTATACCATATGCTCTACTCTCATCAGGAACCTATATTTTATACAATCAGTGGTCTGACGTGTATCATATCGTGTATCGCTGGGCTCCACGATACGGGTGTATCGTATCATATCGTACTTTAATATTAAATAATGCAAAAATTAATTAAAATCAATAAAAATTAGTAAAAATCCAAAAAAAAAAATCAAAAAAAATCGGGTAATTGCTTTAAATTCATATATTGTAAATTTAGTACAGATTAAGCATTCAACATTGAACAATTGCTTCCAAATTTACATATTTTGAATCCAAAAAATGAAATACAGATTATAGACACAGTTACATTTTATAAATTGTAATAAGGATCATCAACTAAATAATCTTCATCTTCTCCTTGTTGCAGATCCTTCTCATCATCATCAGCGACACCTTATTCTTGGAAATCAAATTCTTCATCTCCTTGATATTGTTGTTGCGCTCCTTTCAAATTAATCCAAGCAACGTCTTCTTCAGTTAGGAGAGCATTTTCTTCAGTATCTTCCATAACCCAATCTTCTAATATATCAAAATTATCCAAACTTATTGGATCGAACTGACTTTCTTCTCTATTTACTTTTTTTAATTGCCTACGACAAACAAAGATAAACAATTAGTAAATAATATTAACAATTGAAGACTGAAGTTAAACAATATTGAATTGAAAATTTGAAAGTAATACAACACTACCTTTCACGAAGGCGCATGTTACAATGAATATAAACTAAATCATTTAGTCTTTTGTGTTCCAACCTGGTACGCTTCTTTGTATGGATGTGTTAAAAAATACTCTAATTTTTTTCACAACCTGTTGCACTATAGGTTTGGCTTAAGACTCTCACTGCAAAATCTCTAAGGTTTGAACAATCAGTTCCAAACCTGTTCCACCAAACATCTATAGAAAAAGACAAACATTAGAGACATAATCCACAGTAATGTAAGATGAAACTTAAATATGAAAATAAACAATTTACTTGGACGCATCGTAGTGCGGTTGCAAATTGCAACAGGCAAACCCATCAAGTGAAGAGCATTATCATATATCTCCATCTCTCGATGTATCGCATCTGCTATGTTCTCATCAGGGATTAATCTGTCGATACATTCAATGATTCCTCGAATAACCTCACCGTCCCTTTTGAAGGTTAATGAGTACCTTAATGATGGGTTTAGATAGTAGGTTGTTGCATGAATAGGCTGATGCAATTGTTTATTCCATCTACTATCAATTATTTTCTACACGGGCACATAATCTCTCTTTTTTCTATTAAAGTTATTTATGATGGCTTCTTTTGCCCAGTCCATGGCTTCATAAAGGTAACCCATAGATGGTTTCTCCTCGCTGTCAGCCAATCTCAAAACTTTTACTAAAGGAAAAGTAATTTTCAATAATCTGACACATGCATTCCAAAATGAACTTCTAAAAACTGTTTCTGCAATCTCATTCAACTTTTTATTTATTCTGTTTTGAAGTAACTCTGCAAATTGTTGTCACTCATCTGAGGAGAACATTATCTTCAAAGCTTGCTTCTGTCTCACAATACTCTGTATAGATAAGAAGTTTGTTGCGAACCAAGTTGCAGCTGTGCGAAGAAGCAAAACATCTTCTGTATATCTCCTCCTCATACACAAAACAAATGCATGGTTGTAAATGAATTTTGTAATATCTTGGCAACACTCAGTTGCTGCCTTTATTTCATCCATCTCACCAATGTCCTCGAGAATGAGATCTAAACAATAGGTTGCACATGGTGTCCAGTAGAAAGTCCCATAAATATCAGCTAACTCTTTTCCAACTGCTTTGTAGTTAGTTGCATTATCTATAATCAATTGGACTACATTCTCTAGCCCAACCTCTTTATAACCTTATCAAATTCCTGTTGTAAGATCTCTGTAGTGTGTCTCTCTTCTGACATATCTAGAGATCGCAAAAACATGAGTCCTTTAGGACAATATACAAGAAAGTTTAGCAATGTCCTTCCTCGCCTATCGGTCCATCCATCTGCCATGATAGTGCATCCCGTTTCCTTCCACGACTGTCTCAAAGTCGAACAATATTGGTGCACTTCAATGACGGTCTGATCTAATATCTTCCCTCTCAACTTCTAATAAGAGGGCATCCTGTATCATGGACCAATGTTAGCAATTGCATCTGCCAGTGCTTGAAAATAAAAATTGTTTGCTTCATTAAATGAAATGCATGCATCATAAAACCATCTTCCCACTGCAAGGTCTGCTTGATCATGCAGTTGTTCTGAAGCTAGCAGCATAAATTCTAGGTTGAGCACCAGGTATAGTGGAAGGAGGAAAGAATGAATGAATGGTAGAAGAAGCTCTTCCTCTACACCTTCCTGAATTTCCTCTTTTGCCACCTCCAAAGTCTTCAGCTGCAACCCTCTTTCCCCTGCTAGGTGCTCGTGAACTGCTACTACCAATCTCTGTTCTAGTATCTGAAGACAAACTATCAGTGAATCCAACTCCAGTGGCAGTAGCATCATCAGCTTCTTTACACATCTGGAAATCATCCTTTTGTTGTCTCCTTTCTTGTATGCTCTCAATGATCTGCAGGCATTGCCATTTAATACCTTCTAACACACTTCTAACTCTACCTGTGCATGGAGCAACTTCTTTCCTGGTTCCTGCTAGGTGGTGTTTTAACTTTGAAATTCCACCACTAACCACCTTTTCACAAAATAAGCATCTAATCTTTAACTTTGAACCCTCAATTGGTATACCTCACTGTCATGTCGGATCATCAGACCGATAATGGGAGTCTCTACCACCCCTTCCTGCCATCTCAATGGAGAATTTTAATTCAAACAAAAACCTGAAAATAAAAGCACTTCATAAATCCCCCAATCTTCAAATAACACTCAAATGGAGTCTCCCACTTCATGAATGCAATAAAAATCCTATACACACTTAATAACTTCATATTTTTTCATTAAAAAAAATGAAATAACACAAAAAACAAATATAAAAGAAAAAAAATGGAAAAAACATTAAAAATATACCTAAATCCGAGTTTGGAGGCTTGCACGGACACTATAGGGCACGATTTTAGAGCTTTGAACACCAAGGAGGCGAAAACTATCTCTTAGGGAGCTTGAGAAACCCAAAAGGAGAGAGGAAACCCACGAAAAATCACGAGTTTCAGTCGGCCGAGGGCGTATGCACCGTATCATACGGGCGATATGCACCGTATCGTGCGATACAGCCCGTATCGCACGATACAGTGCGATACACTGTCTTCCATGATACACTACCTCACGATACGATACGATACAGTGCGATACGGATAACACTGTATACAATCAATGATACATCAATTTACCTCACTATCCCTTTTAAAGCTTGCAGAATACTTGAATGTTGGGTTTATGTAATAAATTATTGCATGAATAGGTTGATGTAGTTGTTTGTTCTATTTGTCATCTATAATATTCCACACGGACATATAATCCCTTTTTCTTCCATTGAAATTGCTTTAACTTTTTTTGCCCTATCCATAGATTCATAAAGATAACCCATATATGATTTCTCCTCGATGTTAGATAATCTCAAAACTTTCACTAAAAGGACATGTAATTCTCAATAGCTTAACACAGGAGATTCAAAATATACTCGTAAAGACTATGAAATCTCATTCAACTTTCTCTTTATTCTATTTTGAGGCAACTCTAGAAATTGTTGTCACTCATCTAAGGATAATATTTTCTTAAGGCTTTCTTTTGTTTTACAATGCTCTATACATATAAGAAATTAGTTGTAAACGGAGTTACAGTTGTACGAAGGATCTCTGCACTATTTGTATATCTCCTCATCGTACATAATATAAAAGCATACTACACTACAAGTAAGCCTTTTCCCATACTATATGGGGTCAGCTACATGGATTCTTTGTTTTTTTTTGTAGAATCCATGTTAAGTCTGACAAAGTTTTACGGTGGCTGTCGGAAGCCTAACACAACCCTCCTCCTTTTTCCTGGCTTGGGACTAATATAAAAGCATAGTTGTAGATAAATTTGATGATATCTTGGCAACACTCAATTGCTACCTTTATCTCATCGATCTCACCAATATCTTAAGGATGAGATCTAAACAATGGGCTGCATATGATCTCCAATAGAAAGTCTCATAAGTATATGCCAACTCCTTCCCAATTGTTTTATAGTTAGCTGCATTTTCTATAATTAATTGGATTACATTCTCTAGCCCAACCTCGTATATCATTTTATCAAACTCTTGCCTTATGACCTCTGAAATATGCCTCTCCTTTGAAATGTTTAGGGATCTCAAAAAAATATAAGTCCTTTAAGACAATAGAAAAGAAAGTTTAATACAGTTCTTCATTGTCTATCTGTCCATCTGTCTATCTGTCTGCCATAATAGTGCATCATGTCTCCTTTAATGACTCTCAAAGTGGAATAATGCTTCTGAACTTTAAGAATAATCTTATCTAATAGTTTTAATCTTAACTTTTGATAAGAGGACATCTTATACCCTGGACCAATGTTAGCAATTGCATTGACATTACTTGAAATTGAAAATTATTTGTTGCATTAAATGGAATGTATACATCATAAAACCATCTACCCACTGCAAGGTCTGCATGCTCATGCAATTGCTCTAAAGCTATAGCAATACGAATTCCAAGTTGAGTACCATGTATAGTGGTAGGAGGGGAAAATGACTGTATGCAAGAGTAAGTTTTTCCAATACTCCTTCCAGTTCTACCACTTTCACTTGCAACCTCTTCAACAACCCTCTTTTCCCTAGTTGGTGGTGGAGAACTACTACTACCAACCTTTGTCATATGATCAGAAGGAATAATATCACTCAATCCAACAACAACATGATCTTCGTCAAACATCTCTAAATCATCCTTCTTTCCTAGTTCCTGGTAAGTGATGTTTTTTTCGTGAAATTTCACCACTAACCATATTCTCACAAAACAAACATTTTATCTTAAATTTGTTTCCCTCAACTGGTGTACCTCACTGCCATGCTGGATCATCTGAATGAGATTGAGAGTCACTAACACCCCTTCCTGTTATCTCAATTGAACACTTAAATCTAATAAAAAACCTTAAAATAAAAGAACTTCATAAATCCACAATCTTCACTTAACACTCAAATAGAGTGTCTCCCACTTCACGAATACTATAAAAAACATATACATGCACTTCATAACTTCATATATTGTCATTCAAAAAAAGAAAAACACAAATAATACAAAAAAATACAAAGAAAAAAATTAAAAAAGCTCAAAAAATATACCAAAATGCAGGTTGAGAGTCTTTCACAGATATCATATAGCACCTTGGGAGCCACCAGAGAGCTCTTTGAGAGCTTTCAAAAGACGTTAGAAACTCGTAGAAATGCGAGTTTCTGTTCGGCTTTGCCCGTATCGTTCATATCATATGATACGTGTTGTATCGTGAGATACAACCAAATAAGTTATATATTGTGATACACTATAGTGTATCATATCATGGAGCTTCACGATACAATACGTATCGTACTGTATCGTAGGATATGGTGCGATACGGATAACACTGACATGAACAACTACTACTACTACTAAGCCTTTTTCCATACTAGATGGGGTCGACTACATGGATTCTTTGTTTTCACAAAGCCCTATCATAATTTGTAGAATTCATGATAAATAAATCTGACAAAGTTTTACTCTGGTTGTCAGAAGCCTAACACAAACCTCCTTTATCTGGTTACATAGGCAGACTTATATTACTAGAATATGAAGATAAACTAAAATCAATCATTTGCATAAGGAGCTTGTCACATGTTTCCCTTTGCTATGCTATGGATTCACTTCCCTAATGGCATGGTGTTGAAATAGGTAGTGATTTATTAGTCAAGCAAAGCCCTCTAATTTGCTCATTAATAGGGAATGATAACCTACCAATACTTTCTGCAGTCAACTAAGCGAGGATATTTTCTCACTAAGTGTTCATTACATTTCAAAATAATTTGCTAACTTTTGTCTCTTAAACATGCAGAGCTCTTCTAATGGGGAGCCATCAAATCATACTTCTAATACCAATGCAGAGAATGAAACAGAGCAGCTCATTAAAGGTGGCCTTTGGAAACCACTGAACTGTCTATTTGAAGCTGCTACCAGGCCAAAGGCTTTTAAGTCAAGCTTTCAGAATTCATCTGTCAAGACAGAGCAACCAGATGATACTGATACAGGTCATACTACACAAAAAAACAAATTTAAGGAACACACACGTAAATCAAAGCTCCAGGATGATATGAAAGGCACTGCTGCCCATTCAGGAACGGGTAAAGCTAGAAGGCTTCATGGAATCAGCAGGAAGCGAGCAAGGGAGGCAAGCTCAAATCAAACCTTGCTGAGCGCTGCCCATTTAAAGCGTGAAAGAAATGGTCCTGTTTGGTTCTCCCTTGTGGCAGCTGATAACCAGTGAGAGTTCTCTAATTGCCCAAATAGTTACTTATAACTAGTATTAAAAAATATTGAGGAAGTTTCTTAGCCTCTTTAATAGAAATTATGTGATGAAATTCTGAGTTTTGCAGTCTGTATTCTGTCTTTTGTTTCCTCTGATCTTTTATTAATTTGATCCAGGGAAACTAATGAAGCTCTGCCGCAAATCTCTGCTTGTTATTTGAGGATAAAGTGAGTTTAGAATATTTTCACATCTTTGCTTAAAAATGCCTTGAGTTTCTCGTTATGTTCTCTATGTGTGAGTGTGCGTGTGTTTGTGTGTGTGGGTGCATGCATGAGTCGGTTTATCTCTGAGTGTGTGTATGTATCAGATTCATGGGATATTATATCGGGTCTTTGATAATTAGGAGAAATTCTGAAGTAGAATGAGATTCTATCTAAATAGACAAAGGCGTCCTACAGTTTAACGTGGTGTGGTTTTGAACTACTGCGAAGAAGCAAACTCTATTCTAGTTACAACCCCTGAGTACGTTTCACCACTGCTGTACTACTCCTAATTAGAAGGCTCTCATTAATATGGTTGAGGAAGCAAATTTAACTCCTGATTATACGCAATGGTACAATCAACGTAAAACAATTTGAAGCAAGGTTGACAACTTGACTTGGAGCTAATCAAGAAGTGGAAAGCAAAAGGAAAGAAGGTCTGGAATTTGTCAAAAAAGTGATGAGGGTTCTTCTGGAAGCAAAAGAAAGATGCAATGGGAGTTCACTGAGAAGTAAAAGGGAATAGATTGGAAACTTGAATAAAGTTGGTGAACAATGGAATGCAAGTAAAAATAGTTGGTATATGATTGCATGTGGCAGTCTGGCAGAAGTGATTTGAGCGTATGTGTGATCACGTAAGGCAAGATATATGAATAAAGACAGTCTGACACCAACGGAAAGTATGATGGTACTACTGTAGTCACAAACCTATAGCTTGTTATGTAACTGATAAATTGCCAATTTGTTAGCATCTTATTGTGTTTTGATGTAAGAACAAGAAATAGTAAAAGCATTGAATGAATGTGTGATCAATTTGTCAATCATTTGATTATTACTAGAGAACCAAATGGCGGTATTACTTTGCTCTATTTTACCTTGAATTTAATGACCTTATTCTTCAACTTTTTTTAATTAAACTAAATGCGCAAAAATACTCCATTTGCAAGTGCTTGCTGCTAAAAAAATTTCAAGAACAAGTGAAAAGCTTTATTTTTATGTCCAAACTAAACATGACATATCACAGTAACTTTTTTTTTTTTACTTGGTTTCTGAGATTCTAGGCTTTTGAATGTACAGCTATATATAAGTGACTTTGTTGCTACAGTTTTGACATTTTTGGGAGCCAACCAAGTTGATCTTTAGATGTAAAGATGTCACAAATTGAGGCATGCACTATAAAAGAGGTCAAGGAACGTGTAGAAGTGTTTGAACTTGGAAGAAATCTAAAAAAATGACCTTTTGCACTTATGGATTTGAATGTGGGCATGATACATGATAGATCAGAAAGGTGACTAGGGGTTAATTTCACTTAGTGGGGGTAAAGGGGTGGCTCTTGTCTCCGTTTTTTCAATATTAAAAGTTAAAACCTAGCATGCAGAGCATTAGCTCAACTAGCAGGGCTCTCTGGCTCCGATGATGCAGGTGGTGAGTTCGATTGTCGGAGTGTGCATGTGTGTGTGCGCAAGGCTTCAGCCTCATGTTGTAACAAGAAAAGGTTAAAACTTAATGCATAGGCCATGAGTCTTAAGTGATTACATGAAGCAAACTACAAAAACATGAGGGATGGGAAAAGCATGAGGGAAGAAGCACCATTCCTATGCATCTTTTGTATGCGAGAAGCTTCTACTCACATTAAAAATTATTGGTGACTCTTTCTTGAACCATATTCATTTTGATAATTCTGATCAGTTGTTGATTTAATATTAAGCACTTAGATATGCATTGAAGTCCCCAACTGAAAGCCACTTTAAATTGTAAATCTCAATTTATTAATTTCATCCATTTCAGTTATGGTGGCACGCTTCAATTTCCATGAATTGCCAATCGACAATAGAGTTGTTTCAGTTTTCTATTTGAAATCTATAATGAGCTTTTCTTTGTTGGGTTCCTGCGGCAGAGATGGAAGTATTCCAGTATCACTCATCATGAAGTACCTGGTCAAGAAACTTAATCTTAAGAGAGAGTCTGAGGTGAGTTTTCTACTTTTCAGCTCATGTTTTCATCATGGTTCCTACACAGATTTATGTGAGAAATGCAATGAGTTAGGCACGTGGGTACCTATCAAGTGGTGCGCATTGATCAGACCAGAACTGGCTCTTGTTAGTCCCTCGCAGCCCTGATAAACCTAAGGATTTGAACTGTGTCTACTCATGGTGCGGTAGCTTCTCCTCTTGGGTATGGCTTATCCCAGTCAAACATGGGACTTATGTTGAGGGAAGCCTGTCATAGATCAAGTCGATCATGCCAAAGCTGATTGTGCCTTTGCTCGCACTGATCGTCAGAGGAAGATGGTGCAATGACCATTCTGCTTTGTCTCTAATCCAGTAAAAGTTTATGTGTGTGTGAGAGAGAGAGACAGTGGCGGAACCACGCCACCCTTTTATGTGGTTTATATAATAAGTACCGGGTAATTTAGAGGACTCCTTGTAATTACTGTTAGAGTCGTCCAAGGAATATAGTAAGTTGGTAACTAGCTAGAGTTTTGGACTGTCAAAGGTTAGACCAATGGATAGTGCTGTTAGACTGAAAGAAGCTCTGCATAAGAGGCAAAATAAAGAGAAATAATCTGAAGATTATGCTGCTTTGAAAAGTAATTTGTGCTAGAGGTGAAATGTTTATCCTCACATGTACCTTATACGTGCACAACCATCCACAAGTTTGGAGTAATTTGTGACTTGAGTTTGCTTCAAGCACCTTGTTAAACTGTATTAGACCTTTTTGGCGACTAAAGGGAATGGTCAAACTTTAATTGAATGATTGCTGTGCTATATGGTATCCTATCTTGCGTTTATTTTCCAAACTAAATTGTGTTGTGGTAGACGGTTGTCATTATTGTGATGTCTTTTCTACACAACTGGTTCCTTTTGGGCTGTTGATATCCTTATTTTGCTTCTTTCCTGCTGTTGCAGCATAAGAAAACTATACTAAGAACTGCCAAATTATGGTTTCACTTTCTACGTGTTAGGTTTAAGAACTAGTAATGTAATTGTGAGAGAATATCGTTTAAGATGGTTTAGACATATAGAAAGAAGATCAAAAGAAGAACCAGTAAGAAGGTATGAAAAACTAAATTTTGAAAGTATTAAAAGAGGTAGAGGACAACCACAAAAGTGTTGGAAAGAAACAATAAAGAACGATTTAGCTTATTGTGAGTTAACTGCTAACATGGTACATGATAGGGCTCTGTGGAAACAAAGAATCCATGTAGTCGACCCCGTCTAGTATGGGAAAAGGCTTAGTTGTTGTTGTTGTTGTAATGTAATTGTGGTTCCCGTAACTTGTAGAAAGAGATTATAAGTTTTGCTTCAAAAACAAACATATCAGGCTTGTTGAGGATTAACAAGTGCAAATGAGAAATGAGAGGATTTGGATGCAAATTCTTTTGTATATTTATTGCCTATTATTTTTTATTATTCTTGGTTGAAATATCAATGGTATCTATGTTAAGATATAATCCTTGATTTACTCTGGGTAGCTTTATTCATGATATATTTATGGTCGTGCATTCATTGTCTGACAGTGATGGAACAATTCTTGGGAAAGCTATCTAACTTTGGTTCATCCGTTTTCTAAAATTTGATCACCTTTTTTCCCATTAATAAGAAAATCTTTTGGCCATTCTTCTCTGCTAGTTCTGAATTTCATAGTTACCTCTAGTTAGATACAATATCATTGGTTGGTTGGCACTCATGGATGTCCTAGAGCAGGTCGAAATCACATGCTGCGGGCAGCCGGTTGTCCCAGGCCTTGCAATGCATAACCTTGTGGATTTGTGGCTGCGAAAGGCATCCACTTCAAAAAAAGTAGCAGCTTCTTCAGGTTCCTCGGCCAAAGATTTGGTTATGGTGCTTGTGTATGCAAGGAAGCCTTCAGTCCCTTAGAGTTTGCCATTTGGGTACAAACACCTTATTTTCCAATCCTCATCTTTGTTGAGATGTTAGTGGTGAATTACATAACCCATCTTCTCATTGCTGGCAGCTGTTTTCATGCAGGGCCATCCCGTGATGCTAGTGCTGCTGATTGTAAAGGTTACATAATCTATCTTGTTCACGTACACATGCAGGTGGGCATATGTGTTTGTGTGCATGTATGCGCGTGCATATGTGTGAGAGAGAGGGAGAGGGAGTTTGGATTGTCTGGTGGGTTGGGTTTATGCCAACTTAATAGGCATTAGAATCAAACTATGAAGGCAGCAAGGTAAAAGAGAAGATTTCAAGTCCTCTCTGTCCCCAAGTTTTTATTTTTATTTTTCTTTCAATTATTGAATTCAGGAACAATATGGTTGTCTGATATTCGATCTGCTTTGGGACATAAAACTAAGGTATGAAATCCTAAAGAATGTGAAATGAGTTAGTTGGATAAAATATATTGTACCTTAGAACTATTAGCTGTTAAGGGAGCTTCTGTTATCCGGCTCTATATTTGAACCTTGAATGCTGTTTAATTAGTAAATTATTTATATTTCAGTGCAAAAATATGTTCTCATCATGGTGGTTAAGACTTGTATAACAAATCCCAATTTCAAGCAATGTTGCATCCTACACGAGGAACCACGTACTCCTGACTAAGGGGTTGACTCAAAAGAACCTTGAGGTTGAAGTTCATGACTTCCGGGTACTGGAGACTCTTGTGTGTCCGTAGGGTTCTGACCAACCAATTTTGCCGTTCAACGAGAGGAAAAATAAAATATGTCGTTCTACCATTTTCTAAGATTATATCCACGATAAAATGAGTCATTCATGGCGCCAACAGTTGGGAGGGATTGATAAGGTGTTTGAAGAAGCAGTTAAAAGAGTAAAATATATTAGTTTGTCGAGCTGCATAAGGCTTGATGGTAATAGAGATCAGATGATCTTGATTTGATCGAAAATTTATCTTGGAAAGTGAAGCCATTTAGCATACCTTGTTCTCACAATGAATCAAACAGTTTGACGTCTCTATTGAAACAAGTCGAACTTGAATTCTCTCTCTCTCTCTCTCTCTCTCTCTCTCTCTCTCTCTCTCTCTATATATATATATATATATATATATATATATATATATATATATATATATATATATATATAATGAATGATGAAAATAATATAAAAAATTTTAAAAATTGCACTTTACTTGGAGAAGACTTAGATCAAGCACCCTCCACCCTTCTTGATTGAAAGTACTCACAAACACACTTAAACGAAGAAGACAAAAGAAGAAGGAATAAAAAAGCTCAAGAAGGCTATCTTTTTATGGGACAGGGCTAAGGTATACAAAATTAGCAAGTTTATAATAATTTTGCAATAAAATTCTAGCAACCATACTTTCTATTTTCAATTCCAATGACTAGGAAAGTCTATCAAGAAAATAACAAGTCTTTCAAGGCTTAATCCTTCTTGATACAGGTTATAACCGATCATCCTCTACCTTAACATGAGCCTAACCTAGCTCATTTTTCATGCAAAACTTATCATTATCTTGAGAATAAATTTGATCATTTCATAACTTAGTCCAACCATAATCTTATCTTAATATAGGTCATCCAAAATAGGTGAGTCAAATATGGATCAATACATATAGATATGTGCATCAAATATGAGTAGAATCATATAGGGTGATAGATGTGTTATATGGATGTAGGTTAACCAAGTAATCAAGTAGGTCAAGGTCATCAAAGGGTAGAATCATGAGTGAAGTGAACCAATTAGATGAACCTATTTGACTTTTCAAAAACTAATTACTATTTTTATTCAAGCATATAACTCATAACTCAAATTCAAGCATATAGCAAATAACATACCACTAGATGAACCTGTTTGACTTAGCAAATATTGGATCACACTTTTAACTCTCCAAGCCCATGAACATAATTCAAAATTTTGAAATTTGGAGGCCATAAATATATAATTCAAATTTATTTACCTTTTAAATTTAAAAGATTCATGTTTCAAACCTCTTAAACCCCAAAAAAACAGGTTTTTAACTTTCCAAATCCATAAACAAAATTTTTGGAAAGCATACACATAAAGTTTGGATTTTAAAAATCATGAATATATCATTATGTTTTCGAATTTTTGGAAATCATTGATATATAATTCATATTTTGAACTTTTTTTAGAAACCTTTGAATATAATTCAGTTTTTTTAGAAAGTTTTGAAAACCATAAAATCATATTTTAGAAACTTTTAAAAACTTTTTGAATAAGACTCAAAATTTTGAAAACTTACCATATAAAAGAAAATATTTATATATATATATAACAAAATAGGTTCTTTTAATATTGAACTCGATATGACTTGGATAAAGGTTCAAGTCAAATGAATGGGCACAATAATGATTTTTAACAATGGATAGACTAAGGAAATCAAACTTAGTTTTATGAAAATAGCAAGACTTACACTCAAAACCCATAAATAGTACAACAAAGAGGCTTGACTCCGCCTTGGAAGACCCATCCTAGGTTTACACTAAGTGGCGGGTATGTTGATGACTTTATGTTGCTGTGAAGTATCTTCATTTGGATTCAAAGAACTCATATAACTGTCTTTTCGTTCAAATATTCAAGACTTTCATAATCATTTCACACGCTTTAAAAATGAATATCTAATTACGAACCAAATATAGATTTTTCTTAAGGAAAATTTTGAGTATTTACATGCACCTAAATGGTGCATATGAGCATGAGAAAGGCCCAATTTAACCCGGTTTGTTGAGTATCAGTTTCTCCTTTCCGTTAGTTCTTAGCAATGTTGCATTGCTACCAGTCCACTGTTCAGCCCATAACCAAGTTGGGGTTTGAACCTTCCCATGCCAGTATAATAATGGGATCATGGCCCTCCTCCAGTTCGGTTATGGTTTATGACTTTTAGGAAGCAAACCAGAGCAAGTCGTCTAAAATTCAATTATTTAAAAAAAAATGTCATAAAGGCCCAATGCCATAAAATCAAGGGACCCCTCCATCAGTATCCTAACAAATCTTAGCCTTTCAAAAGGAAAAAAACCATTCACCAAGATGCATGTACCATATGCCTCAGCATCTTACTGTGTGTACCCGTCTCTTAGGGTATGGTATGGTATGCTTTTAGCCATCTGCCACAAGGGCCAATATCATATCGTAAATGATGGTTGATTCTATACTTATTGATGCACACTACGTACATTATGCACACAATGCGAAAGAACTAGTTGTTATGGACAAGTGCATCACTTTCTTCTTTTAAGAACAGTGATGGCACTGGAGGATCTAGAAACTCTTTCGGGGCAGGGCAAATAGCCTCTTCAAAGGTTTCAGATGGGGTAAATTATAGCTTATGGATGTCACTAAGTTGATTTTCGAAATTTCAAATGAGGGAATAGCCCACCTCGGCTCAATGTAGATCTGCCACTAGCTGATGGAAGGTGATTTGGATCATCATGGGATGTGCACTTCGTTTAGACTTTCAACGATTGTCGTCAAAGGACCAAGGACAATAGTCTGCACATAGAACATTATCTCACCTGGTTAATGGGTTGGCTAGTTGAAGGTCATTAGTTCGATACCTGCAGTGTGTAATCTGCCTTTGGCCACCCCATTGCAGCAAAAGAAAGACCGAGGTTAATGCAGAGTTGCCAAGCATCAATCATGGACGTGCACACTGTAACCATTGTCATCAAAGATTAATCAGTTCTGCTTCTTCTGATAAATAGACATCTTTAAAGGGGTTCATGTAACTTTTCAAGCTTTACAAATAAATTATTTTTCTTTATATGAACTTTACGAAGTTTTTCCCCAACAAAAGTAGATATTACATCAAACAAAGACATGAAACTATCCTAAACACATTACGAGAGAGAGTTGAAACAGAAATTATATGGGAAGCCATACTGATGGATTTGAGATATTTAACTCATTACGTAGTTTCAATGCAAGTAACCACAAAAAAAAATGTTATGAATGCAGTGGCAAACTAAGATTTTTTTTAGATGAGGTATACTTGTGTTTTTCGTTCACAAAATATTTATAGCTAGAAAATTTTGAGATTTCGCCCTAAAATGAATCCGCATCATAGCAGTGGAAGATCTTGTCACCACTACATGATATTCATTTCAACCTCCCATATTCTGTCTTTTGTTGTCAAATCTGTTCCAACATCCGTATATTACAAGGGTTCCATCATAAGCCTTCTTTGAGTTGCTTCAATCATTAGTTGTCATCGTAGTTCAAAATCCATTGACACGCACAAAAGCCCTCCCGCCACCATGGTAGCTGTCATCTAAGACGTGTTTGATTGATGGTCTCAGTCTCGAGATTCATTGTGCATTGTTAACGTGGAACTATGGTCCCATACGTCCAATTTGAGTTCAAAGATTTGACACCAACAAAAAAAGTGAGCCACAAGAACGCAAGACCTGGACCTAGAATCCTTTCGCGGCTACTCTCAGTGAGGGTAGAGGGAGTCGGGAGAGACGGGAGTTAGTACAAGGAAATTTTGTTATTCAGCGTTCCAACCAACAAACAGCTGTATAAAGACGTTCTGATGGATGCCGAAACGCAATACAAACCATTGAGTGGATCACCAATCGAAATCCCAATACAAACCATTGACTGGATCACCAATGGAAACTAAGAGCCACAAAACCACGGGCCGCAAAACCAGTTTCACAAAACCAGTTTCACAAAACCAGTACCTTTGTTTCTTATCTCAGATTTTTCTCGAAAGGCGCATTGGTCTTCTCTCAGCAATGCCACTCAACCTGCAAGCCGTGAGCAGGTGATAAATGAAACCCCGTATGAGTTAGAAATCTTTTGGTGGTGAAGGAGGAAGCCATTGTACGGGGCAAAGGGCAGAAGGAAGGGGTTCTTGGGAAACCACAACTGGGTGGCACTGTGGAAGCAATTGTCTTCAGCGTAAACTAAACAAAGTCTTTGGCTTCTCAATCCTGTCCATGCCGTAGTTTTCCCATTACTCTTTCCTTCTGCTTTGCTTCTCTATTAATTCTGGTTTCACCGACTATGTCGATAAAGATCATCAGCAACAAAAGGGGCATCAAAGAGAAGAGGGAAGGAGTTGTGCTCGGAAGTTCATGTACGGTGAGATAGGAAATACTTTTATGATCTATTCGGTTACGCTGATATGATTTTTTCCAAACTTAGAGATGTTTTCCGTTACTGTTTCCTTCTTCCAGTGGTTATTTTCTTGTGACGATACAGTAAGTTTTTTTCTGTTTTTTATTTATTCTTTTGATGCAGCAATTTCATGAGTGAGTTCCCAGTGGTCCTTACCCTGTAACACTGATTCGAATAGTTTGCAGTGATTGTTTTTCCTTCCTTTTGCTTTTCTTAACCTTCAATTAGAAGCAAAGAACATGGCTTAGTGTCGCATTGGAGGAATATGGTGGTTGTGAAGAAAAGGAAAGATAGAATGAGGAACTGGCTTGTACCTCGAGTTGATTCAGACGGCTGAACTAGGTTCTACGGCAAACAGTCCATATATGTTTGAGATGGAAACTCCTTTAAGAGTGCAGATATTCTTAAAGTTTATGCAGTGCACATTTTGATAGGAAGCTTCATAAATAACACATTAGCTATTTATGAGGACAAGCTTTTAGAAATGCTTATTGTAGATCATTCTAGTTACGCATTCGTTCAGGTTTATAAGCCTTTCGATGAATTATAAGAAGCGGTGGATATTTTAAAGAGACACAATATGTGAAAAACATACATTTAGACGGGTATCTCCTTTATCCTTACGCATTTTTGGATATAAGGGTAGAGTAATAACTGAATTGCATCTGCTGTCCTCAATTTTCTTCCTGAAAAGAAGCAAAGTTATTAGAGTTAAGAAACGTTAAACTTTTGGGCAGCAGCAGAGGATTTTGGGCAGCAACAGAGGAAAAGAGAGGCCCAAGCACACATCTAAATAGGAAAGTAGAGCAAAGAGTGTTACGAGACCTTTTTCTCTTTTTGCCCCAAATGTGACAATGAGAGAGAGGAAGAAGGGCGTTTACTTAGACCTTGTAGCGAGTTAGTCAAAATGGTCCACCTATGTGAATCATTTAGTTTAGATCTCAGTCCAATGAATGCATTCATGGGGAGATAGTGGAGATTCTTTTATGCTGTTGATCTCATGGAGACTCAATGAAGAGTGTGAAACTTCGTCCAACTGAAGTCACTCATTGATCTCAAAAAGAGATGGTGAGATCTATGAAGAGTTAGTCTTCTCCCAAGGTTGGTTATATGTATGTATATATATACATGTGTGTGTGAGAGAGAGAGAGAGAGAGTTGCGTTCAATGGGCTCAAGTGTTAAGTCAATTAAACTGTCCGTTATCTCTCCCATCACATGATGGGGCTCACATGTGGGACTCTTCTCGTGTGATAAGGAAGATAAAGAAAGCTGGTTCGCCTGGCCCAAAATTTTGTGTCGATGACTGGGGATAACACCAACAAGGCACTATCCCTAATCATCAAGGGAGATGAGATTATGGTCTTGTGAGAGTATATACTCTTGTAGGATCCTATTATTCATATATATATATATATATATATATATATAGCTCTAAATAGACTTGATTTCTTTTTAAGTATGATAATCCCCCTTGAACAAGCCTCCAACTGGTTCTAGCTGGAACCAAAATACACTTTCTTCTATTTATATATATATATATGTGCATATATATATACATACATATATATAGAGAGAGGGAGAGAGGTTAGCAGTGAGAGGCGTAGGCTCACATGAGTACGCCCCACTACACTTACTGTAGTGGGTTCACCAACTCTAGCCTATGCACATGATTGTGTATTGTGCACAGGCTATAATTCCTATATATATTTTTTATGTATTATTGTGCATAATATTAGTAATGCAATACAGAAATATTACATATTACACTTATCTGAGAAGATTGCTGAATGCGGCAGTCTCCTTTGCAGTCGCTGCCTATGCTCTTTCTTTCTCATTAACCAATTCAGAAAAGAAACGTACAGACTGATAGGGTTTTTCACTTTTAAATAATAATGGCACAATACCCTAAATTACCTAAATGCCATTAATGAAACATATTTAAAACTACCTTTAAAAACGTAAAGTAAAAAACAGGAAATGACATGAAATTAAATAGAATAAACTCTAACGATTGTCTACATCTCCATTTGTAGGTCTTTGCTGATTCATCTTCATGTCGTCGGCCTTTGCTGATTCATCTTCTCTTTTGAAGTAAGCTTCAACACTCCCTCTCAAGTTGGGTGAAAGATGGACAAAACACCCAACTTGCTACATAGTTTCATCAAAAGATTTCTATTGAGAGCCTTAGTAAGTACATCAGCACATTGATTTTCTGACTTCACATGTTCCAACTGAAATTCCTTAGTATGTATGTTGTCTCGTATAAAGTGACAATATATTTCAATATGTTTTGTTTTCTCATGATAAATTGGATTCGATGCTATCTGTATTGTTGCTTTACTATCACAGAATATAGGAATAGGACCATCTGAACAAAGACCAATTTTCATTAGTAGAGAACACAACCACTTTTCTTCACATATACCAGATGCAATCGCTCTGTATTCAGCTTCTGCTGTTGACCTAACCATAACTGATTGTGTCTTACTTTTCCATGAGACTATATTACCTCTAACAAGTGTTATATAACCCGTCGTTGATTTTCTATCATCAGTAGAACCTGCCCAATCAGCATCAGTATAGACTTCGATTTGCGTATGACCATTGCTCTTATATAATATTCCTTGTTCAGGAGTTGCTTTTAAGTATCTTAGTATATGGAAAACCGCATCCATATGAAACTTTGATGGAGACTGCATGGATCGACTGACTATACTAACTGCATATGCTATGTCGGGACGTGTAATAGTCAAATATATAAGTTTTCCAACAAGTTGTTGATATCTTATTATATCCACTTTATCAGCACCATCATCCATTCTAAGCTTTTGATTAACATCCATGGGAGTATATATTGGTTTGCAATTCTCCAACTTAACATCTCGCAATAAGTTCAATACTTTCTTTGATTTAAGAAAACATTAGTACCTGAGTAGGCTACTTCAATCCCCAGAAAATAATGTAGTCGTCCTAAGTCTTTGATGTCGAATAACCGATGTAGGTCCTATTTTAATCGTTGAATTTCTTCAACATCATCTCCTGTTACAATAATGTCATCAACATATACAAGTAGAACTTTGCGCGAGTTTTTGAAATCCTTGTTAGGGTTGAGTCCTGGCGTGGAGGGTTAATTTTTCGTTGATCTTCTTGAGTTTGCTGCAAGGTTCGTGTTTTTACTATCGTTTGCTTAAAGATCATGTGGTTTTACTTTTCTCCAATTAACCTAGGAAAAGTTTATTATTTGGATATTAGGAGAGGCGATTTTATGCGCGTTTCTGCTCGGAAGCGTGTGTGAGATTGAGGGTTGCGTCTTACCTCAAAGCGACATTACCTGTAGATATGATTGTTTGTTCTGGGAGATTGTTTTAGTCCATAGATTGCTTTCTTTAATCTACAAACTTTATTCTTTGGATTGACATAACCCGGTGGTAATTCCATATAAACTTCCTCCTTAAGTTCTCCTTGCAAAAATGCATTCTTCACATCAAATTGTCACATGGTCCAATTCTTTTGAGTTGCAATACTAATAATGACTCGTATAGAGGTGAGCTTTGCTTTAGGTGCAAATGTTTCTTCATAATCAATCCCATATGATTGACTATATCCACGAGCCACCAGTCGTGCTTTATATCTTTCTAAAGTCCCATCGACTTTGAACTTTACAGTATACACCCATTTACAACTTACAACCTTTCTTCCTGGTGGAAGGTTGCTGACTTTCAAGGTCTGATTCTTCGTAAGTGCCTGCAATTCAGACTCCATAGCTTCTACCCAGTGTTTCTGTTGTGATGCTTCAATAAAATTCTTAGGAACTTGATGTAATTCATCTTTTAATACAAAATTCTGATAACTTTGAGATAACTGATCATAGGAAATGAATTGAGAGAGTGGATACTTACTGCACAACCTTTTGCCTTTTCTGAGAGCTATGGGAACATTCAAGTCATCACTCCTTGCCTCTTCAACTATTTCACTTGAATCTGAGAGAGGTACTCCCCTTTGGTTCGTGGTGTCTGTAGAATTGGGCATAAATATGTTTCTCTCCCCCTTTTTATATACTTGCATTTCCTTTTCTTCATATTGTTGATCATTTGCTGCAATTGAACAATCTTCGTATGCTTTATTGCTAGTACTGATAACAGGGAGAACAAGCTCTTCAACATGTGCCTATACTCTGTAATTCCTTCCTTCGAGGTGAATATTTGTAATTTGGAATGGTTCTAGTTTTTATTCATTACTGCCTGTGACTGATTGTTGTTCTTCCTTCATCATTCTTTCCATTATATCAAGTATGTAAATTGATTTCAATCTATTTCTACAGGTGCCTTGATTCAATCTGTTGCAGCAAGATGTGTATCACAAACATCAGCTTGATGTTTATGAGATGTTGTGGATATTCCAAGAATCAACAGTTGATGTTCACACGATAAAATATGCAGCGAATAGGCAAATGAAATTATGTATACCTTGCAAGACTTGCAGGGCTGACTGATTGATTCTTCAATACATAGTTCTCATATCATATGTTGTTTCATATTATATGGATCTTACGCTTCTGTTCAAATTTCTCAGATTTCTGCCAAAGTATTTGGTAGAGATATGGAACGGCCAGATTATTAACTTATCAGTACCTTCTTCAACTATTGTCAGAAGGATGACAGGTAATATAGATTCCCTGTGACTATTTCTGTGTTTCTTTCACATGACATCAACCAACGCAATGATGAAGTTTCAATGCTTTGATACAAATACCAATAACAGATTGATGACGTTTCTGTGCTTTGATACCATGTGCATAATATTAGTAATGCAATACAGAAATATTACAGATTACACTAATCTGAGAAGATGGTTGAATGTGGCAGTCTCCTGTGCAGTCGCCGCCTGTGCTCTTTCTTTCTCATTAACCAATTCAGAAAAGAAACGTACAGACTGATAGGGTTTTTCACTTTAAATAATAATGGTACAATACCCCAAATTACCTAAATGCCATTAATGAAACATATTTAAAACTACCTTTAAAAACGTAAAGTAAAAAAAAGGAAATGACAGGAAATTAAATAGAATAAACTCTAACCATTGTCTGCTGCTCCATTTGTAGGTCTTTGTTGATTCATCTTCATGTCGTCGGCCTTCTCTTTTGAAGTAAGCTTCAACAATTATGTTTACATGGCTGACCTAGTTCTTGCTAGTGGTAGTAGGCAGTAGAGAGAACAAGCCATCAGATTTTGGAAAAGTTAGACTGATACATGTTGAATCTAATCTTTTAAGAATTTGGTGGCCTTCGATCCTTCTAGCATTAGCAAGGTTGAGGGCCATCAATCTTTACAAAGTGAGATCTGACACATGATAAGTGTCAAATTTGACCTTTTAAGGATCCAGTTACCCATTCACATGCTGCTTTTTAGTAACACAACTAAAAACCAATTGACACACACACACACATAGAAGACTGTTAAAATTTGGCCTAGGTTTTGGACTGGCTTTTAGGCTCTTTCTCTCTTACCATTGTCACACCATGACTGCATGTTTGCGGCAACCCCTTAGCTATTTCTTGCTTTTTCACCATAATTTACACTCAAGTAAGAGAGTGTGGCTCATAAGTAAAAACTAAAGAACATAGAGGGTTCTAGAATTTAGTCCCAAGAGTTTAGTTTAATAAGCACATTATATATATATATATATATATATATATATATATGTATGTGTGTGTGTGTGTGAGAAACATGCATTATGTCATCTATCCTCTCTAGTCAAATAATTAGATTTGATAATGTAAGATCACTCACAAATAGAGTTTGTCCATCCCTCGTACTCTTTATGTCCATGATCCACTCACTTGGTATGTGACATTTGGGTGACCTGATTTAGTGGTCTACTTTAAAGCATAGATACCTGTAATCATATATATATATATGTGGTGATTCTTTCTTGTGTATGCATTAATGTACACTCTTTTTCAAGAAGGGGGATGTTGAGGTTACTTTGTGTTCTTTTCATTTTTTCATATGCCCTTTAATTTTGCTAATAATCTTAGTGCTCCTTCATTAAAGGGGTTCACACTAGTATGCACAATATATATATATATATATATAGAGAGAGAGAGAGAGAGAGAACTGGTAGATAATATTTGGTACTAGACATTGCTTGACTATCATCACAATTCATGCAATCAATCATACGGTAGTGATGAAATCGTTCATCTTATGTCGCATTTAATGTACTTGATGTGTATTGAATGATATTGATCTTCGTGTCGATATCATTATGTGCTATTGATTGTACGGATAATGCATATCGATCTTCATGTTGATGCGATCTTCACATAAATATCGATACGAAGATTGATGACATTTAATGCATATGGTGTGCATTAAATGCGATGTTGGTCGGGTGACTTTATCACCACCGTTTGATTGATTGCACGGACGATGATGATAGTCAACTAATGGCTAGTACCAAATGTCGTCTAGCAACTCTCATGTATATATACGAGAGAGATGGTTTATATACACTCTAGGTCATTGCACACTTTCCATAAAGGGGCAATGAGATTATTTTGAAATTGAAAAGTGTATATCAAATGTAAGAAGGGCACATAAATGACCTCATAGTTTATCCTTTAAAAGGGGTGCCTATGAGTCAGTGTTGTAGTGCACGCAAACTAATCAAAATGTATGTATAGGGTATATATGACAGAAGAGTGGGGGTCATCGACATAGATGTGGGGCCATGCAAATATAAGTAGAAATTTCATGTTCTTAATATAATTGATAATCTGATAAAACTAGAAACATAAGTTAGTTGTTATCTATGGGATATTAGTCTAACAAAGTACTAAATCATAGTCATGATTAGTCTAATAAAGCATTAGTTACACATTAAGGTTTATATATCTTTGCATGAATTATTACTGAGATGCATATTATAGAGAGATAGGAACCATGTATCATTACATGCATTTAGACTGGTATATCCTTCGGTTCATTATTAATGCACGAGGGCAGTCATAATCGCATAACACATGTTAACTTTTCTTTTTTGCTAAAAGAAAAGTAAGAGTTTAAGGGTTTTAAAGATATGACAATGTTTTGCACTTTCTTGACAAACAAAGTGGAATGAAAGGTATGGTGAAATTATCATATTTCCGTCAAGAGAACACATAGAGAGAATCATGCCCAGATTAAACACATAAGTGCGTGTTGCTGCAGTAAATGCAACAGGGTCCATCACTCTTTAATGCAAGTCTCTTTTTATCTCTCATGTGTTCATTTTGAGGAGGAGCTACATCTTATATATATATAGTTATATAGGTATATATAAAGAGAGAAACTATGATTGCAAACTAATGTAAGAGTCTCTTGTTTCATATTAAAAGAATACAACAAAAAAAGTCAAAAAGTTACTTTGTACTTTTCTTAAAAATTCAAAAAGAACTGTAACTTTTTGAGTGATAGTGTCCTTTCATTATAAAAGGAGAGTTTGTATTGGTTTGCAAACTAGTCTAAGGGTCTCTTGTTTCATATTCAAAGAATGCACCAACTAAAAGAGTCAAAAGTTACTTGTTACTTTTGTTAGGAAGTCAAAAAGTAACATTGTACTTTTTAAGTTAGTGTATTGTTTCAATATGAACAAGGAGTGTGTGCATCAGTTTCCATACACCAATCACTCTTCCTCTCATTATATATACATATATATAGAGAAAGAGAGAGAAGAGCTCTGACAATACCTACTATCCAATGAAGCCCGATCAACGGTCGGGATGTGTGTAGAAAATGCAATGTATTTACTTTTTTTACTTTTTTTTCTTTACAAAAGAAGTACATTACTTTTTTAACACGTCCCTTTCATTGATCACACTCGATATAACAATTGGGAATCACGGAGTAAGTACTCCTAGAGTACCCTAGCATTCGTGTGTGTGTCTGTATATATAAGACTGATTTTGGATAAGCTTTTTTGGTCCTCTCATGTTCTTTCCTCAAAAGGATTGTGACTCTCTGCAAGAGCGAGTTGCATGAGGGTCAAACTATTTCTATAAAAAGAGAGGATTTGGATTGAAATGGGGGCTTAAATCCACCCCATGTTAGCTATTTGACTTCAAGCTAATCTAAATAAGATAGATGGCTTGGATGGGTTTCGTTTGCACCATCCAATCCCTCTATTTACATATGTATGTATGTATGTATGTATATGTGTGTGTGTGTGTGTATATATATATATATATATATATATATAGAGAGAGAGAGAGAGAGAGAGAGAGAGAGAGAGAGAGAGACTGGTCCTTTGTACTCTTCGTTATTTTCTGGGCTTGTGTCATTTAGACATTAAAAAGAGTGTATGAAAGGGCACTTGTGCTCATAAAAAGTAATAGAGGGGCTTCAGGGATATTGTGAGAGTATGAGTCTTCATGAGTCAATTTCTTTCTCTTCCGCTTATATATATATATATATATTATGAATGATAGAGTCCTCAGGAGTATATATTATCGGACTCTATTTGTCCGATTGACCTTAATGGATGATATGAGATAGTGTAAACAAGGTGTCGGCTTTGTCATATGGTGGGACTGTCCATATGATAAAGATGATGTATTGTTGGTGTTGTGTCCAATCATCCATAAAGAATAATTAGACGGTAGTATCTATGAGTATATACTCTTAGAGTACCCTATCATTCTTATATATATATATATATATATATATATATATAGAGAGAGAGAGAGAGAGAGAGAGAGAGAGAGGTAAATGCACGTACCCCATCCATGTTCAAACATCCTTAAAAATCTAAACCATTCGATCGGTGAGATAACGGTTGAAATTTAAATTTTAAAAGTTATTATTATACTTTTTGAAGTTGCATTAAATGCACCTAGTTTTGTTTTACTTTTGCTTTAAAGATTTCAACCGTTGATCTTCAAGATCTAACAATTGAGATTTGTAGGGAGATTTTAGCATGGATGAGTGCCTATGGACTATGCTCTCTCTCTCTCTCTCTCTCTTCATATATGTCCATAACTAAGTTTTTGGGATTTCAAGTCCCTTTGTCTCTCTTCTGTGTTTTGAGCGGAATTCACTACTTTAGTAGGAGAGAGTGTATTAAACAAGATATGAAGGTCTGAAATTCACGTCCAAGAGTTTGTTTAATGAACACATCTCTCATACATGCATATACAAACACACACACACGTGGTGCATTTTGGTTGACCTGGAATTGATAGAATTGAAACCAAAGGCGGTTGGGTGGCTCGGTTCTGGTTCCCGATTTTGGTGGAACCGGCATTCCCTGTTTTAGAGGAACTGGACCGGTCTAGAGTGAAGGATGTTGAGAGATAATGACATGAAAAGGAAAAAAGAAGAACGACAAAAAGAGATTTTGTGAAGGTTAGGGGAGAATGAGTGGAGACTGAAAAATGGGAGGTGACAGATGAGGCAATATTGTCAAAGCAGGCACATGATACCTGTTAAACATATTGACACCACAAACGTCAAAGGAAAAGAATATACTCATATGCTTTCTTTAGATTGAGATGGATAGGCCACATGATGGGCCGTATGGATGGTAGATGCTAGCATAATATACATTAACCATTTTCACTCGTTAGAGGTTGAGAAATGTTGCGTATGCATATGAGATACTACATTTTGTTCCTTCTCTCTTACTTTGAGGTAAACCTACTTGCTTGCATTTTCTTGTGGCTCTCATGGTTTGTTGTGTCTGTTGTCTTCTCATTGTGCTCTCTCTGCAGTGACCGAAACCAGGTGCTACCTCATCTTGCTCATGACTGATGATATTAACTTGCTTACATTCTCTGCTCATTGTCGTTGGAATGGTCCACAAATATGAATCGATAAAACTAGCCTGATGTAGATTGTCCTGATAACCCACATTCATTTTCTTCTTTTCTCTTTGATAGTATGATGTCTTTATCTCTCCAATCTTTTGTATACAACAACAACAACAACAACAACTAAGCCTTTTCCCATACTAGACGGGGTCGGCTATATGGATTCTTTGTTTCCACAGATCCCTATCGTGTGCCATGTTAGCAGTTAACTCCCGATAAGCTGGACCATTCTTTATTGTTTCTTTCCAACACTTTTGTGGTCGTCCTCTACCTCTTTTAATACTTTCCAAATTTAGTTTTTCTAACCTTCTTAAAGGTTCTTCTTTTGATCTTCTTTCTATATGTCCAAACCATCTTAAACGATGTCCTCTCATTTTATCCTCTATTGGTGCCACTCCTAATTTGTTTCTAATAACCTCATTATGTATACGGTCTTTTTCTTGTATGACCACTCATCCATATCAACATCTTCTTTTCAGTCACAGACATCTTTTGTACATGTTGATGATTAACTGCCCAACACTCAGAACCATAAAACATGGCAGGCCTAATTGCTGCTCTATAATATTTACCTTTTAATTTTAATGGTATCTTCTTATCACAAAGAATACCTGCTCCTCTCCATTTTAACCAACCAGCATTAATTCTATGTGTAACATCTCCATCAATTCTTCCATCACTCTGAAAAAATGACCCTAGGTATTTAAAACTTTCCTTTTGGGGAATGCAATGTGTGCCAATTTTAATTTCTATGTCCTCTCCAATCTTTTGTATCTTCAGGAAAAATGAGTGGAGAGAATGGAGAATGTGAAATGTGTCTCTACTTTTTTTCCTTCATCGTGACAGCAAAGAGTCTTCCCTCCCTCTGTCCTGACAGAGGCAAGTGGAGAGAGAGTGTAGAGTAGCACTGCTTGTTGACAAAGAGGCAACACTTTAATATGTTGTTTCTTTGACAAAGAGACAAATGAGCAGAGTAGGAAGATGGATCCGTTCTTTTTTTCTGGCTCATCTGCCAATTCATAAATATCTAACCCACCATAATGGGTTTGAGGAATGATTGTCAGATTATTTATCTAATGGTCAATTAACGTGCACAGAATAACAAAGAGAATTGCTTTCCCTGTTGAAGAAATTCGACAAAAAGAGAGAACTCTATTCTTCTGTTCACTGTGCTTGTTTTCATGTGGCAATGATGGGATTTAGTTTGTGATGGTTTCTTTCCTTCTTTTTGTGTAACAATTCTATGGTTAAATTTGCTGTGTTCCTTTTCTTGTAGCAATCATATCAATAAGTTCCAGTTCCTTTCTTTGTTTTTCCTCTTCTTTGCTAGTATTAAGAGGCAAAGGAGGTACTTTAGTGTTGCATAAGAGGAAAATGGTCCTTATGAAGTATGAGAACAATAGAACAAGTAATTGGTGTCTTTCTACATTCTTGAGTTAGTTCTTATTATCCATTCTGAAGGAAAATGTTGCACATTTTGATAAGAAGCTTCATGACTTATATTACCTAGAGCGGGAGAGATGGGTCTTGTAATTGTGGAACTATATGTACTAAATGATGCACAGAATGCTGATCATTCACATCATTAAGGTTTCTAAGCTTTTGGATGGTTATTTACATGTGATGGATATTTTAGATAGAATAGAATCTATTTTGCCTATTATTTTAATGAGGACAAAGTGATAACTGCAAGTGAGATTATCTTTTACACTTCGATTAAAAGGGCAGGCTAAGAAATGTGTGCAATTATCAATACTTTCTTCTACCAAAAGCAAGAAGAGAAGGTATCAGCACCTCTATATTTTTAGATTTGTACTCGAATATGAAATGAGTTTTAATCTTAGGGTTTAGTTATAAGATTTGATTTAAAATCAGTTTGGATTCAGTTATAGAATTTCATTTCAATTAATAATGATGCCGGATTCAACTATTTAGGTAGTCTTACAGGTTCCCATTATCTTTCTTTCTTCAATGTGATACGAGAGAGCTAACAAGCCTTTTATGAGATTGATTTAAGGGGAAAGATTGAGAGGCCTGTAGGATAAATTGAAAATTTGACTCTCGACACTCTTTTATAATAAATAGACACACACACACATATACGCACACATAGAGAGAGTAAGTGGTCCCTGCTAGTTGCTGGTAGAAATTTGCAAAGATGTCGATCAGGGCAACCTGCGAAAGGAGTCTAAATGGAGATTTCACCTCTTGCATGAAAAATGGAAGCCGCATGAGTGTTACTAGGGAACAGGGAGTCTTTCATTTTATGTACATTTTGCATGGACAGTCTTTTTCACGTTAAATAAGCTATTTCCCCCTCATAATCAGGGAGAGACACGTACGCTCCATGTTGCTCCTAGACAAGTATGATGCTTTTTGAAAACATGCTTGTGCTGAGATTCCACTAGCCGCATGATCAATCTGATCATGGCCTTTCCTTTTGGAGTTAAGCGCGGGCATGACCTAAGATGGATCATGATGGCGATTAAGAATCCATGTGCCGATCCCATCTTAGAGTGTGAAAAGGGTTGGTTTGGATGGACATTGTCTTGCTGCTGAGCACGCACCATACATTTCACTCTCCTCAAGAACTTCAGCTGACTCCAAACCAAGTTTCAGCTTCAGAGTGCACCACACTTGTTCTTATGAAATTAAGAAAACAGTATCGAACATGGTTAACCCTCGTAATTGGGTTCACAACAGAAAATATTGTTGGCATGTTTAAGCTTCAGAGTGCAGTATCCTAACACATATAACAACTCAAAAGGCGCCAAGCAACCCATAAAAGATGCAGAAAAATGGGAAAAATAAAGTGGTCATACAAAACATGAGCTAGTAATCAGTGACCAATTACAATGACAGTGTCATCCGACAAAAGGAAAAATAACGCGTCCTCAGCATTCCCAGTCCCTCGATTCGAAACTAAAACTCTCTAGTATTACTTTCTTCCCTCTCCCCTCTCTCTTTCCTGTTTCACTTTATGCTCTAGAGTGAGGGTATCAATCAATTTGACAAATAATTGCGTTAATCAACAGCCACTGAGAGAGATTCTTCTAAAACTCTCTAGTATTACTTTCTTCCTTCCCGTCTCTCTTTCTTGTTTCACTTTATACTCTAGAGTGAGGGTATCAATCAATATTTTTGACGAATAACTGTGTTAATCAACAGCCTGAGAGAGAGAGAGAGAGATTCTGTGAGACATTTGACATACGTGCATTCAACATAGGTCTAGTTGTCTAATTGATAGCTAGGCCTTTGAAGACTTCAGAAAAATTGAGGTGTCTTTCTTATCATGTTACACACACAGAGAGAGGCAGAGAGAGAGAGAGGCTTTGACTCCAAAGAATTCTTTGCTGAACTGTTGGTGAACTTCTACGAGTCGCAGGCATGTGAAGGCCCAAATATCAGAGAAAGAATGAAGAGTTAATCACGTTCTTTCACAAATTCGAAGGCCTACATGTAATAGAGTACCTTGAAGTTCTTTTACCTTTTCTTGTAAAAGTTTTGTTCAGGGAGTTTCATCCGTGCATTATAAAGTATGATCTTGTGGTCATTTTGGCTTGTCTCCTATCACTGAGCTTCTTCTAGAATAGATTCACTCCCATATTGACTCTCAAGAATTTTGAGGTCATTGTAGCTTGTCCCAAGCTGATGTTTTTCCATGTCACCAGAACGTTGTGTCGGGTTATTTTGAAATTGATAGAGATTATCTGCTCTACAGAGTATTACAATCTGATGTTTCTGATTTTATTTGTGATGAGGTTGCTAGGCATTAACCTTAAGTTACTGATTAGGTAGGTCTCGTACTCACGTCTTCTGTGATCCTAACTTCGTGCAAATCTCCAACTGGCAAAACCTTATTCAGGATGATTATTATTGTCTTCAACTACTGTATTTGAAGGCTAAAAAATGAAATTCAGATCAAGGAGCAGAAGACTTGTTCTTGTAAATTTTCATGAGACTTTTAGAGATGATGATACACAAACTGGGTAGTTCGAACTCCATGTGTGTAAAAATGTCTTGGCTACAAGAAGTCTTCTTTCATTGTTAAGGAGTTTGACTTGTTCTCTACTTGTACGACTATGGTTGTTGTTGGAGAAGTAGATGGGTTCTCATATTAGCTTAAGGAAGCTAAATTAAGGGTCTTGTGACAGCTTC
This sequence comes from Brasenia schreberi, assembly GCA_036023115.1. Classification (NCBI taxonomy): domain Eukaryota; kingdom Viridiplantae; phylum Streptophyta; class Magnoliopsida; order Nymphaeales; family Cabombaceae; genus Brasenia; species Brasenia schreberi. The sequence continues at coordinate 1,112,236 of JAYKKT010000050.1, forward strand.
ATGATCAATAAGAAATGGACGTTAGGCCTAAAACTTTCAAGAATATTGTGATCATTTTGCTTATTTCGTAGGCTGATACTTTTTCCATGTCTGTGGTACATTAATCTAAGATTATTTCTTAATCGATGGAGACCTATGTAAACAATATTTATATTTAGATTATACAAAAACTCCGACCATTTTAATCACTAGTAATGCGTCCAGTTCCTCAATTTGACAAAAGATTATCAATGCTTCTACAGTTCAAGAGAGCCATATCAAGAGAAACCTTATGCTATGTAACTAAGTTTCATGAAAATACTGATGGTTTCATTATCCCAGAAAACAAGAATTTATAGTGAAGGATGCGAAAGATGTGGAAGGTTCCATTGAAGAATAGTTGCTTGTCATGCCACTGGATACAAGCTATGATCTCCTGGCCTCCTTGGTATCAAGTTGCAGGCTGTTCAAAAGAACTGAAGATCCTTTCTTGTCAACCCTTTTCCTTTGACGGAAGGATTCTCCTTTTCCTCCTTGGGCTATTGACATGGTACCCTCAAAGATACTCATCTCCGACTCCCTAACAATGATGGAAAGATTCTCCAAGAACTTATATCGGAAATGACTTGTGGATTGATTCATTTACTTAATCATTGCCCAGGTTGATGGTGTTATTTTTTCCAAATAAGAACCTCAGTATCTTTTTGCATCTTTCGTGCAAGACGGGCCTAAATCAGTAGGGATGGCGATGGGTCCAGGAACGGATGGGTATACCCTCCTCACACCTGACCCTCCACCCGAACCTCATTTTTTACCCCGCACCTCCCTTGTTACCCTTGGGTACGATGGGTATAGGGTTGGGTGTTTTTTTCCCGTTGGGTAATGGGCTGGGTTGGGCTGGGTATGGGCCTAAAGTAAATGACTGTTTTATTCTCCGATGGCACTATTAATTGATTCACCTATTATTTATAGACTTCTCTTAAGGTGACAATTAAGTGATTTTTTTTTTGTTTGCGTTTATACGTCTTCCAATCCCAACTTCTCCTTACCTTGTTTTTGCTATTTTTATACCGTAATGATAGACATGTTATCCCGATCATCTACATCTGTAATTACCATCACTATGTGTCCCGAGGTTTCTTCATATTGTGGAGTTCAACTGACTTCCTCTTTCAGGCGTCCAGTGTTCATCGCATCACTTCGATTTTTGACATCAACAGTGCCTGACCATCTTTTATCAGCCTAATTCAGGTTAGAGTTATTTGGGTAACATTTTACCCTTTTCTTTTAGCATTGGTTATTGGGATGTTGCTACCAAGGCATATCTGGTGTCGAACTCCCGATGAAATAACTATATCAGTAGCATATAATGGTAGCGTATAATGGTTAAATATCATTATGTTCATGATATGTTCAAAAGAAATGAAATAACTATATGTTATATACCAACTATTGATATGTTGGCTGACTTCTTAACAAAAGACATCTAAGAAGAATTGTTTATTACACACGTAACTCATATGGAGTTGAGATATGCCTAGTGTGTAAGTGTAGTGAATAAACTTGTTGTGAGTTATGCTGGAAAAATACATTGCTTATGGAAAAACTGCATAACGGATGTAAATTGCAATTTAGTTGCAACAAAGAAAAATGACACAACTTGGTAAACCCCAAAGTAGTGGGAGGAAAAACCAGTGTATCAAAAGATTGACTCTAGTGGCAAAATGAGAGATCTAAGTAGTGGATGGCCACTATTAGCCCCATTACTAACAACGATCATGAAATGCGGGAAGAAGGGCCTTCTTTTCGGATTTCATGAGATCGTATTATTCGAAAATCAAATGTTCATAAAATTTTGAAAGGTTCACATGCATCTCACATAAAGCAAAATGGTTGTTAAAAAAGAAAGCCCAGACATGTATAAATAAAAAGAACTGTACAAAAAGTGTAGTGAGAGAAAATTACTTAAAGTCTTATGAGAAAACTCTCTACGGGTAACCTAGAAAACATCGTAGACTATGCTTTGTTCCTATTCTTTCTACCAGAAAATTAACAAAGAGACAGAAAACAAAGAAACAGGAAAAGAGAGAATCAGCTTTCAGTGCACCATAACCGAACACCGAGATCTCAAACGGCATCAGCAAAGGGACTGCCCCAACAAATTCCCCATCTAGAAAGGAGAACCAACTTCAACTCATGCAGGCCATCACGAGTGAAATTGTTGAAGCCTTGTGAGTTTCAAAATCAGCTGATTAAGGCTCTTTTACGCCCATTAGCAGCATATATGTTGTTTCAAAAACGAGCTTAGTCGATAAGAGAAAGGCAACGGCCATTTCTCCATCTTAATAAAGCATCAACTAAGCTATTTCCAGTTGCTCAACCTCACTATGTGCATTGGTTCTTGCCTATAACTTGAAAACTTTCAAGTGAAATGATTACTGTTCTGGGTTTGATCAAATGCAGAGGACTCCTCCTTTATGGGAGAAATGGATGTGTTCTTGTGGATTGGTGGAGCTATTTGACTTGAGATTCTTTGGGTTTTGGGACGATGGAGCTAGAAATCTATGGGAAAATGTAGAAATAACTCTAGATCGAAGTAAATAATTGAAATTACCATAAGTTTCATTAGTCAAACTCCAATGTCACATTACTGTTCAACCATGATGCTCTCACCTATTCAGAAGAAGAGTGCTAGGAACTTTATAAACCTAATCTATGAGTTAACTTTCCATGATAAAAAAGTTCTTTTAAATAACAAAGGATGCATCTTTGTCTCTTCATGATCTCTTTGAAGACCAAAGTTAACCAGCCAAGCTGAACTAGATTAAAAATGCACACAAAGAGCATTAGCTCACCTAGCTAGGTGGTCTACTCACAAGTTGAAGGTCATGAGTTCAATACCTGTGGCATATATCTGGTTTCGGCTTTCCATTTTCACCCAAAAGAAAAATCAGAAATATCTACAAAATAGATCTTCCTCCAAAATTTGTGGTGATTCTCATCAATCCCTTGAGCAATAAAGGATCCAAAATTCATATTACAATGGCACCCACAGCGTTAGTCATCTGGCAGGGCTCTATTGCTCCTACAATGCAAGTGGTGAGTTCGAATACTGAGGGGGTGCATGCGTATGATGTTTGTGTTAGGCTTTGGCCTCCAGTTGATATTGACTTACCGACAAGACACATCGTGTTGTTGTGAAAGCTCAGACATTTACTACTATCAAAATAAACATCCAAATACATTATGGTCTATTTGACTCCCAAATGTTTTTCCTTTTGATCACAAGGGATCACAAGAGGAGTCCGAAATCTAACATGCACACCAATGCATGCACGGTCTAGGAGTCGAACTCCCCACCCATAGCAACTGTGTCAGAGTGCCCTGTCATTGAGCAAACGCTTTGGGTGCGACTCTCAAATGGTTTTTAGAGCACAACTAAGTCTTGCTCCATGTTACGTGAAAGAGAACATGGTAAATGCACATATATATAAAACATTCTTAAAGATTTCAATTATTCAATGGATAAAATTAACTATTAAAATTAAAATTTTAAAAATAAAAAGTACCTTTATTACTTTTTGCAAGTGCAGATCTTTATCGTTCGATCAACAAGGCAATGAATTATGCTCTCTTTGTCGAATAACTAATTCTTTGCGATATTATGCTGTACTTCAATATTCGAAATTAGATGTCCTATTGTTTCTTTTTAATGCTTTTTAGTTCTTTTGTTTTAAAAGGATTCAACATCTAATTTTTCACACATTTTACAAAGAACTTATTTAATTATTTAATCACGTCCCATGCCAAAATGTAATATGGTTTACTATAAAATTTAAGAATCTATCCAGCTCCATGTCATCTGATCTTGTCATTTAAAAGTGAGTAAATTAGCGAATCCCTCCAATTTCCAATACCCAGAAGACGCACATTTGAATGGGAACATGGCATGGACAGGTAAAACGAAGTTTCTCAAAGTTGAGGTGTTATTAGTAAATATATAACTTTGGAGAGGATTTGCGCAAATATCTAGTCTCCATATATATATATATATATATACTTGTCATCCCTGTCTCAACATAAAACCCTAGTTGTATCGTTAGCCTATCTAGGCTTTCCGTGGTCTCCTCTCATTCTCCTTCTTGTTCAGCTGCCCGTCTTCCCCTTCGATCGGGAACCATGGTGAGCCAGAATTGTGTGGATGTTGTGGTTGCAGATTCATCGTTTTTGGTGGGTTTCTTCTCCTAATATATCTCGGGGTTTCGTCTTGAATTGGATTTGTTTTTCGTTGTTGGTTTTTGTCAGGCGGATATGGAAACAGAGCTTGCTGGAGGGCAGCCGAAGAAGAGGACGTTCAAGAAGTTCAGTTTCAGAGGGGTCGATCTCGATGCGCTCCTCGACATGCCCACTGAAGAACTCGTCAATCTTTTCCAAGCCCGTGCTCGCAGACGGTACCTTCTCTCTCTCTGTCATGTCAGATTTTTCCGGTTTTGCATGGTTTGTTATGTGTCTAACTGTGATATTGTTTGCGCCTTGCGTGTGAAAGAGATTCTGATATTTTTTTTTACGCATCGTGTGTTGCTGAATATGTAGGTTTCGGAGAGGTTTGAAGAGGAAGCCGATGGCTTTGATCAAGAAACTCCGGAAAGCGGTAAGCGATAGACTTTTAGTTCGTTTATTGAAGAGTTCTCTGATGGTACTTTCCTTCTTTTTCCTTTTGTGTTTTTGGTTTTCTGATTTTGATTCTTTAGAAACTTTGATGTTGCCGGTGCTATAAGAGATTTGGAAGATTTGGCTATGACAGGGAAAAAACAGAAACTTGTTCACTCGTTAGATGGATGACTTTTGCCATATTCTTTTGCCTGCATCTTTGCTTGTTACTAGGGAAAGATCCCTCGATGAGTTTTAGCTATTAAGATGCTACCAGAGGGTTATTCTAATTTAGATCTTTCACGTGTAGATGAAAGAGAGGCGGGATTTTTTTTCATTTACAAAATGCTACATATGGATCGGGGTTTTTTCTAAAGTTCTTTCCTGGGATACGTTTAGGATCTTTTATGGTTCTGCCTTCTTGAAATTCTGACGTTAAGCTTTATTTAGAATATCTTGATCGAGAAACTACATGAGATGGACTCTTGCAAGATGTCGAAATTGTAGGATCTATTGTTCTCCATAAACGAGGAAAGTAGGGTATCATGTAAATATATAACAAAGAAACTGTTCCTGTTCCTTGATGAGAATTATGTTACACATTTAAAAAGAAATCCACCGCATTTGGTCATAAATGTTTATGATGATATTTACCTTTGCATCTTTGGTGCACCCAATTTGTGGTGTTTTGGATGTTTGTACTTTACATATTTTTCCCTGTAGATTGGATGCGCTTAGTAAGTATTTTTTTTGGTTTACTTCCTGGTTATGGAAATTTGCATCCCATCTTTAAACCAATTGTCGAACCCTCCCTTCGCCCCCACCCCCCAATTAATGATATGATCTTAACGAGATTTTATCATAGGTGCTTATAATATACTTGTAAACTGCCTGAAATACATTATCATACATCAGCGGGGATTCAAAGACATACCACTTGCAGGTTTAATCCCCGGCATTCGTTCATCAATAAGTGGATCATTTGTTTGTGCCAAATAAGATTTTAGGAAATAATAGGGTGCCTATTTTGTACATATTTTAGACCAGACATGAATCTGTATCAGCAAAAGTTAGATATAAGGAATATCAATTTCGCTTGTGTTAATTTTTAAAGTTTAGTTTTGACTTCTTTTAAATTTTTTAAGTGTCGCTACTGCTGGGAATATGAAAAGCTAAGTTTCTGACGGCCTCTTTTGGTTTCCCAGAGAGGTGGTTTAACAATTTTATATGTTTTGATATTTAATTTTCCAGTCGTGGATCGCTGAGGTCATTAACAATGAGAGGATTTCATAAAGCATTACTTAAAATCAATGACTAATATCCGTATGAGATGGTTTGAGGGCTTGTATTGGAGATGTATGGATATTTGGATTCTTGTTTTCAGCAGACTGAGTTCTTTGTTCATAGAGGAATGTTATTTGGGGGTGATCATAACTGTGTTTCTCCTAGAGCGATCATTAGTTTCTGACTACTTCGTGGACTTGCGTTCTTAAAACAGAAGCGTGAAGCCCCACCAGGTGAAAAGCCCGAACCAGTTAGGACCCACCTCCGCAACATGATCATTGTACCCGAGATGATCGGAAGTATCATTGGCGTCTATAACGGAAAGACGTTTAATCAAGTTGAGATCAAGCCTGAGATGATTGGTCATTATCTGGCTGAATTCTCCATCAGTTACAAGCCTGTTAAGCATGGCAGGCCAGGTATCGGTGCCACTCACTCGTCCCGGTTCATTCCTCTCAAATGAGATGCTTTCTGCCAATCTTATGTCTTTGATAAGATATTCTCAGATACTAGATTTTGTTTCTCTACATACAGCTGAATATCGGTTTTGTGGTCCTTTTCAATTTGATAATAATCTGTGTGTGTGTGTGTCGATGGATGGATATGTGTGTGTCCGCTACTGCTTTTCTTGAGAAACCAAGTCATATGGAGACCATCATATTGAAAAGTCTGAGTTGACTATTTTGTACGTTTTATTTTGACAAATAGATTGGATTTGTAAGAATCATAAGTCCATAGCTTAGGTTCTTTACAACTAATAAGCCTCTTCACTTTTTCGGCTCATAAAATTAATTTATACATCAAAGAATGTGTATTATGTCTATCTTATTTGTAGTATCTTGTATATTGAACAGATCTGTATGACATTCTTGAAAAGCTGAATGATTTACAGTGTTCATCACAGAGTATAAATTACATCAAAGAATCATAAAATTATACATCAAAGAATCATAAGTCCATAGCTTAGGTTTTTTACAACTAATAAGCCTTTTCACTTTTTCGGCTCATAAAATTAATTTATACATCAAAGAATGTGTATTATGTCTATCTTATTTGTAGTATCTTGTATATTGAACAGATCTGTATGACATTCTTGAAAAGCTGAATGATTTACAATGTTCATCACAGAGTATACTGACATATATAAGGAGATGAATAGTTAAATAAATATTAGGAGATTAAAACCATTTGAGATGATTAGACAATTATAGTTTTACACTGATAAATATGCTATATATATATATATGTATATATATAGAGAGAGAGGTCGTGGATTGAACGTTCAATTTTGCATGCTCAAGTCCTCTTTCGCACCATTCTCACGAGCCAAACCATCCACAACCTTTTGTTATTCTGACAAAAACTTACCTCCATTGGTTAGAAGCTACCACCAGCAAAACCATTTATATGTAAGTATTAAGTTTTTAGGTGATACCAAAACCATTTATATATGAATTTAAGTTTTTAGGTGGTACCAAAACCATGTACATGTAAGTATTTAAGTTTTTAGGTGGTTCTGATGATTGCGGTGTTGTTGGTGGTGGACTTTTGATTAGTAGATGACAGTTTTGATAGAAGGTGGCCGAACCCTACGAAATGCAGGATTCAGGACAATGCGTATTTAAGCGTTGACGCCTGTCTATGTACACATGCGTATATAACTGGATGGGTTCGAAAACCATGGAGCAAATGTTTATTGCTGGGAACTACAAAGTAGAGGGTTTAGGACAATGCGCACGGACCACTGCCTATGTACACGCGCATGCAACTGGATGGGTTCGAATTGAACCTCTTTTTTGTACCTTCTTAAATTGAAGGTTATGCTTACCTAGTACAAGTCTTAGCTTACTTTGGTCTCGTGGGTTCGTTCTTGATAATCTTTCCGACCTTCAAAATCGATGATGATCACGGATCATACACGAGCACATTTCTGGATCCACCACTGTTTGTAGTCATCTTGTTCTTGGAGAGACGATTCTGGAAACGCTTTGTGTGTGTGTGAGAGAGGTGACAGTTGGCCTCCTTCAGAACTAAATACTGATTTGTCACGAGAAAAAAGATTTCATATACTGAACCTGCTCTGTGGAAGGACGCATCATTTTGTTTTGGTTTCGCGGGTCGACTGGTAATGGACACGCCTAAGGAACACAGTCAAGTTCTTGTGAGTCGGTTCTTACTTCCAGTTCGATTTTTGAGCTGCAGCCCTCCCGTCCCGAGAGAGAGAGAGAGAGAGAGAGAGAGAGAGTAGTCTCCCTTTAGGATGAGGGTTTCGCACATTTCCCCCTCTTAATAGATCCTTCTTCCGAAGAACTCTTTATCTATAATTCTAGAAAAAAACTCTAGCCCTGGTTTATGGTGTTGAGCAATCAATCTGCATTGAAAGATGACACGCGAGAGTCGGAGATCCTGAGGTGGCTCCGGAATGAGACACGAGGTGCCTCTAGCTGGCATCCTCCCGTCACCGGAGACCCTTTCCGGGTAACATGGTTCCAATGCGGAGCTTCCTTCTTTTGTGGGTGAAATCGGATAAGACCTGGCGGGGTGGAAAAGGCTCTAAGCTATATATAAAGCGACTTCCATGTCCTAATCTTGACTTTTGGTCGTTATAGAAAAATTCATAAACATAGGATTAAGACTGTGGAGCTAACCATTAGCTGAAGAGCCTTTGTCTGAACAAGTTAATATCAACGTAATAGAGACTGCGGGTTCCATAAAAGGTTCAGAAATCTTAGAAAGAGCTTTCACGATCTGAATGTACAACGTTAATGTTCGGCTTGTCCGAACCAAACAATACACAATTCTTACTCTAGGCCATGTAAAATCTTCTTTGGTGTAATTGTTTCTAAGTTTCCCCATTCCTCTTCTTGTTCTCTGTTACCAACCTACACAATTCGCACTCTAGCGTCCACAAAGACTTTCTGCTGCATCAGAAATCCGCCATGAGTACCCACGGAGTGGAAACAATACAAAGGGACAAGTTAGCTAATAGCCAGATCAATGGTCTCTCATGAGACTCGCCTAGCGGTTAACAGGAAGATGCAATGCCAAGTTCATTCATTCATCCACAAATTACATAAGCACACCGAAGCAGTAAAGTTGAAACAGGTTTCTTGAAACCTAGTTGCAAGAATTTTGGGGTGCGAAATTGGGAAAAATCACCTCATGGAGTCCATTACCATCAAACTCTGCTGTAAGAATGCGCCGAGCCACCGACTACTGAAAACAATCCTCCCTCTGCAACCTCGTGCTCGTCGAGAAACAGATCGTCCGTGGATCTAAACGCGGCGTGAATCAGGACGATCGCGGCGCCGATGAGAAGCGAGACGAGCACGTTTAGCGTGACGTCCGTAAAAAGGAGAGCGACCACCGTGAGGACCGAGAGCACGGCGAGGACGAGCCTATCGTCCATCGTGTGGCCGAGGATAACGAGCGACTCGTCGCGGAAGAAGAAGAGGAGAAACCAGGCGACGAAGACGATGATAAAGATGATGAGCGAGATCGGGTGCCAGAGGAGGCTGAGGAAGAGGATCGCGAGGACGATCATGGCGTAGTTGACACGGAAGTAGGTGAGGTTCCGGCGGACCCTGACAAGCGATTCGCCGAAGCTCAGCGGGCGGGAGAAGGCGGCGACGTTCGCAAGCTCCCGCCAGGGCTTACGAGTAGCAATCGCGGATCTTCCCCTCTCTTTGGCTCGGGAGATGAACTCTGCCGCTGCCATGGCGGCGGAGGAGGTGGAAGAGGGGTCGGAGGACACTGGAATCGCCCCATAGCCAGGTGGAGAGGCCATCGGCGGGAACTTAGAGGCTAGTGTTCGAGATTCCGGCAGATCTCAAAGCCGGAAAACGGTTGACGTCGACCGTAATGTAAATTCACAGAATCTAGAGCGATGGCGGGAGATGGGGATGGAGCACCCATATAGGTAAGCATTCTGAAACGGACACTAAATTTTGCTGAAATTACGATAGAAGGACATCCCTCCGCCGATCGATAAGAGGAGTGTCGTATCGAAGCTTTGGAATTGCCAAATTTATCAACACATATTGTCGAATTTTCCGTTCTTAAAATTTCAGAAAACATCTAATCCAATGTGACAATTTAACAATGGGGCTTTGAAGTTATCACTTCACCATCATGTAACAATTTGGTTGCTGCTACAGCTAGCACATGCTAGCTCTAATAATGATTGCCAAAAGAAAAGTCAAATTTTATTATAGCTAGCAGGCGCTAGCTAATTAACACACAAAAAGTGGATGTTGCCAACTTTTAATTATAGATGCTCACGTCTAAATATATTTTCTTTATGTTTTAAGAAATGAGTATCATTTAAAAAGTTATAGTAACACGTTGTAAGAGTTAAAAGATAATTTTATCATATTCATAAAAAACAATGATTAAATATAAATATATAGTTTAAAAAATATTTTTTTCCTATATATATTTATATGTATAGAGAGAGTAAGAGATACCAGTATACATTGAATACATACTTAATTCTTCTCAAACATTTCTATCATTCGATCGTTATGAAAAATAGTGGAGATTTGAAACAAAAAATAGATTGTATTTTTAAAGATTAAATATAAGTATGAAAAGTATAATGATACACTATGCTTTTTACAATTCAAATATCTATCGTCAATAATGATGATCGAACGGTAGAGATATTTAAAGAGATTTAATCAGAAGATTAAGCATGAACCACTAGCTTTATCTCTCTCTCTCTCTATATATATATATATGTGTGTGTGTGTGTGTGTGTGTATTATAGATAATATTAACTCCTCCTCATCTATTTTCGAAGACATGAATGTAATAATATTATATTTTATTCCTTTTTAAAAACTTTTTGTACTTTCTAAATTATACTATTCAAAAAATAATGGGTGCATATGAATGGACACGCTAGAAGTGGATAGTATTTGGTTTCTCTCTCTATATATATTTTTATAAATGTGTGTATGCGTACAACTGAAAAGATGGGGAAATTTCAATAACATAGGTCAAGAATAGTGAAATTTGAAAGACAACCTACCTCAGATAACTCACAATGGCCCCATGTATTATTGTCAATCAAACTACAATGTTCCTCCCTCGCTATATATCAAAAAGGATAAACATGACCCTGGCTTAACAGACTCATTCAATCTAAATCTGCGTATTATGGTTTGAATTGATCGTCAGCACATTGGTTAAAATCTATTGAACGGCATCCTGCACCTCCACCGATCTATGCATTCGCACCTATAAACTACAGGTTTGGATGATAGTGTTCCTTTATTTCTTCAATGGCCTTCTGAATACTAGTGCCAAAATGTGTGTTTATCTCCCATCGAATCGCATCTCAACATGTGTTTAGAAATCTGGACCATCTATCTTGCTGATGAACCGCCCATGACTTCTCAGGCTTTGTTCGTTGTGATCCATGTGAAAGATCCATAATATTCATCATATAAATGTATCCTCATGGTGTTAAAATCACACATACACTTTATATCAATTGAATTGTTCTATTTTCTCATTATTTATAGAAGCTCGCCCAAATGGTGCACTAGATCGCGAGATTAAGTTGTTTCAGATAGTTGCAGTGCGACCGTTTTAATGGAGGACTATTACTGCTTTAGTCTCATCTCCTTTTCCTGGTGGCTCTGCTAATGCACTCGAAAAGCAGCAGCCATCCATCACCAACATTTATGGTTGAGATCTCAAATCATTTTAGGACATACTCTCATTATTGAGGGTCTCTCTACGTTGCATGCTCACATGGGAGTCCTTCCGAAGGGTTTCCTCCACTCCAACTTGATAAAACTAAAAGCAAAGCTAGGTTACATGCCCTTAGAAAATGAGTGTTGCCCTCTCAATGAAAGGCTCTTCTTTAATTGAATGACTTTTGTCAGTGGGATGGGGACATAACCCACAATAATAAAGGTGAAGTTGTCCAGAAACCACAGCAGTAGCTGAGTTGGCCGGTGTCTTGTAGCAGCAGAGCTTCATTCTCCACTCTGATTTGCTTTTCCCTTCCTCCCTGGAAACAACTTAGCAGCTTAGACTTTTTTCTTTTTTTCTTTAAGTAGCTGTCATGTATACACCCACATATATGTGGTTATCATATAGCCTTTGAATATGATGATCGGATTCAAAATTATAGTCTGAAGTACCTATAACCGTTGAATATTGATATCAACATTCGGCTATCTGTAGCACAAAGAGCAATAGCTCACCTGGCTGGGGGTTGACTTGCAAGTTGAAGGTTGTGAATTTGATACCCATGGCATGCATCTGGCTTTGGCCTCCCCACCGAAACCGGAACATTCGCCAATCTGTAAAATATTCAAGATTAAGTTGTAATCTAGTCATTTGGTGCTTTTTTTCTGATGATTTCAGCATTTCAGTTATATAATCTCCTCTTATGTCTAGTATCAGTAACGGTCGATGAGAAACCATGTTTGGAGTATGTTTATTGTCCAATTTATTCAATTCGCAGCATCTGATCCTATTCTTTCCATGGATTTCACTTAGAAGCCATGATAATTTCGTTTTTTTTCTTGATCAGGGGCAGAGATAGAAAACTTGCATCAAGGTTCAGACATGTTTTATGTATATTAATTTCTTGAAGGAGGCCAGACTAGCCCCTTGGACCCCCCATGCACATGACAAACACCAATTGTTCACTGAGTGCATGACAAACATCTAGGACATGAAATATTATTCTTTTAACCCCAATAGCGCAATGGATGAAGATGAAGCTCACTGAGCACCTTGCCTCAAAGTCTGAGCATGGTTGGATAAAAACTATAACTGCTGACATGTATCTGTGAGTAGGCTTGGATTCTCCATGATACTTGCAAGATACTTTTGTTGAGCATGAATTTTGTGTGTGTGTGTGTGTGTGTGTGTGTGTGTGTGAGAGAGAGAGAGAGAGAGAGAGAGAGAGAGAGAGAGAGAGAGAGAGAGAGAGAGAGAGAGACCACTTTAACCAATTGTTCTCTTCAACCAAGCTCCTCAAACTTAATCTACAACAGTTCTTGTGGCGTAAAAGGCCCACAATCTCAAAAATAAGATCCAAAATGACTACATATATAAACTGCAGGGTAATGCCAAGCCAGCTTCAGGCCACTGGCTTTACTGGTCTCCTCTCTACCCAGAGGAACTGAATTTCATAAAATTTCCTTTTCAACTAGATTTTGGATAATACTACTGGAACCTCAAACAGATTCCATGGATTGGCAGTCATGCGGCTTCGGCACGCCAATGTCATACTTCTTTACCTTATCCAATGGAAAGTGGGACCCCAATGTTCTGCACAGCCTGTAAATTGACATTGGCATTGGGAACCTTTGTTAATGTCTGGCAATCAAAATGGTTCCCGGAATACTTCAGTAACTCAGATATGCAAGAATGATTGCGAAGACCTGGATTTGTGTTTAAAATCATCTCAAAGGCAAGGATGTTGGATCATTTCTTTGATCCTAAGTTTGATAGAGGTCTATCTTGGTGTGGGGTCCACACCAAAAGAAACCCTTATCCAAGATATTCACCCATACCATAACGATCAATAAGGTACCTACCTAATTACTATTGAGTCAACCATAAAACTCAAACGCCATACTTATTTGCTACGAAGCCGTACTGATGGAAATAAGTTCCAATGGTAAGAAGGCTTAAGAATAGTAACTGAGTATCGCATACCTCCTCCTTTGATTCTAAACCAGGAAACTGTCCTATATCATGCCCCTTGATAGGATGAAACTCATTCTGTAGGCCAACCGCAAAGTCATCGGGCAGTGCTTCACCACTCCGCAAATAATCGGCAATCTGCAAAAGATGAAGCCATCAGTTTCATCGGATCCTCCAGAAAGAAGCACTCTTGCATCAAGGTGATTCCATGGTGTAATAAGATCAAATAAATCACCAGATAATGAAAACTAAATATGAAGTATGCTGGCTCGCGATAACGAGTTGTTTACATGAAGTTAATCTATAAGATGCAAACACCGCACTGTTCTTAGTGGTCAAATAGCACGAAAGGGAGAATAAAGAAGAACCTCATGAGTAATGGGACCATATGGACTTCGTAACAGGTAGAAGCATTTTGACTGGAACACTTATACAACATGTAGAAATTAAGCAACGAATATGGTACATGAAGTCTCAAGCTTTCAGAAACAAAGGCTCCACCAATAAAAGGATAAGGTTCCAGAGGTATTGATCAGTTCTATTGAAGTCCACCGAGGGTTAGGTAAACATCACGGGAATACTCTTTGGATTTACATATGGCAGTTCCTCTTGAGGTATTTCTCATGATACAGAAAGGGTTTCAGATAAGATTCATAAGAACTAAGAAAACATATGTAGGAGCTTTGAATGATAATTCAAGTCTTAATATAGTAAGAGGACAATGAACCCAAACATAGGAAAAAGGTATGATATACTTATTTTCTGATACCTGAGGATTACCAACATAAATCTTTTCCAATACTTCTTAAAAAATATGACTCAATACTAATGAACTACCTGTTATTCGGTCACATCTAATATGGAGTAGTTGACTGACTGACAACAAAAACATTTGAAGTGCAACACTAGATTCAATTCATAACCAACACGATAACATAGACAAAGACTAAACAACATGTGCTGATGTAACCGCAAGAAGCACAGGATATAGCATAAAAATCTAGCTAATATTCTTGCTGAGAAAACAGCCAAGACACTATGATTATTATATCAAATCAAAAGCACCTTTTATGAAAGCAAAGCTGTTCAGCAAATGACATTCAGTAATTCTTCCATTTTACGAGATACAAATAAGGAAAGAGCTAACTATGCAAAAAGAGGCATTCCACTTCAAATAAACAGCATATCCTTTTCCTAAGAGAATAAGGAGAACTTGCTAAGAACTTCCAACATTGGAAGACCTAAACTTCCATTAAATACTTTTTGAATTTCATTTAGCTTTCAAAAAACCATGAGATTAAATGAAAGATACATGATTTCCAAGAGCTATCCCACCCAATGATGATGCTTCGACACTGGATCCCAGAAGCCAATCATCACATATGCCTGCTCGTCCATGAGGATCAAAGATACAAGGTGATCCAGGGGTGTTGGTTGGAAGAGCAGCACCCCTGCAAATACCAGGGTGCAGCAAGTTACTACAATATTGACTATTATGGAAATATTCAACATCACTTTTCAAGATAAACTTGCCATAGTTGAACACGTGAGTACATGGGCTGGGGAAGGGAACCAGTAGGCAATCCAAGAGAAACCTCCAAACCCTGAAGCATTTTCTTTCTGACCTTCTCTGCTGTGACATTTGGAATATTTTCCTGGTCATGATAAGAAATCTTAAGTGTCAAAACAAATATATTTAGGTAATATTTTAAATTATGACGCTTCTCAGGGTTACCAGTTAAAAGAAAAAGATCATGAAAATAAACAATATTTTCCCTTATTGTATCATGCTCAGATGTGGAGAACTCCCGAAATATGCGTTGTCCTATGGCTGTATTACAGTTATCCATGGTAGAACAATTATTTGTGCAGCAGAATTGGTGCCTGTTGAATATATATAAAAAGAAAACTTTAACCAAAATACCTGTGGGACTCTGTTTCGCCTTCCATATGCACCAGTGCTGAAAAATGTCCAACAATGAGGCCCATGAGTTTGTGAAGGGAATAATTTCTTGGTGTTGTTAGCCATCCATGAATGTGCATCAACTCCTCAAACAAATGCTCCTTCAAATGGAGCAGAAAAATCACTCTGAAGTGGCAAAGGGTGTTCAAATGCCGCAAGAAGTGCCCAAATTGAGCTGAGTTCAAGCCTCTTCAAACACATAAAACCAAGTGGGCCATTCAAAGACAGACCAAGCATAACTAAAAAAACTATACGTAAAGAAGGATTGAGGACTATGAGCTTGTTAAGGGAAACCATAATAATGCACAAGTACTCACCTTCATTTGCTTTGCAATAAGAGGCAACCCAGGTAAAGAAAGCAAGCGGTTTGCACATTTCCCTGTTGGAGGAACCATAGGCGCAACAATCAAAATGGAGTCTTAAGAACATGACAAACCACAGACAGACTCCAAGTTTGCTTCAGATTACCTGGAAAGGAGTGAGAATTGATAAAATTATGCATTGGATCTTGTTTGAGGTAAGAAGTGTTGAAGATTGAATTAATATTTATGTTTCTGCATTATTTTTATGTCTCTCTGGAATTAGAATTATGTAAGCGGGTCGTATGGATCCCAATGGATCAGAATCTGATTCATTGGGAGCCGAGTATAATTAGTATCACTAATCAAGGGCAGTTTAGTCTTTCAAGTTAGAATCTTGTATAAATAATGCCCTAAGTGTACTTAGTGTTTTAAGCAAAGGAATAAGGAGAGAGGCTGCGGCAGTCATGGAGGCGCCGACTCCTTGCTTCAAAAATCTCGTCCATTGATGAATGTGTTAATGATTTTTAAGGTATGTGAGTTAATTTTCTACTACATAGTATCAGAGCTTAATCACATGGATTAGCATATGTTTGAGCAAGATTCAAGCTTAAAATCATCTAGGGCAGCGAAAAATAGGTTTTTTGGCACAAATTTGTGTTGTCCAATTTTCAGCAAGTCAGTATATTGTATTGTTTTCAACATCATCCTTGTTCTAAAAACCAGAAAAAAAGAGGTTACGATCAACCCTAGAGAAAAAGCATAAATCTTATCATGACGAATAAAGGCAAGATGGGAGATCACTGTAGCAACAGTTTATCGGACAAGGGTGAGGTGTTTCAAATCACAAACCTTAAGTTAGATGGTAAGAACTACCTTCAATGGGCTAGATCTATTGAACTAGTTGTAATGGCAAGGGACCGTTGGGATTACCTAACTGGAGACATTCCCCAACCACCTACAACTGATCCTCTTTATTCATGATAGCATCCTCTTTATTCATGATAGCATAAAGAAAATGCATTGGTTAGTGCTTGACTTATACAATTGATGGTACCATCGATTGGAAACACGTTCATGTTTTTAGAATCAACAGTAGATCACCACTTACTTATGAAGAAAGAGACAAACTGACTTGTTCTCATTATGGAAAATCACGACATACAAAGGAGATATGCTGAAAACTGGTAGGTAGACCTACTTATTATCAGAATAGGCCCAATAAAGCCTACTTCAGCAATGACCAAAGTGAAAAACAAAATACTGAAAGTAGTGTAAATTCATTGGCCGACATTAAGAAAGAGATTGAGATGCTTAAGGCTCGTCTGGTTGATTCACAGTCTGTATCCACTTCTAACGTTGATTCCCAAGCGACTATGACATATCCATTCTTATTTATGGCTAAGGATAATGTAATCATTTCTCATTCCAAGATATGGGTCATTGATTCTGGTGTTATAGATCATATGGTTGGTAGACGAGATTTCTTTTATGATTATCAGTTGACTCAAAGAAAAATTAATATTAGGCCGGCCGATGGATCACATACTCCTATCGTTGGAAAATGAAGTACCACTATACCTTTTGGAATATTGAAAAATGTCTTACATGTTCCAAACATTTCAGTCAATTTGTTGTCAGTTTTTGCCATGACAAAATATCTAAAATGTCGTATAATCTTTGATTTTATTGGATGTTTCTTTCAAGAACTGAGGATGGAAAGCATCTTTGGTCAGGGTACCATGAGGCGAGGTATCTATGTCTATAAGAAGCTAAAGGAACAGCTATGCAGTCAACAACCATCATAGAAAAGAAAAAAAAAACTACCTTTATGGCACCAGAGATTAGGACATTTACCTTTATCTAAAATTAGGATGTTATTGCTTGAATTTATTTATTGATGATTGCACTCGTGTCACTTGGATTTTCCTAATGAAAGATAAATCGTACGTATACAATTATTCATCCAATTTTATCATATGATTAAAACTCAATTTGATAAAACTATTAAACGTCTAAGGTCCGATAATGGTAGAGAATATGTGAGAGACTTTCACCACCTTTCTTAAACAACGCGTATTATTCATGAACTTTCATGTTGTTGATACCCTTAACAAAACGGAGTTGCCGCTGAAAGAAAAATCGACACTTGCTTGAAATTACTAGAGCTTTATTGTTTCGTATGTCCTGTTCCAAACTTATACTGGGGAAAGCTATTTGACCATCGCTATTTAATTAATCTAAGGTTCTCTAGAGTCCTTGGTGGTGTGAGTCCTGCTCATGTCATGAAATCGCTTTTTTCCTCTGCTCCTATTATGCAAAGTCTTGAATCTCGTGTTTTTTATCCGGTTGCTTTTGTTCATATCCATCATCAAGACGGGGCAAACTTGACCCTCATGCTATTAAATGCATTTTCATTGGTTATACTCTTGACAAGAAGCGGATACAAATGTTATCACCCTTCCTCTCGTCGAGGTTTGTCTCCATGGATGTCACTTTTCAAGAAAATCAACCATTCTTCATTTCTTCTTCCTTCTGTGGGGAGAACACTACCGAGAGCTTTTTTGAGATATTTGAAAATCCCTTTATATCTGACATTATCCGACAATAATGTCGATTATAATCGACATTACCCTATGTTATAATAACGATTATTGCTCGATAATTCAGTTATAATCGATTGGTGTTTCAAACGCATTAGTTGTAAAGCAATTTTAAGCCTAATACAATTCGCTTGTTGATGATATAAAAAGAATTCCTTTTGCATTAAATTACTGTAAAATAGGTATAGAATGATTAAAAAAATTATTTGATTGAGGGCAAAATAGTATTTACATATCAAAACGTAAGAAATAATCTATGTCTAAAATCATAAGCTCCAATTTAGCGATGATTATTAGCTGAAAAAAAAGCTTTTATTTTGCAGCACCAAAATTTGGCAGTAAGTTTTTTTCAAAAAATAATCTTTTTTACTCAAACATAATAATTATTTCACAAAACAACTTAATTTCTCCAAAGAAATTGTTTGGGAAAGATTTAATCTTTCCCAAACATGCTCGATTCCAAAGGGAATCGAGATTTTTCCTCCGTATGGATTAAAATTCTCTTGTTTCCATCTTCTAATATGCCTAGATGATACATAGGAAAGGCTCTTGCTGGAGTCACTCCACCCACCTAATTGCTCTGACCAAGCAAGCTGCCAACCTACGAATAGATTTCCTAGAAAAGCATTTACCTAAAAGAATTTCTGACTAAAGCAAAAAGTGGTGTATCAAAGAAAAACAACGCATGGTCCAAATCAACCCCAAGTGTCCGAACCTATGGTGAGTACCGAAAACACTAATCCCATTAATTATGAACCATTGATTATAACATTGATGATGACTTACATATTGCCTAAGAAAAGGGAAAAAGTTTATGCTAAGTATATTTCAATTTATCTCCTCCAAAACCTTTTCTTTGGCAAAGACCAAAGTTTTATTGCAACCATTGACTCAATCAAAATCCCTAAGACATAATATATATTGAAACATTGAAGGATAAGAATTGGGTATCAAGCCATGAATGAGGAGATGTGAGCTCTAGAAAGGAACTAATGGGAAATTGTCAGAGACCAAAGGAAAAGAGATCACTGGGTGCGTATGGATTTACACTATGAAATACCGATCTAATGGTACACTACACAAGTATAAAGCAAGGAAGGTTGCAAAAGGGTATACACACAAACTTATGGATAGATTATGAGGAAACATTTGCCTATGTGGCAAAAATGAACTCAAATGTAAGTGTACTCGCTCTCTTGCCTTAGACACTTCCAATGGGAACTTCATCAATTTGATGTGAAGAATGCCTTTCTTCATGGTGAATTAGAGGAAGAAGTCTATATGGAGGTCCCTCCTCGGGTATGACTCCTATGGTGAAGGAAATAAAGTGTGTAAATTGAAGAAGACCTTATATGGTTTGAAACAATCACTATTCTGGACTTACTGAAAGAAACAAAAATGAAGGATTGCCAGATATGTTATACTCCCATTGAAATTCCAAAAGAAGTTAAAGATGAGTCACCTGAACCATATGAAGATGTTGGTAGATATCAGAGACTGATTGGAAAACTTATATATGTTACTATTACAAGACCTGACATCAGTTTTCCAGTCGGCTATGTAAGTAGATGGATGCATTCCCCATCTAATCACCACATGAGTACCGTATTTCACATCATTAATCACTTATGATTTATCATATTCCCCACATTCATCACTTGATTAAGAAATCTATTCAGATGCCGATTGGGCTGGCTCCAAAGTTGATAGAAAGTCTATCTTAGGTTATATAGTATGCCTAGGAGGCAATGCGGTATCTTGGAAGAGTAAGAAGCAATCTATAGTGGCTAGATAAGTGCAGAGGCAGAATATCGTGCAATTGCTCTCGACATGTGTGAAGATTTATGAATTTTAATATTTTATCACTATTGGAAGAAATTGGCCACAGAAAGATCATTCCAACTAATTTTTTTTACTGCTAGTAAAGCAGCTCTACAAATGGCTTCTAATCCAGTATTTCATGAGAGAACCAAGCATAATGAAGTTAACTGTCACTTTATTAGAGGGAAAGTTTCACAAGGAATTTTCAATATTATTCATGTTCGTTCTGAAGATCAATTGACAGATGTTTTTACAAAACCAATTGCAACCAATGGGTTAAAGAAAGCTCTAAGCAAGTTGGGTGTTTCAAGTCTTCAAGACCCAACTTTAGGGGGTGTGTTGAAGATTGAATTAATATTTATGTTTCTGCATTATTTTTATGTCTCTGTAATTAAAATTATATAATTGGGTCGTATGGATCCCAAATTAGTGTCACTAATCAAAGGCAGTTTAGTCTTTTAAGTTAGAATCACGTATGAATAATGCCCTAAGTGTACTTAGTGTTTTAAGCAAAGGAATAAAGAGAGAGAGGTTGTGGCAACCATGGAGGCGCCGACTCCTGCTTCAAAAATCTCGTCCATTGATGAATGTGTTAATGATTTTTCAGGTATGTGAGTTAATTTTCTACGAGAAGGACCGGGCAGAAAAGAAGAGCACTCACGTTTGTTGAAGGTCACAACAGTGAATAACATTTAGTTTCACCAACATCAGTTTTAGATGCATAACATGAGGAGCAGGAGCTATGTGGCTGACATGCAAAGGACTACAACAGAACTGCTTGTAGCAAATGTTATCGAGGATGGATTTTGTTAGTCTTCTAGTGTGGATTAAAGGTGTATGCGATAAAGGTCACAGGAACCAAGTTTGGGCATGGGTAAATAAGTAAATATTTTACAACAGAAAATAACTATGTTCGGTGGATTAATTCCCTTGGAATGAGAGAAATTGTTTTATCTTGGGTAATTAGTATCTGCTTCTTAAAAGGGACAAACATGCAGCAATTCCATCATTCACGGAAACTATAGGAAACTCCAGTTAAGTATCATGCTTGAAAAGTCAAAACACCATCTGTATATACTATTGTGAGCAAAGACAATTGCATCAAATCAGCCTCTAGGTTTCCCATTCTCGCTCAAATGCCACATCCCATTGTGTGGTTCTAACGTGCTTATCCAGCAAGGTCTTACCACATTGACCATGGTACCCTACAAAATTGATGAAAGACAGGCTGGACAAGGTACCCCATCAAAAAGGTTTCCTTAAGTCTACCAATTCCTCCGAGCAAGTTTAACTAGGCACTTTCAACTTCAAGATCTTAACTCAAATAAATTGCTTCCAAAGATGCCACAACAATGCAACCGTTCTAAATTTGATAATGTTATTGTTAGAAGGGATCACCCTTGCATTGCCGGTCCCAAGCCCCGATAAAGGAGGAGGGTTGTGTTAGGCTTCTGACAGCCACCATAAAACTTCGTAGGTTAAGACAAGTATCAAGTACAATAAAGAACTAGTTTGGATTCATGCCAGGCAGATCTACTGTTGAAGCGATTCACCTTTTGAGACATCTTATGGAACATTTTAGAGCAAAAAAGAAAGACCTTTACATGATATTTATTGATCCAGAAAAAACTTATGATAAGGTACTGAGGGAGGTTATTTGGAGAACTTTGGAAAAAAGAGGTATCCCATTGACATACATTAACCTTATAAAAGACATATATGATGGTGCAAAAACATGTGTGAGGACTCGTGAAGGAATGACAAACTTCTTTGAAGTTAATATTGGGTTACATCAAGGATCAACTTTAAGTCCATATTTATTTATAATGGTGATTGATGAGTTAACAAAACATATTCAAGATGAAGTACCTTAGTGTATGTTATTTGCATATGACATTGTGTTAGTGGAGGAGTCTAAGGAAAAAGTTAATAGAAAATTGGAACTATGGGGAGAAACATTAGAAAGCAAAGGCCTCCGACTTAGTAGAACAAAGACATAATATATGGAATGTAAGTTTGATCATTTGTTTACTTCAGAGGACATAGAAATTAAAATTGGCACACATTGCATCCCCCAAAAGGAAAGTTTTAAATACCTAGGGTCAATTTTTTAGAGTGATGGAAGAATTGATGGAGATGTTACGCATAGAATTAATGCTGGTTGGTTAAAATGGAGAGGAGCATAAGGTATTCTTTATGATAAGAAGATACCATTAAAGTTAAAAGGTAGTGTTGGGCAGTTAATCATCAACATGTATAAAAGATGTCTGTGACAGAAATGAAGATGTTGAGATGGATGAGTGGTCATACAAGAAAAAACCGTATACATAATAAGGTTATTAGAAACAAATTAGGAGTGACACCAATAGAGGATAAAATGAGAGAATATCGTTTAAGATGGTTTAGACATATAGAAAGAAGATCAAAAGAAGAACCTCTAAGAAGGCAAGAAAAACTAAATTTGGAAAGTATTAAAAGAGCTAGAGGACGACCACAAAAGTGTTGGAAAGAAACAATAAAGAATGATCTAGCCTATTGTGAGTTAACTGCTAACATGACACACGATAGGGATCTGTGGAAACAAAGAATCCATGTAGCCGACCCGTCTAGTATGGGAAAAGGCTTAGTTGTTGTTGTTATTGTTGTATTGTTAGAAGGGTACTATATTTACTTATTAAACAAGTAGTTTGTAAGTTTGCAATTTTTCATGTTACAAGCGAAACCATACTAATTTGCAAGAAAGATTAGTAACCTTACAAATCAAAAATTGAGAAAGAATTGAATCAGCAAGAGGGCGCATCCCGTTGACACCAACATACTTGATAGGCATGGAAGGATATGGCACAAAATGACCAGCTTCTGATTCAACAATCAGTCCATTCCATTCATGAACCAGGCCATCCTCTAACCACCCATCAACCAATGCTTTAATGTGAGGGTCGCTCACAGTGAAAAACTGTGCTGCATGATCGAATACCAAAGGCTGTGACTGAATCCACCACCCTGGTTCCCTGTCTCCCCCAAATCCCGTGCATCCCCTGAAACCATTACAAACTGAGAATAGTTAAAGATTAAAAACAGGGCACTTCGTTCCCATAGACATTCATGAATCCCCCTTAAACTTTCTCCTCAATTACAAATCAACGTTCAGAATAGTTAAAGACCAAAACTTAGGAGTTAGGACCACCACCCATAGAAGCTCATGCATCCATCAGACTTTTCTCTCAATTATCCACTACCATTACCATGCCATAATCATGACAATCAAAATTCTTAATTACTCTATTCCTGTAGATTTAGCATTATTGAAAGAAATACGACAAGTTTGTGAACCACCCAAAGCATTACTCTCTATGCAAGATTTTTCAGTTGCAGTACTTGCCCATTGAAAACGCAAAACATTTACAATTTCGCAAGATTAACCCGTTTGATTCGAGTTGCGTTCAAGACACTTTTCTAAGGTTTCTAGTTACTTTATCTGACCTCCACCTACGTTCGTATATACTTCTAAATTAATTATGTTTCACCGACCGATATCTTCTGGAACTTTCTTTTTGGGAAATAGCATTATCTCCTTGATTTGTTCAACCAATGCCCATAATTACCAGACCGCGGAGCAACTATTTTCACCTTGAATTTGATGCAATATCTAAACCAGCAAGCATTCTAAAGCAGGAAAATAAAAAAAACTACATCATGCGAACACCCAAATTGGCACTTGCATGGAATCAATCATCTAATACCAGGAAATCGGAATTCAAAGTAAAAAAGGCTACAAATTACACATATAAGAGGGGATAATGATGCAGAAAGGAGGGGCTCGCGGTATCGAAGACGGTGGAACGAATCCCCTCTTCTCGAGAGCTAAAGCGCATAGGATCCCAGATATCCCTCCTCCGATAATTCCAACCTCAGGATCGTCCGTAATCAGAGCGGTAAATACTATCTGCTCCTGAGCGAATGATTTCTTCAAAATCGACCTTCTCGACGTCCCATACCGGGCCTTCTTCTTTCTGTTGGTGGTTTTTGTGCCTCCATTTTGATTTCTGGATGGTGAACGGTCTTCTGTTGGGCTTCTTCCATTGTTGGTATCTCTAAATTTTCTTCCTTTCGTTAGTTCTGCATTGCAGATGATGAAAGATGCGTTTTGGTGCCTCCATATAACGTGCTTAAAGGGCTTTAGCGTCGTTGCGATCATTTGGCGAGGCGGGAAGCAATCTGAACGAGGATTGAAGGGAAGAAGAGACCGTTACTTGAAGCTTGGAATCAGAGAGCGGGTTCCGTCGCATGAGTTGCGGGCCTTATCCGGTCAATGCATTCAGGGCTCTCTCTCTCTCTCTCTCGCCCATGGGACACGACAACCGGTCACTTATCATTGACACGTTTCGGACACGTAAACACGGATTACAATTTTGGAAATATTCAGTAAGAAGTCATTTTCTGCTAAAAAATTAGTTTTTACATGAAATTTTGATATATACTCGCTTTCTTTTATCCGCCCTTCGTTAGGAGGCAACCACTTGACAAGGATCCTGCATGACTCGGCATGTCATCTTTATATAAGATAGTTGCCAGAAGAAGATTAAGACGGTAAACTGTGTTTTACCAAATATAACATTTTACAGTTGCCAAGTAAATAG
This sequence comes from Brasenia schreberi, assembly GCA_036023115.1. Classification (NCBI taxonomy): domain Eukaryota; kingdom Viridiplantae; phylum Streptophyta; class Magnoliopsida; order Nymphaeales; family Cabombaceae; genus Brasenia; species Brasenia schreberi. The sequence goes on from JAYKKT010000050.1 coordinate 1,137,149, forward strand.
ACTTTACGATAAAAAGACTATCAAAAGAAGTTTTGATAAAAAAATATAGATTGTGAAAATATTAAAAAAGAAGAAAAATATTAAAAAGAAATACTGTTATCATTGTAAATAATTGAACTTTATGAAAAGAGGATCCACACACTTGATCATATCTGGTATGAGAGAAGGCTTAGCTGTTGTTGTTATTATAAATAAACAGACTTGGAGTCGGATGTAAGGGAAAACCAGATCAGGATTCCATACTTGATGCATTTTCCTTTTAGACTTTGATAGGAGAATTGGAGAAAAATATCCACAATCAGGAATATCCTCTGCATAACCTTTTAGTCTCAACTTCCATCATTTGAATTCTTTGGGTCTACTCATTGTAGTGACCCTTTTGTTCTTTTGGTGGAAAAGCTTGTTTGTCTTTGGGGAAGGACGAGTATCATTGAATACTCTTTCAGATGGTATTGATGTTAAGATCAATTACTAATTTTTCTTCGTCTTTTTGTTTAATGGGGAGGCAGAAGAAGCACATCCCTGGGTATCGAACTCATGAACTTACCCTCTAGCCTGGTGAGCTGAGTTACTATTGTTCTAACACAACATACTTCATCTTTCATTGAGTGGAAACATAAAGCTTCTTACCAATTGGGTTTGATTTCTTGCACTGCTTTATTGTTGAGGAGATGAGATCTGATTATTGCAAAATTCTTATGAAACTACTGTTTTGTATGAAACTTATTCCCTAGAAAAAGAGTCGAAAGCAACTTTTCTTTCTGTTCTTTTTCATACCTTTGGGGCCGGTGCAAAGCAGCAATTTTTCATGGAAAACACTCTTCCCATAAGAAAAGGAGAGGTCTGCACTGTTGTGGTAGCCGCCTGTCCTGTGGCTAGTGAACCTCTTATTAGGTGTTGGAGACGAAGGTGTTGGAAAGTGAACTAGGTTAGGTCTGCACTGTTGTCTTGGTTGAGACATGTAAACGAGGGGCTGTGATCTCTTGAGTTAGGATCTACTGAACTCATGTTTTCTGTCAACATAAGAAAGATTTTCTAAGGATTGGCTGTTTCACAGCCCCGTTTGAATTTCCCAGCATTTCCCGGTTGCGGATTTTCAATACTTAGATCAGTGTTTCTGAAGAAGGAAAAATCAAGAGAAATGCCACAAATAGAATTAATAAGCATAGGTTAAAGTGAAGAGATGAATCAAAATGCTCAAATCGACAGACTAAGTACTATAGAAGGATGAGAAGTCCCACATTGTCTTCTGAGTGTTGGATGGTCACGATGATATGCACAAGAATTTTGAGGATGAAAAAGTCGAGGAGAAGGTGGCTACATAAAAGAACACCATATTTGCATGAAACTATTACGAAAAGAAAAGTTACGTTGCGCCACTAGCAGATAAAATGAGACTCGTGCTTGAGGGACTCAAAAACGTTTTAAAAGACAACGAAAAGTATAAAACTGGTGAATTAGATGGTGAAAGTAACATTAATAAGCGGCAAAGAAACTAAAAATATTGAGGAAATATAAAAATGGGATCTCGATTTTTCCCGCCGACCAACATAGATCATATTGGCGAGTATGAATTCCTGTAGTTTACCAGGAAAAGGCTTAATTTTGTTTTCTTTTTTGTGCCTGCATAACACATACATGTTTGAAGAGCATCTCAAACTTAAGACGTGTGACAGAGACCATCATTTTAGTTCAACTATAATGATGCAAACATTCTTTCTTGCTTTTAACGTCTGCAAAGTTCATATCTTCCGTTGATTTAGTAATTATGAAGTTCGGCTGTCTGCGGTGGCTTGACAGGGAATACTCGCAAAAGAGAAAGAATCCAGGTGATGATGAGCGCACTGTGAGAGAGAGAGAGACTTTTATATCATGTTTCACCTTTTACATTACTGTTTCAAGACCATATTTTTAATCCTAACGGCGTACAAAAATGAAATACTGAGGTGAACTAAGGTTAAGATTTTCAGTTTAAAGAAGCATCTCATCCTTCCTTTTGGCTTAAAGTTCAAGTCTGCAGCTTATTTTTGTACTTAAGAAGATTGCTCTTCTTGAGAGTGGGTTAGGTAATAAGAGTCTTCATGAGGTTGGTGATTCGATGCTGACAATAATATGAATTTGTGCTTTTATGTGTGCGTGTGTGAGTGTGAGTCTGCGTGTGTGTGCTCGCGTGGTTCATCCATGCATATGATCTGTAAGCTGTTGTTTAAATGAGATGAGAATCAAGAAAGCTTCTTCTTAATGCACAGAAATTCTTGTAAGAAATGTAAGAATAGAACTTTTGACTACTTGAAGATGTGATGACTCATTCAAAATCTCTGCTCTGTCAAAGACTTGCATCCGACTATAAGATGATACTTGCTAGTTTATTTAAGAACGAGCAAAGCATCGCTTTGCAAATGATGCTAGCTTATCAATGCTTTGAATTTGGCAGCTCTACGCTGCCATTTTTTCCATCTGACGTTTAAGAGGTACAATTCCTGATAAAAACTCGAGGGGAAAGTGCATTGCATATATAGATTACCATAAAATAAAATTTAACCATCTTTATTGTTGTTCACCCTCATACTTTGTCCACATTGTCTAGACAGTCCATTTATTTTCCCTTGAGAATACTATATATATATATATATATATCGACAAATGCTACCTGTATGTATGTATGTATGTATCGTGATAATGGAGAACGTTTATGATCATCATCTTCTCGCACAAGTTTGCAACGAGGCTCCCACCATGATAGCAAAGCGTGCGGACAGCCGTAGGCAATAAATTGTCTCACCTTTCTTTTATCATCTTGCATGCTTTTCCTTTTCCTTTACCTATATTATTGTCACTTTTCATATTCAGTAAAAGATAAAAGAAGCTTAAAGTTATGGGTGCCCCAACTACCATTTAAGATCGATTTATTCACTCTTATATTCTCGTTGAGATTATATTCTAAACGATATTTATTCATTACTATATTCTCAATGAGATTATGATATTAATGTTGACTGAATGAAGACAATTAACTGGTTTGACAAAAAAGAGAAGAAGAGATGAAGGAAAAAAAGGTCATGAGTTTGATACCTGGTGCATGCATCTGGCTTCGGCCACTCCATTGTACCAAAAAAGAAAGAAAAGGTCAAGCAAGAGTGAGCTGATTAACAATAGAGATGCATTCATTTCAAATATGGAAGTAATGGATATTGAACTAACTTGTGCTTAAGATTGTTCATAGACCAGTAAAAGGAGAAGACTTCAACATGCGTATTAAGCAATTATAGTGATCCCCATCAAACCCAAGTGACCCAATTCCTTGGAGTATTCCTTATCACACATGCACAGGCGTGTGTGGCATGCATGTGCACGAACGTGTGCATGTAAGAGAGAGAGAGAGAGAGAGAAAGAGCATTCAAACCTTGGATGGTTCAAAATCTACAAACCCTTCAACGATCTTTCTAGCTTCTACCTCATTTTACTTGATGACTGGAACTTAGGCAGTTGGAAAGCTACCATTGCTGCTGCTCAGTAGTGAATTAGAAGGTCTCTTTATGTTGGCGTCAGGAAGAACAAACTTGCAGTGCATAACCAAATGTGCAATAGGATCTCTCTTCAAACATACCAGAAGCAAACCAATATGTGATATACAGAGCCACCAAATCACTAAAAGATTGACTTCCCTCGAGACCCTTACCTTCACACTCTCTGTTTCTGGACTTTCCCATATGTGAAGATTAAATTTCTTCTGGGTTTCCATACTGTCGATTGCAACAAACATCATAAAGATGGAGAATTTGACTACTACAGCGTCTCTGCCCTTTCAGAGGTTGCATAATTGTTCAGCCTCCGACAAGTATTAGATGAGATTCAAGGCAAATCACTGGAAACATGCCTGAAATTGATGTACCAGCAATCTAACAGAACTGATTCAAACTGCAGTACTGTTTGAAGAATAGATGACAGTGAAACAGAAACCTCAAGCTTTTGAAGGCTGTATCACCATGTAGATTACGGAAACGTTAACCGGTTGGGGGGAATGAAGCCTGGTCCGAGATCATTCATGTGATTTCTTGTGGTCTCGAACCAGACAACAGTCCCCTCAACCAGAGAGAGAGAGAGAGAGAGAGAGAGAGAGAGAGAGAGAGAGAGAGAGAGAGATTCTATTGGACATGCAAATTCTTTTACACTGCGTTTTCAGTCCTTAAATACTTGATAATGTAATCCTGTCGATCACGAGTTGGAGTCCACCTTCTAGAGGCCCCCTTCCACATGTTTTTCATAAAAGGATAGACATGCAGAAAATGTCTTCGTCGGGAAAGTGAAGTATGAACAAAAAAATCAAAGAGAAGGAGAAGAAAATTCTATAGAAGACACGTTCTTTCTGACATGCATACTAAGAAAGTGATCTTTTTAAATATGACAGAGAGATGCATCCAGTGGCCCTTATAAGGTTCATTGGAGTTAGCAGTTTCCCAATTTCAAATTGGTTCTAGCTGGTTGGAATTGTTCCCTTCTAAATACTTAACATTAGTCCATCAAGTTCTTCCACATAATAGAAAATGATTTCAGCAAACCCTATTCACAGTGTAGGCGAGATCAGGGCCTGCTTTAGGGGTGGTCAAGGAACCAGATGATCTTCTTTGGTGCTTGACTGCTTTTCTGTATGAATGGTCTGAGGTAACTGCTAGCCGAACAGACTCTATTCAAACTTATTCATAAATGGCTTTGTCATCCATTTATGTGTTAACCGCGGGATTAATCTCACGAAAAACAAAGTTTATGATGGACCTTTGTGCGTTTGCAGAAGCTTTCAATTGGAGGCACCTGGGTCGAGCATCGCCGTCGGGCATTGAAACATCTTAGCACGGATGTCACTAAAAGGGTTTTTAACAAGGAGAGGGAATGCATATGATCTTTCATCCTTTAATCACTTTTTTTCTGCTCTTATAAAACATGTAACACTTTTCCATACATCTGTATTCACTAGTGTAAAAGCAGCTAAGCTGGTTGCCTCTTTGACTGTCTGATTTGAAGTACGACAAACATGTTCAACACCATTTTAGATTCTGGTTTTAGCTGGTAAGAGACAGTTCGGATATATGGTGGGTCTGGTTTTGGGTCGGTTCTAGGTTCAGGCTAAATAAAACTTGTTTCAATGATATAAGCAAACTTTGAAACCTTATAAAAAGGTTCAGATTTCAGACTCGACCCATACCATGGGCTTTCATACAGTTTTGAAATTGGGGTTCCGGGATCCATTTGATTCGAGGATGTCCAACCTAATTCACATAGTTTGGATTCATACTGAACCGGATATCGCTGAATAAGGGAATTGATTTGGTTCAATGAGAATACCACAACCCGAACCGAAACGATTTCGAGCACCAACCTTACAAAGTTCGCGCGCTTACCGACTTTCTAAATATCAACGCGGGAGTTTCTAACGGACGACTCTATCTTCCCTTTCCAAATCAGCGCTTCTTCTCCCGCTTCCATTCAATAAATTTCAGACGAGAGAGAGAGACGATCGCCCCGGGTGTGGAGAGAGATATGTCTCGTTATTAAGAAATTCTCCTCCGTTTCTGGGAGGAAGTGAAGGGAGGACGATGTTTTGGGACCGATTGGCGATCCGATCACGGCCACTCTAGAAAAGAAGCGTTCCACCAGCGATCCCTTTTCTGCGTTGGACGATGTTCAGGCGGTCGAGGTACTTTTGTTTTCTGCCTCTTCGATTCGATTCAGCTCTTTTACACCCTCGTGCGGTCTTTTGGGTGGAGGAGGTGACCCGACATGTTAGCCAATTTGCAACCCTTGGCGAAGATTATTGCGACGGGTAACCACAACGAACAGATACATGACCTTCGCGCAACGGCGTTGCGTGAGAATGGCCTCTTCCACAAGTACAACAAACATGTTCAACACCATTTTATATACTGTAGTCTTGACAAGATACCTTTTCGTTGTCATCTTGACAGTATTTCTCATTGCAAATCGGTTAACGAACTTGCAGCAAACGGAAAAGGAAAAGTTTGAAGATGATCGAATGCTATACTACAATTGGTTGTTAATTCTGAGGAAAAAATGGCACAAATGTGCACTTCACTCCGAGTCTCACCTTAATGACACTTTAGAAAATTGTAGGTATAATCACATTTTTCCCGTTTGCGTATTCTGAATACAAAATCAATAAATATCTTGAATAGCTGAGAGCATTTATGGAAACCATGGTCGTTTTTCACATCATTCAACATATAATTTTTTTATTGGCAAGCTTAGGTAGATCCGCTACCAGACATCGGTGCCCGGGGTATTGACTCTTGACATTCAGCTTAAAGATTCTTTCGAGCCAACCCCCTAGTTAGGAGGATCATGGGTCCTTGCGCAAATTTACACATTTTTCATTGAATTGGATTCTTGAGGTTTTGAGAGCAAGAATGTTGGTAAACATCCACATTGTTTTTCTAACAAGGAACTAGTTTCAAAGAAAGGTATTTTCTGTTTGGGCACTTGCTATAAACTTGACCTTGTTCATAGCAATCGGAATACTCTTTCTGTTTTTTGGATATTTTTAGGCACTTGCTACTTCAAAGAAAGGTGTGAGCGAGAAATATAAGCTCTGCCTACTATTCAAAGTCTTTGTTCATGAGATGATATGTGTGCTCTATTGTTACTTAAATCAATGTGATAGAAGATATTCGATCGAGATTTTTCACCCTATATTTTCTATGATGGTCGTTTCTATTTTGCATGCATGTCGAAGCTTTTCCGTTAATCCTATATGATAGAGAACTCATATTCACGACGACCTTTCTCCATCTTAAACATGTGGTTGCCATCCTTCTATTTGGGCATTTACGAATTGTAAGATATTTTGCATTTATGTGAATTTTAGATATTAAATTTATGGAGAACTTGATCTTATTCTAACATTTCATTCTCTTTCATCTTAGTTATATAGTAGTATTTGTAAGTTAATTCTCTAAACAGAACATGACAGTATAGTTTTATAATAAAAATAAAAAAAAGAAACTCCTTAAGAATTATTAAAGAGCCTTTCATAAGGTTGCTCTGTTGATAGATTCATTGCCCTCCTTAATATGCACTAGGTGAGTGAGTGCCTATCAATGTGAGTACCATATTCCTGTTGGGTCCACAAGGAAAAGGCATTTATGGCATAAATGGAGCTCATGCTGCAGATATAAAGATGAATTGCATATGTTTTATATATAATTATATATTACAGTTTTAATTATAGTACTTCTCTTTGTTTTGCTACTTTCTTATTATTGGATATTATTCTAATTTCCCCATTTTTATTACTAACCTTTTTATTGAACGGTTTGATGTAGGAAGGATATCAATCAGAGATGAAAGCTTCGCATGATAGAATGGTTGATACTTTTTGGAAGGACTTTATTTTGGACTTAAAGTTGTAGTTGTAATTGATTTTGTCGTAAACCTGAAGTTGTAATTGATTTTATCCTCAAAGTTATTATAGACTTAAAAGATGTTTACAAATATTTATATTCATCTTTTTTAGATGATATCTATCTATTGTAGCTTTCTTCTTAAATAGAATTGCTTGGAGCAAGAGAAGATTGACGTAAAATTTTTATAGAAAAGAGAAGTACAAACATATTGTATTTGAAATAATTGTGAATGTCATTTTGGAGTGCATTTCTTTTTTGTAAGGCTAATTTATTTTTCACAAGTTTTAATTTTATTTTTGAATAGAGAATAAAAGTTATTGTTGTTGATATGCTTGTTATAAATACCCAACACTTGGAATTGTCTTCAGGCAATGAGAAATTTTGCTAAAATTTTAAAAAAATGAAAAAATATAAATTGTTGACTGATTTCACATATGGACATGATGTTTGTAATTATGAATGTTGTTTGCAGTTCTAATTGAAATAGTTGATATATATATATATGAATGTTATTTATCAAATATAAAAGTAATCGTAGAAAGTTGAAATTTGATTCCCAAATCTAAGAGCAAATAAAACGTGAAACCATAATTTTGAGCATTACTCCCAAGTGTAAATCAAGGGAAGAAGTTCTTACCATAGGTTTCAATCTCATGTGGGCCTAAAAATGTAATTCGAGTATCAATTACCTTGGTACCCTGAATCAAACGCACTATGAGAACTTCATAATGTACAATAACCTTCTTTAACCAAATGAGTGAAAAGTTCATTGGTCGTGTCAGTTATGTTCTTGTGGAAGACTAGGAAAAATAAAATAAAGAGAAATATTAATGCCTTTAACAATTTATTTTTTATACTTTTCTTTTATATTTTGTTAATCTTTTTCAAAAGGTTGATCCTTCAATTCGAGGGCAGATCTTCATCAGATTTTGACCCCATACCTCTCTCACCTACAGTGGCGGGTCTGCATTGAGACGAGGTGGGATAGCCGTCCCATATGAAATTTAGAAATCCAATAAAAAATTACAGAGCATCATCGAGTCCGTGGCTGCTGTACATAGTTGGCCCACCCCACATAAAATTCTAGATCCGCACTGCTCACCCAATCGACCTTGGTTCTTTATCTATGAAACACAGTTCAGAATTGATACCTTGCGAAGGCAAGTCTGTGTGTGTGTGTGAGAGAGAGAGAGAGAGAGAGCAAGGAGAAATAAATCCAAAAAAGAAAGAGCTAACATGAATTAAATAAATAAGGTTTCTTTAAAAACAGTCTAAAGTTGATTCTTAGGAAAGGTTTAGGGCATCATGTCAAATTCAATTACAAGCATAAAAGAGCAACAGCTCATCTGGCTAGCAGGTCGGCTGACATGCTGAAGTTCATGAGTTCGATACCCGGGGAATTCCTCATTGTACAACTAAAAAAAAGGAGAAAAAAGTCGACTATAATATATGAATAAGTAGATAGATCATGTTAAGCATAAAGAAAATATTATGTCTTTAAATATATATGTGGACAGCTAGAGTATACCATTTGAAACTACATGGCAGTTTACTGTCATTATATTTATGCACTTAAATAAATAAATAGATCTGCCTTCAAATTTCTTTTTTATGAAGTTTCCCTCAAAATTCTTTTTTATGAAGTTTTCATAAGCCAAGCCTATGATGTGGATACATGACCAACAAATATCAAATATTAAGTTTAAAAAAAGAGTAAATATCCTTTTCAAAATAGCACAAAGAGCAACAGCTCACCTCGCTGGTGGGTCAACTTACAAAGAACAACTCTTTTCTTTTACAAAAAAAAAGAACCCAAAATAGTTACGAAAAGATTATTATTGGAGGGCAAAATATAAGACGTCCAGAATATGTATTTCAATATAAATTTATTCATGCAAGTATTTTTCAGATAGGTTGGTTCCGGCATGCTCTACTACGGTTTTCGTGTGGGATATGTATGATTCTGACGCAAAATGATCCACGTCCAGTGTTATGATGGAGATTAGTATAATAAAGATTTAAATTAAAAGTATTGTTGTATGCATTAAAAATTATATATATTAATAATACATAATAGCTTTCCACTATTCGATTGGTATAATTAGATATTTTTATTTTATTACTTCAATTGTTTATTTTAAAATCCAATAAATGTTTATACAACATTATACACCGAAAATATTTATCTAATGACTGTCGTATATATATATAACACGTGCATCTCCGATATTCGAACTCTCAACCTGGAGCAAGGTTATAAGAGCAATCTGTCAGTTTGAGCGCTGTGGGTGTCATTCCTGCGTATTTTCGCTGTAAACAGAATGGGTATTTCGTCACAGACAATTTTAGAGGTGGTGCGTCGCAATTCACGGACGTGGGAAGGGCCCCATAATACGATCCCGCGCTCTCCTTCCGAATCTCTTCCTCTCTCTCGCTGCGACGAACGAAACGAGGAACTACGACGCTAGCTGAGGCTATTAGGATTCTGAGATCGAAGTCGTCAACTACTTCCATCTTTTTCTTCTCACCGTTCTTTCTCTCTGTGTAATTTCAACTTCTACGCATCCCTTAGGAGTTTCTCTGGAGATGAGGCCGGTTGGGAAGAGGATGATTGGCATACGCGATTGAATCGGAAAGGTTTTGTGTCTTTTCGAGGTAACAAGCTTGAAAATCTCTTGTGTTTGTGATCTCTACGGGTTCTTTTTGTCCAGACGTGCTTGTCTTGCCGGTTTTGGAGGAAATTAGCGCGGGATTTAGTGTCGTAGTAGCGTGTTCTCATGGTGTCCGTCAGGAAAATGTAGTTTTCTAGTTTGCATTTTGGATGAGTTTATTTCTATGGGGAGATTGGGGATTGGATGCCGGTTTTGTTCGTTCTTCCGAAGAGGTGATATCTGTTTCTTGTTTCTTAGAAGAAAATCAATGTTTTTCAACCTTCTCATATGCTGTCATGCGGTTTCTTTCGACGAAAAAAGTCGTGCAAATCCATGTCAATCATTTGGCTCAATATCTTCTTATGGAAAATTTGGAATAATTTCTCTGCTACATGCTGGAAACGGTTCTCGCTCTCTCCTTCTCTCTCTCAACACACACACACAGAAGCGCGCACGAACACACTCGACATGACACGTATTGTATGGAAATCCTATCCACGCTAGTTCTAGCATCTTTTAATGTGTGGACATAGTAGATTTTTTCTCGTACTCCCTCCTTTTCTAATTATTAGATCCCTGCATTCATTGCTGTGCAATTTTTGCTTATTATCTTTGTTCGATAACCAAAGATTCTGTTGACTTGTATGTTGTGTTTTTCTACTTGATTTTTCCAGGCATATCAATTTGGTCTGTCTTCTACCAGTGGATCTGATAAAGAATGTTTCAGTTTGCAAGCTTAAGCCGAGAGTTTTTTATGCGATTCGTAAATTTTCTTTACTTACGGCATTGTGTGAACATGGCACTGTTGCAATTACTGTCTTTTTCCTTAAAATTTTAAATATAACCATGCCACAGCCTCAGTCGGTTGAAGGCTCTTCATTTATTTTCATGTTTCTTTATTTTCGTACTCAGCCTGCTCCAGATAACATTTTGCTAACAAGCTTAGTGTTGGTGCTCCACGATGTTTCTTCTCTGCCCTGGCCTTGGATATATACATCTATAATCACCGATCCACGCACGCACACACTCACTCACATACATATCCTCGTTTGCACACAAAGACACACACACACACACACATATATATATATATATATATATATATATATATATATATATATATATATATATATATATATATATGTGAATTTGTTACTCATCTTTTTGCTTACAATAAAGGTGATATTGTGCTCTTTCTTAATGTTGAGACCTTTTCTTCCAAATTAATCCATGGAATGTCTTCTTCGATTAGGAATGCATTTTCTTCACTGTCTTCTATAATCCAGTCCTCTAATATATCAAAATTATCCAAACTTATTGGATCAAATTGACTTTCTTATCTATTTACTTTTTTTAATTGTCTAAAACAAAGAAAATAAGCAATTAGTAAATAATATTAATAATTGAAGTCAAACAATTTATTGAATTGAACATTTAAGTAATACAACATTACCTTTCATGAAGTCGCATATTACAACGAATAAAAACTAAATCATTCAGTCTCTTATGTTCAACCTGTTGTGCTTTTTTGTATGGATGTGTTCAAACAATTTATCGTACGATACGGGCGATACGCACCGTATCACACGACTACGGTGCGATAAGTCTTTAATTACGATACTCTTAGGTGTATCGTATCGTGGTGGCCGATACGGTGCGATACGAATAACACTGCTTGTGCCTGTCTACATAGGCATCATCATGTGCCCACAGGCACAAACACCACAAGGAAGAGTATTCGGCACTCCTCTTTGACACAAAGAGATGCATGCAGAACCATAGGTAGTCATTTTATCTTGATGTAATCATAACTGACCGTATTATATATGCATTATATGAAATACCCCTCTACATATTTTAGTGTTCTAGAATTATGAAGAATCAACAGTCTTTGTTTTCCCTGTGGAAACATATTGAACGGTTTATTCTATGTTTGTCTGTAATCATGGTTGTGTACTGCTCCAAGTATATATTGAGCAAGTGATTATTTTTGGTACATCATTTACTAATTGTGCTATTGGAATGGGTTTACATGTCTTTGTTCATGTTGTAGTCAGCATCACCTAGCATGCCAAAGAAGTCATTGCTACCAGAGTTGGCTACGTCTCCCAATAACAAAGATGCTTGCTCTGTTGCATCGTATCCTTCACTTGTTTAAGTGACTATCGGACTCTTATGTGCAATCCTTTATGTATTTATTTTATGGTTTTCTTAACGAGGTAAAGAACAGCAGCATCAGTTAGGTCATCAAAAGCTAACTCACATCTGCCATCTGCACCTTTTTTCCGGTGCCCAGAACGTGTGGAGAAACGGAAGGAAGTAATATCTCTATACATTTGGCTAAATTTTGTTTTCCTTCTCTTCAAGCATTTGTTTCCAAAAACTGTACTTGTTTTGGCTTGGTTCTCAGTTTTATGCAAAGTTGGAGGAGAAACACCAAGCTATGGAGGCTGAGAGAAGCCAGAGTGAAGCTAAGGCAAAGGTTTAAGCAACTGAGTGCCTTCTAGATTTTGATTGCTTTTTAACACAAAGGCGTTTTTTCTCTTATTTCTTGCATCTTCTCAAAGCTATTATGTCCATGGCTGAATAAGCAATCTAATGATGTCTCAGGAGGCGGAAGAAGCATACTTAAAGGAGCTTAGGAAGAGTATGACATTTAAAGCGAATCCAGTTCCAAGCTTCTATTATGAGGGGCCGCCTCCGAAGGTTGAACTTAAGAAGGTACCCAATTGGACCCATTTCCTACTAAATGCTACTCGTGTTGTGATATATTGCCAGCAATGCTGGACAGATGATCTGTGAGATCTTGTCCCATTAAAATATGACCTTTATGCTTTACATGAATGAATTGTACATTTTCAGAACTCTTGTGCTTTTCTGCAGTTTCACTGAATTAGTCTTACATCACAGATCCCACCAACTCGTGCAAAGTCACCCAAGTTTTCGAGACGGAAAAGCTCCGATGCAGCCATTCCAGTGACATCCCATTCTGAAGAGAGAACTGATCGTGCAAAGGCTCATCACGGACTCGATAGGCAAAGGAGTAGTGGCTGTCAATGCGACAACGAGAAGCCTCAGGGAAATGGTAAGGTTGCTTCCAAAGACTGAAATGGTAAAACATTTGAGAGTGCAACAGCAGAATCTTTAAAAGCTTCAGGCCGGGGAATCATAGATGATGCTACCGAGGCTGCCGTGACGGACGTCTGCGGTACAGTCATGAAAGAGTATTGCGCAGAAATTGATCTGGTTGTCTGTGGTATATGAATGTTGATATGAGTGCATATATGAAGTTTGGAACTTTTGCGAGTGTAAATTTCTGTAATTTATGAGTGCATATACAAGTCTCTTCTCTGTGACCTTCAACTTGAAGGTTCTTTTGAGTCGATTCATTAACTAATGACAAGCTTTCGACTGCATACACAATTTAACAAGAGCACACATTCATCTGGGAAGTAATTGCTTCACAAGTCTGTAGAACATATAATTGTCTTGAAAAATAAATACGTATCTTGCAGGAAATTTCTTAAAATTGTGCCTTCTTTACATGCATAGCCGCTGCCACTGAGTACCTACATTCGGTGATACTTCGGACAGGTGCTTCCCTTTTGTTGGGGAAATAGGCCAAAACGTGCGCTTCAAGTTCAAGCGATACTTGCTGTTGTGATGCCGAATTTAGTCATACGGCGGCTATGCGATTTAGGTCTAAAACCCACGTAGTGGGAAAACGCTATGTTCAAAACAAGGCAACTTACAATGAGAAGCGCCTACAGGATACGACACGGTTTTTGAGTTTATCTCCCTATATCTGGTCTTGGAACCAGTTAGTTGATGGCAAATCCCTCATCTTCACCGGAGTTTTAGTAGATTCCGGCTCATGCAATAAGTATATTAGAACCGGATATGGAATCAATATAAGTGAATTCAGATATATGCAACAAATATCCAACCCCATTGGGGTAATATTTGTGCATATACATATATATATTGTAATTGTATTTGAATTCAGTTTTGAATTAGATAACCTAACTTGAAAGAGTTTCAACAGCATGACAAGCGATAACTCACCTGGCTGGGGGTCAACTCACAAGTTGAAAGTCATGAGCTCGACACCCATGCCCCGACCCCCACAAGTTTGAAGGTGATGAGCTTTATACCCATGGAATCAGACTCCGTCCCCCCACCCCTCGCCCACAAAATCAACTCTTTCAATAATATATTCAAGCCAAACCCACACCATCAAAATCAAGCTTTCCCAAGAACCGGAAGTGTTGCTTGATCCTCAAGAATATATAGTTCCAGCCTGCATTAGTGCAAAGACTCTATAAGGGGTGTTTGATTGCAAGGCCCGACTGGAACTACAATTTCAGTTCCGTTGTAATATAATGTCCACTTTCTACTAAATTAACAAGGCCCATCAATGTCTCATCCCCATCTTCGAAGTGCACCCTTAGAACTGGAATTGAAGTTTCACTTCCTTAGTCCCGGCCTCATAATCAAACACTCTAGAACAAGCCAACTCAACCCGTATTGACTACTGGTACGTGGAATGGAAATCCCAACTTGCCTTCGTGTCGTCTCCTAAATTGCGACCCACTTCGCACAAAAGTTCACAAAACTAACGTATCTCGTGTCCTTTCGACGTTTCAAGGCGATGCAGTTGAACTGCATGTGTCCTTTTGATTGGGTAACGAGGGGTCCTTAGGAAAGAGTTTCTTAAGAAAAACCTGTCCTGTCCTGCCTGTGAATGTGGGTGTGTATCAAACAACAAAACTAACGTATCTCGTGTCCTTTCGACGTTTCAAGGCGGTGCAGTTGAACTGCATGTGTCCTTTTGATTGGGTAGCGAGGGGTCCTTAGGAAAGAGTTTCTTAAGAAAAACCTGTCCTGTCCTGCCCGTGAATGTGGGTGTGTATCAAACAACAAAACTAACGTATCTCGTGTCCTTTCGACGTTTCAAGGCGATGCAGTTGAACTGCATGTGTCCTTTTGATTGGGTAACGAGGGGTCCTTAGGAAAGAGTTTCTTAAGAAAAACCTGTCCTGTCCTGCCCGTGAATGTGGGTGCGTATCAAACACGCTCGCGGCCCAACCCTCGAAGCCCTGTTCCCTAATTTCCTCTCTCTCTCTCTCTCTCTCTCCTTGCCCATCCGCCATTAACGACACCATCACCAAGGGATCTGTCTCCTTCTCTCTTGTAAGTGGCGCAAGTCCTTTCGCTCCGCGTTTATCTCCCCTTTCCTTTGGTTTCTTGCGGATTTTACTTCGAAATTCCCTCTGTGGTTGTTTCCTTTATACCGGCTTGCATTTGCTTCCAATTTGATTTGTTGCGCATTATTTTTAGGGTTTTGGGTATCCTGAAACTTGTTGTAATCGTTTAAGAGATCCTTTCCTTGGGAGCATGAATTGGGTAGGTGTGTTGAACCGGGTGAACTACTGGAATGTATCATTTGAGGTTCCTATGGTTTCCATCACGTTTCCATTGGAACTTTGCAGGGATTCAGTGTTTTATGCCCATCCTTATTTTATGATATTGTTCCCCGTACTCGTTCTTTTATCGGAGAGCTTGCAAAATTGTGAAAAATGGCTGCAGTGGAATTTAGAGTTCTTAGTATGTCGTTTTGGTTGCTTCTTTCCTGTTGATTGATTTAGGCAACTGGTTACTTTTCATTAAGAAGATTGTGTTGTGTTAAGAAGGTCGATTATAGACTATGGCAATCTTGTAAGGTACTGTGTCTGGTGGAAAGAAGATGGTGACATATTGAAATGGTTGTGGAAGGGCAATGCTGATAGATGGTTCAGTCATCAGTGTCATTATTGTGAATAAGGCAGGAAAAATTTAAATTTGTATGACAAATATTCTTGATATTGAGGTGCAAAGGGTTCCTTCCAGTATTTACTCTTTCAAAGCTTTCACCACTTACCATTTATTGGAGGTTGTGAGCTGTTCCGAGTATTGAATTTTATCATATGAAATTATGTCGATGGTGAACATAGGTTGATCCAAGTTTTCAAGTCTATGTTGTAAATGGTTTGTTCTTTTGTAAATCCACAAGTAGTTACTAGTTATGCAGAAAATGCATGATCTGCTTGTGATTACCTGCATGGGATACACTATACCACTCATCATGTTGCGCTGCATAACCAAATGAAACACACCATTGGTCATGAGAAAAATTCCCTACATCTGACTTTCAATGAAGGAGAAAGTTCAAAATATGTCTCCTCACAGGGAAGTAGTTCAGAAAACTTGGATTTGCAATGTCTAACTATCTGGCCTGATGACGGATAAGAATCTGGGCATTATTGAGGGCCCAAGTAATGCTTGATTAAACCGTGAAGTATTTAACGTTTTCAATTTTTTACAAAGTATGCTTGTGAAACTTTCTTTTGCTTCTCTTCAGGCATCAAAATTATTATGGCTGCATCCGGTGAAACATTTTCTGACCAAGAAACCACTGAAGTACCTACAAAAGCACAGTCTCAGCAGAAGAGGGAGCGGGATGATGAGGTAGATCTTGGTGGAGGTGGTAATAAGAGGTGGCCTGGATGGCCAGGTGAAAGTGTCTTTCGTTTGTTGGTTCCTGCACAGAAAGTTGGTGGTATTATTGGTAGAAAAGGAGAGTTCATTAAAAAGATGTGCGAGGAAAGCAAGGCGCGCATCAAGATTCTTGATGGTGTTCCTGGTGCACCTGAAAGAGCTGTGAGTAATATTGATCTTATTAAATTCCCTATTTCACTTTAAGTTGATCAAGAACATTGACTATTTCAGTACTGGTCCTACTGGATATGTTTTCTTGTCGTTTGATCCCTTGGTTGTTTGTATGTTTGGTGATAAAAATTGTAGTTGCATATTCTTGGTAAAAGGAACTTGGTGGTAAAATAGACACGTTTTTTTCTCTCCTCTCCCACTTCTATCAACAAGCTGTGTTTCTTCTCCTTGTTATTAATCTTTCACTTACTTGTTTTGAGGGTGCAACTTTTAATTTTCCTTCAAATAAGAATCAATATTCTAGCAGTAGATTACCGAAACTCTCTGGCATGCTTGTTTGTTTCTTTTTGTTATTTAATTTGCAGTTTGGTGGTAGTACCACGTTTTGTGCCCTGTTGTGCATTCATGCAAGAAGGTGGTTTTCTTGTATCCATGTAATGATGATAGTTTTTGGTTCAAACAAGAAAATTTCACGTTTTTCTTTTGTCTTGTTGTTTTCTGACCTAGTGCTTGACTGCCAAATAATAACATATTCTTTTGACGATTTCTCACCTCCTGTGTATTGCTTTTGTTTGAACAAGAAAATTTCATGTTTTGGTGTTGTTTTCTGACCTAGTGTTTGACTGACAAATATTAGCACATTCTTTTTACGGTTTCTCACCTCTTGTGTATTTACTGCGGGTATCATCATGCACTTGTGGACTCACGTGCTTGGTACCATATAAGTCATACATGTGATATGGCATATAGTATGTTAGCTTGCAATATTGGCCTGGTTGTTTTAGGAAGTGCAACTACTTAAGCTCGTGTAGCATTCTTAGAGCTCTTGGCACCCAATTTTAGCAGAAAATCCAGTTATGTATATTTAGTATCATTATATATATGTATGTGTAGATAGATTGATAGATAGATGGAGATATATACATATATATAAGATTGGAAGCTGCTCACATCTCACAATGCATTCTCATGCCGGGGGGGATGAGTGTAATGAGAGTGTCCTTTATCTTTTCCCAGACACTCTTTATAACTTTCTTAATAACACTCGTGCCCCCAAAAGTAAAGTTGGGCATCAAAATGCATTGTCAGAGGTGGGCAGCATCCAGTTTTCCACACACACACACACACACACACACACACACACATATATATATATATATATAATTTCTTATGTACATGTGATATTATTTCTGTAAATGTCCTCATTTTATTTATTTTCATTTATTTGTGTACTTAAGATATTAGACATAACTAAGCAAATATCTCCTATTTATTGTGTCAGATCGTTCATATTCATGACATGTGTGGGTTTACATTGATTTTTACTTTTTAAGAATTGATTAACAATCATTATAGCTTTTCTTACCTTGATACTGTAAAATATGCTTAGCGGCTCAGGGATACCCTGCTTAAGTGGCACTGAATGCTATGATAAGCTATGATAAAGCATAAGACCCCTAATCACTGAACAATTATTAAGCAATGATAAGATCGATATCAAGTCTTATCATTCAAATGCAAACCGAATTTTACAAGGGTTGTCATTGCTTGAAAGCTAAATTCCTAGTCATGGAGGAAAGCTTTGTACATCTTGCCACGTTGTGCCACATAGAGAGACCATGAGCTGCATAGTTGCTCTATGCAGTGCAAATACTTCCCAAGTAGGTGCTCTGCTGAAAGAAGGCATGTATGGACCTGGGGCCGACTTCGAGTGCTAAGCTCACATTGTTGGGCACATATTTGCACAACGCTAGTCCTTACAATTAGAGTAATTCTCAAATTTGCAAGTTCAGACACTTGATCTATGGTATCATATAAGGCTTTCTTATGAGTCTCTATTGCCCCCCTTCTGTTTTGTCTTTTATTTTCCTCTTGCCTGACCACTATTTCTTGTTTCCTCCATGCTTTTTTTTGTTAGTTTTTTATTGGATATTTTGATGATGGAGAAAGGGCTCATAATGGCAATAGTGCTAATCAGTAGTTCCTTAATCTGTGAAAAGAATACAGGAACTCTACTTATTTACTTGGCTGCATGGTTTTAAAATGCTACAACAGTGCAAGACATAGCAACTCTGTATGAGTATTACACTTTTCTCATGAGTGTTCCAATTATAGCCATCCTTAATCTGTTCTATGTTAGAACTTCTATGTATATTGTTTTTCTTTTTATTATCTGATTATGCTTCTTCCTCTCTGCCCCCCCTGTTCTGTTTCTTTTTATATATACCATCTGTTGGTATGGCTAGTTGTTACTCTTGTTTAGCATGCTCACTATCTATCTTTTCTCTGGTTGATGTTATGTTTGTATATTACGTTTTGGTATGATATACTGTGGTTCGCCTCTATCTTAGACCCTCTGAATGGGCTCTTTACAAGCATTAGTATGCACGTTTTGTGGGAGAGTGGGTGGTAGACATGAATATGCATCCATTTTTCTGATACAAAGCTAAGAATATATTTCAAAGTTAATGCCTAAACAAGGAACAAGATGCTCGAGTAAAAATAGATAATGCATGTAATGTGTTGGTGTACTGTGTGTGGCAACCTTATCACTTGCTATATTATGGCCTTATAACATGGTGATTTGATTTCTATTGTTCTAAATGGTTTGTTGGATAGTCTCACTTTACTGAGAAACCTCAATCTCTTTTTTCCTGGTTGCCCAAAATATGGATGTTGAATTATGTTTTTGTGTTTAGCAAGTGTTACCATCTTATAAATCTAAATGTACTCTCAAATGCATCCTTACTGGATGTTACTTTTCCATCTTGAAGGTAATGGTTTCTGCAAAGGAGGAGCACGATGCTCCAATTTCTCCTGCAATGGATGGTCTTCTGAAGGTTCACAAGCGTGTTATTGATGGTTTAGATGGTGAATCCGGCCATGCCTCAGCAAGTGCAGGTGGGATGACATCAACGAGACTTTTGGTGGCTGCTACTCAAGCTGGAAGTCTTATTGGGAAGCAGGGATCGACAATCAAGTCCATCCAAGAGGAATCTAATTGCACCATCCGTGTTCTTGGTACAGGTGTTCTTTGAAGCTGTGTATGTTATGTTGAATGCAATGAGCAAAATTTTACTTATGTGTAGTTCTTTTATTTTGTTTTAATTGTTATTAACACGTTAGCTTTTTGGTAGAGTGTCTTTGTCTATCATCTGCTTTTCTCTGGTTGCTCATATGCTACTGCCTTAGAACCGTTGCATCCCCTTAATGGGTTTAAGGTAGTTTAGTACACCAAAAAGTTCTTACTTGTGAAGTTCGTACACCTCGGTTGTGTCTCACTCACTTGTGGGTTTAAGGTTGCTCTTCCTGTTTTCTTTTTTTGCTTTCTCTGCTAAAAAGCTTCCATGTGCCTAATGTTCTCAATGCATCTTCCTGGTTACTCAATTGTGATGTCGGATCCTCCTTTTTTCATGTATTTTTTTTATTTAGGAAAGTATTTAACTCATACTAGTCATTATATATAAAGTTTGAGCTTTGCATGATTACTCTGCTAGCTTTCTGTTTTCACTGGGAAAACTCGATTTATTGATCTCCTCCACTGATTAACAGAAAAAAGAAGCAGCTTTTTCTGTACTACTATGATCAGTAGATCAACCATGCAATGTCAGGTCGATTGCACCCTGAGAAACAGTGTGTAGATCATGGAGAACCAAGTTTGACGATCAAAAAGCAGACAAACTTTGCACCCAGAGTGTCAGCTTAACTGGCAGGGCTCTTTGACTGACATGATGTAGGTGGCGAGTTTGATTCCCAAGGGGTTGGTGCATGCATCTGTCTCTGTGTGTATTAGGCTTTGTCCTCCCTCTGTAACCAGAAAAAAGAAAGAAAAAGAAAAGCAGATAAAATTTACTGGAGAAGGGTTGAGCAATTTGCCAGCAGTATAATATGGATCATGTCCTAGTGTGCTTGTGAGCTTTTTGTTTTTTAACTAGGCATTAGGGGAGATGGTTTCTGTGTACCGTGAGTTAAGTTTCCTGTGTACCACAAGTAAAGTTTCCTTCTGTTCGGGACAGTGAGTTAATTCTTGAGTCGTCGTATTAGTTTTATTTTTATCGAAATTCAAGTTTATAATGTTGTACTGAGTAATTCTGAAGTTATAACTTACAACCATGTAGTAATTTCTTGTTTTTTTTACTCCTCCCTTTTCTCTCTGTAGAGGAACTTCCATCTTGTGCCTTAACGGACGATAGAGTTGTTGAGATCCAAGGGGAACCTACTGGCGTGCATAAAGCAGTTGAATTGGTTGCATCACAGTTGAGGAAGTTCTTGATTGATAAGAGTGTACTTCCACTGTTCGAAACAAACGCAAGTGTTTCTGCTCATTCTCATTACAGATATCATGCAATTGAGTAGCCAACTTTGGATCTCATTCATACCGTTTGTTTGGCTTGCTTATCTTGCATGATTCTTCTGTGACATGCTTTACGTTTTAATGGTTTCAAAGCAATTAATATTACTCATTGTATTTTTGTTTTGTTTTTTCCCTCAGATGGGAGGGCCAAACCTACATATGGAACAAGGTATGCCTCATCAATCATGGGGTCCCCATCAAGGGGGGCCATATCCTGGCCCTGGTGGTTCTGCATATGGGAATAGTTCACACTACATGCCTCCACCACGGCAACTAGATAGTTATTATCCACCATCTGACATTCCTGGTATTGATAAGCACACTCATCTAGCTTTATCTTCTTACGGAAGAGATCCAGCAATTGTTCATCAATTACCAAATTCACAACCACCAGCACCAGTAATTACCCAGGTAGTTAGGTCTTCTCAATTTTGAATTATTTAATCACAATTAGGCTGAGTTTACATTACATTCAGTTTAAATTCCCACACAGGTTTGATATTAAGGATTACTTTGTTTGCAGATCACTCAGCGTATACAAATTCCATTGTCATATGCTGATGCTGTGATTGGAGCTGGTGGCTCGAGTATTAGTTATATACGTCGTGCTAGCGGAGCTACTATTAGTATACAAGAAACTAGAGGTGTTCCAGGAGAAATGACCGTGGAAATCAATGGATCTGCTACTCAAGTTCAAACAGCTCAGCAGCTGATACAGGCATGAGACTTCTCTATCATATGTTCCCGTTTCTATTCTTTGTGCTGTTTTGTAAGTTTTTGCAATTTCAAACATTGTACAAATGTTTAGCCACTGCCTGCAATAAATTAAGCATATATCAGTGTTCATATTTTAGTCTTCTGTAATTTGGTTTTCTGAATTACATATTGTTCTACTAGTTTGTTAATTAATCTTTTTGTCTCCACTGCGAGAAGATGCACAGGCTGGAAAATTTATTTGTAGATGTGTTCCACTTGGCAGAGTAATAGACTGCCAGGATAAGCATTTGGTCCTTGTTTGCCATGCGCTGAATGAGAAAATTCTTGTTCAATAGGCAAAAGCATTGTGTGTGTGAGAGAGAGAGAGAGGAGAGGACCAAAATATCACGGGAGGGCACATCTTTTTAGGTGAGAAACCATTGTAGGCGAGATCAAGAAATGCCATGACATTCATAAAATGATTGGTCAATGGATAATTGTGTTAAGAGCATGTTTAGGAGCCCAATAAGTGTGATTAGGTGTCTTAGCCTTGGTGCCAAAGTGTATCTATTTAGTGGGGGAGCTGCTTATGTATAATATGTTTTTCTCTTCTTCTTTTTTATTTCTCAGATGGCTTACTTGAACTTGTGATTTAATTCTTGTAAACACGTCAACATTATGGTCTTAAAAGACACTTCAAGGCTTTTATCCAGCTTAGAACGATGATGTTTGTTCTAAACCAGGATTCTGCAAACTATAGATAAGTCATCGATGCTTGAAACCAATTGAATGTATGTTTGTAGTGCAGTCAGCGGAATATGTTGGTCTTGGCATGTAAACGGTGTTACATGCCGTGTACCCTTGAGTTCAGTTCCATTCCATCAACAACAGCAACTAGTAAGTCTTTTCCCCATATTGGATGGAGTCAGATGGATTCTTTGTTTCAATAGAGCTTGATCCTGTGCCATTTTAATAGTTAACTCGACATAAACTAGATCATTCTTTATCATTTTCTTCCAACACTTTTGTGATCTTCCTCTTCTTCTTTTAACAGTTTTTTAGTTTCTAACACCTTATTGGAGCTTTTTTAGTCGCTTTTCATGTGCCCAAACCATCTTAAACGATTTTCTCTCGTTTTATAGTCTATTGGTGCCACTCCCAATTTGTTTCCAAATTCTGTTTCATACAACTACAACTAAGCCTTTTCCCATACTACATGGGTCGGCTATTCCGAGTTCTGTTTCATACTGGAGCTAAATTTTCAGTTGCACATTTACATAAATGTGACATGTATATGCACGTTCACAACCTCCACAAGGTCATAGGTTCAACATTAAGCATGTTATGGATTCTACATGTTGAAACCATCTTTAGTGATGTTACTGCATGGAACTGTTTTCCAATTTTGGCTGCTGCAAATGCTGTTGAGAGAGATTCAAGTAATTTAAATGTGGTTATTCTCTGGAAACATCTCCTTGGCATGGAGCAGTACGTGCAAACAGGTCCTAATGGTGGTTTTCTCTTTTTATTCTTTTCTAATTGTCAAGTTGGGTTCGGCAGACTGTTGCCAGATTTCCATGCCCCTGTTATTAAACTCTTGACCTTCCATTTCGTGGTTTCTATTGAGTCAACCACCACTTTGTTTTCTCATCTCAGCACATTTTCCTGTCATTTTATTTTACAACTGTTTTTCTGAGTCTGGAACCTAGGTTGTTTATTGATCAAAGGGCATTTTTTTTTGCAGAATTTCATGGCAGAGGCCACAGGACCAGCACCGAATCAGCTCAATCCTGTTGATCCGTCATACAATTCTTATACCCCACAGAAGTCCATGTACTCTTCGCCACATTCAAACCCTGGGTCTGCTGGAGGTTATGGTTCAGTTTATGGCAGCAATTATGGATACTAGGCACTGCGTGCTTGTGGCCAAGGCCTAACTCTAGGACCTGAGAAATCACAGAGGATTGTGTTGCGGTAGGCAGAATATTCAGGCGATGTGTTTCATTTTTCCTTAGATTAACAAATTGATGGAGCTCTTACAAATTGTATACATTATGATGACATTCCTGTAGCTCCAGTCTCCTATTTGAAGTTATTAGTTTGAAACATTCTCATGATTTTCATCTTCTACTTCTCCTAAGATGATGAGAAAGGTAATTATGAATTTGGTCCTATGATATTTCCTTTTCACCATCAGGAAACATGATCAATTTCACAAGTTGCACCTTCTTGATCTTAGATGGTTCTTTTGCATTTATTAGCATTCTAGCGATCAATCTGCTCCCTGGTGACCGTTGTGTAGGCATAATGCAATCTAAAGCAAATGTTTACTACTGAATTTGCTTTGGTTTAGCTTTTCCAGCTTGAGTGTTAGGGGCACAATTGAGCTGAAAGAACTGAACAGGGTTCGAGCACTTGTTTGAAAGATTTGAACTAACCATGCTGACCTCTTTGAATGGTTGCATGTACACTACTGTTAGAAGCAGATTCGTGTATATGCTCAAACTTTAAGTCGTGATTGTATGGATGCTCTTATCATAACAAATACTTTACATCTGTGTTGTTCTTTCAAATTATCGTCCATTGATTTGTTTCATCAAGGTGTTCAATCCTAAGGTTAATCATCATAAAGAAAGGATTTCACGACTTTATTGATACTGAATCAGGGGGATTTAAGATTCTTACCTGTATTTTAGCAATGATTTTCTGAATTTTCATGGCATCAGAGTGCCACTGGAGGGTGTTTACTCGTGCTCATTCAGTTCCGATGAACAAATAATGGTTCGGGCCAATGGAACTGGAAATCACAGGCCAAAACAAGATAGGCTGAAATCCCAGTTTCATCGCACTTGCAGTTCCTCATTTGTGTAGCGTGCAACGGAAGAAGCTGCAATGGCGTACACGCAGAGCAAGGTAGGGAAGATAGGGAAAATATGCGATCCGTGTGGCTCACTCATCAAGAAGCACATCCTATACGAGCTCAGGCCTAACAGTCGCATCCCTCGGATCGACCACAATTTTCATGAAATCTGGAAGTCGTTATTCCACGAAACCCTGGGTTCTGCAGGCCCATGCACTAGTTCCCTCTGCGTCGCATGGGACTGGCACTGTGACTTCCGGGTCTGGAAAGGAACAGCGACCCCATCAGTCTCGGAATGTGCTAATGTGCAATACGGAACTGGAATTCCAGAAGATTTACAGAGAATCTGAAAAGGAGCAGGAACTCAAAAACCTGATCTCCAATAAAAGAAAGTCTAGATACATAAAGCATACACCTAAATTTTTTGACAAGAACATGTTCACAGCTCGACAAACTAACTGATTGACTGATATTGACAAAGAATTATATGGGTGTAGTGCAGGTTGTCCTAAAATGCCCCGTCTGATTACAGCGGCTGCAATGAACCACTCGCTTCACACGGCCACGGTCCTCTGCACGGACCCTCTTCTTCCTTGGGCGGCCTGGAGGCCGGAGAGACTTTGGTGGGGCGATCACAATTTCAACTTTATTTTCACCATTTTGAGCATTCTCGGACAACTCCTTCCACAATGTTTTATCTGGAACAGGATGTATTGTCTGAGAGTGGCAAACCATAGAGCTGCCAGCCACGACAAAGACAGCAACGGTTCCTGATATCAACAATATTTGTTCCTTCATGAGATATAACTTCAAATTCAGCTTCATTGGCACGAAGTACCTGATATGTGCGTGCACGTTCAAGAGCCTCTGCAACATGTCTCTCAGCAGAAGGTACAAGTATCGATGTCCACTGCATACTGGTCTCTCGGCGCTCATTAAACCAAGTCATTAGCTGCCTTCTAATGCATTCCATCATTTGAATTATCGGAAGCCCAGATGCATCCAATATCCAAGTATTTAAAGATTCAACTATGTTAGCTGTCAAATGACCAAACCTTTGCCCCTCAAAATACGCAGTAGCCCAAAGGCGAGGTGGTATCCGCCGAATCCAATAGGCAGCGTCTTGTGATATGTCTTCTATTTCAAGTATCTTAGCCTCAAATTCAATAACAGTGAGAGCATATGCTGCCTCCCAAAGAAGATTAACAAGCATCGTGTTATTAAACTCCTTACGAAAGCTGTCACTCAAGTGACGCATACAAAATCCGTGGAAAGCAGTAGGAAAATTTGCTTCCACTCCATCCACAATTCCCTTCTGCCTGTCTGACAAAATGGTAAGCCTGGGCATGTTCTCCGTGTTCAGTTCAAGAAGATTATGGAGTTCAGACAAAAACCACATCCATGCATCATCATTCTCCTCATCAACGACACCAAAGGCCAACGGAAACAGTGCACCCTCACCATCAAATCCAGTGGCAAGAAGTAAGGTACCAAGATACTTGCTCTTTAAATATGTTCTATCAAGCCCCAAGAGTGGCCGACAAGCATTTAAAAAGCCATATATCGATGCTTGAAAGGATATGAAGAGGCGTTGGAAGCAATTATCAGTTGGGTTTCCATAAACAGATGCAATGCTGCCCGGGTTTGTGCGTTTCACCTGTTCACAGTATTGTGGAAGCACACGGTACCCTTCTTCAAAAGAGCCACGAAGAGCAGCCATGATACGCTCCTTCCCCCGCCACGCTTGCTTGTATGTTAGGGTGATACCATGCACCCTATGAATCTCTTCCAATATCTCCTTTGGCTTGCAATTAGGGTTATCCCTCAGCCTTTGCTCCACAGAGCTAGCGACCCACTGAACTGAGGCTTGCTGATGGCCAAGATGTGAAATTCCTCCACATGTATGATTCTCGTGGATTGTCCTTATAGTAAAAGTTGGAACCCCTGGCAGTTTTGCTGCATGAATGCGCCAGGGACATCCTTCACTTGCACATTTAGCAGTAAACCGGGTCTTGTCAGATTTTATAGTCTGCATCTCAAAGTGCAGAGCAATTGCTGTATCCCTCAATGCCCTCCGGCAACTCTTGACATCAGGGAACTCTGGTCCGCAGTAATGGCACGAGTCTGGCGGATCGGTGTGACAAGCGTCGGAGCAGGCACAACTGCCGTTGGCTGCTCATGCATTACTAGTTGTTGCTCCTGATTGGCACTCAAGTCATCATTCTGGTCCAAAGCTAATTCATGATTTTCCCCTATAGTGAGTTCATGGTTGTGAAGCCCATGATTGACAGAGAGGTCAAGCTCATGCTCCTGCATGCCAAGGGCAAGGTCATGACTCGGACCGAGTCCCAACTCGTGCTCGTGATGCTGACTAAACCTGTGATCATGGCTTTGTCCAAGCCCTAATTCATGAGCTTGGCCGAGGCCTAAAGAATGCGCCTGTCTCAGATCAAAACTATGAGCCTGACCAAGAACCAATTCATGGTTGGCCATTTATGGAATCCAAAATTTTCAAGGAAAAGCAATGGCTTCCTCCTCCACCAACCAATCAAAAACTTAAACAATGGTCTCCTCCTCGTCCAATAAATGAAAATGACTTTGCTTTTCCAAGTACTCTTATAATTACTTGAACAAAACCAACTCCTTCACCAACAAATCAAAACCCCGTTTTCCCTTAAAATCTTCAAGAATGACATAAGTCGATGGAGTCAATAGCATGATCAACATCCGGAGAAGCTAAATCATAAACCAGAATGCTGCATTTCATCACAGCAATCAAGCTCCCATTTCTCAATTGGAGAGGCATAACAAATAGAAAACCTCTTCCAACTTCCCACATGCACGACGAGTTCCAGAACTAGGAAAACCCAAAAGAATGCCACAGAATCAAAGGAAATCTACCACAAACCCAATCACACGAAAACACCTCAAAAAGCAACAAAATACAGCTCACCACGTCACCAACAAAACTAGGAAAACAGAACCAAACAACTCCAATCATAAGAAGCCAAAAGCACTTCAAGCACTCCCACTTTCCAGAAAACACGAAATCCCACAAGAAATCAAGAGACCCACAAGCGGTACCTTGTCAAGGCAAAGACGAAGAGGAGCGTCAGAACCAGTCGAGGAACACCAATCCTCGTCGGAAATCCACCTAGGGTTTCCGCAAAGCGACGATTCCCCACATCCCCAGTCCAAATCTTCCGATAACAAAACCAGACGCCAAACGAACAAAACAGAGCTAAGCAACCGAGACTCTGGAAACCACGCCAGAAAATTGAGAAACCTTAGACTCGTGAGTAGGCTTAAGGTTAGGGTCTCCAGTTCATGGCAGTGAGTGAAGAGTTGGAGTTGGCGATTTGCAGGAGCAAGGCGGTGGATGGCAGAATCTTCACTTGATTGGTAATTTCTTGAGACTTTGGGGGTGCTTTCAGTGTGAGAGCGAGGAGGGGAGAGAAAGAGAAGGGCATGGAAGGGAAGGTGAGAATTGCAGGGGCAGACGAGGGTTTTCCTTCAGAGAAGAGAGAGAGAGAGAGATTAAAGAGGACGAGGGTTTTCAATGTAATAAAAGATCCAAGGAATTATTTCTTGCCCCTACAAAACCCCAGTTTTTCGCGCCACCGGCTAATTTCGTATTATTTTTACAAACTCACTCAACTTTTAGGTTGGTTATCGAGCCTGGTAAGTTAAGCAGCCTGCTTGTGGTTCGTCTTCGCTCCAGCCACCGACTATTTCCGAATCATTTAATCGGGATCTTTTGAGCTTGCAGATACCGATGGTATACTTCACCAAAAAAAATATTATTAACTAATTAATTGAGCGAGCCTACATTTAATTTGTATGCATTTATATTTAGATAACCTATAATCTGTAATTGACTTATTAATTCTTGTTTAGTTATGTAAATTTTTAATCCATTTATATGTTGGGAAATCTAAATTAACCAACTAATCGGGTGAATATACATACTAAAGATCAAATGCTTGAAGTTTACCATAAAACTCTACATAAACATAAAGTTTCCACTTCAACTCACTAAGAAAAATTCATCCTTCTATGAGGATTATAGATGATGGTCAGATTGTCTAACTTGGTTCATGTTGGGCCGAAACCAAACAAGCTAATATGCTCAATACATCTAGGAATTTATTGGTGAATTGAGTCAACCTTACCCTTATTTGGTTTCTTTGACCATATATATACATAGATAGACAGATAGATATAGATGTGTGTGTGCACTGAGAGTCTTAGCTCACCAAGCAGGGCTCCCAACTCACAGGACGCAGGTTGTGAGTTTAATTACTGGGGCATCCAATTCTGGCTCTGGCCTGCCTATCTTAACCAAAAAGAATATATATATATATATATATATATATATATATATATATATATATATATCATATTTTGGGTGGCAGTTGCGTCTGTCAAGATTTAGGCTGAACCTGAGCTGCTTGGTTATGAGCTTTTGAAGAATTGGGAGAAAATGTGCTCCCAAATCATGAAACACAGAAATTTATGATCCAAACTAGCGAAATCCTCAGGCGCAAAACAAGAAGGAAAACTTGGGTTCTCTCCAGCGTGAAGAACCCAGGCTCGGAGAGCTTTTATAACTCCTTCCTCCCACAAAATAGAGAAAGAACTTTTCTCAGCCCACTGTAAATGTAACGCGCAAAATAGAGCGTCATACACACTATGCACCACAGAACATCTCATATAATACACACAAAATGTGTGACATTCGGTGAAAATTGCAGAGAGTAAGAAGTAAGCAAAGGCCACTACATTGTCCCCCGAATGTAGTGAATCAATTGCAAAGAGAGTTCCCACGTGTGGGTAAAGAAGTTAGTCCCGCTACATTGTCGCCTGAATGTAGTGAAAAATTTTCAGAGAGGGTCTCCGTATTTTGAATATGGACGGATGCAGGGGGTAAAGAAGGTAATCCTAGATAATAAGATTCGTATTGGTTCTTGAAATATCAGAATATTATCCGGTAAACTAATCGTGGTGGTAGATACTATGATTCGGAGAAAGATTCATATTCTATGTTTACAAGAGACAAAATGGGTTGGAGAAAAAGCAAAGGAGATAGAGGATACATGTTTTAAATTATGGTACTCAGTTAAAGAAAAGGCTCGAAACGGAGTTGTATTATCATAAATAAAGATTTAAAAGATAGTGTAGTACACATACAACGATATGGTGACCGAATCATGACGTTGAAATTAGTGTTAGGAGCAGAAGTTTTGAATATAATTTGTGCTTACACACCCCAAGTAGAACTAGAAGATAGTATAAAGACAACTTTTTGAGAAGAGTTAGATAAGATGATTCAAAAGATTCCACAAAGGGAGATGATTTGTTTAGGAGGAGACTTAAATATACATGTCGGTAAAGAGGCATTAGGATATCAAGGGATTCATGGAAACTTTGGTTTTGGGGATATAAATGAGGAAAGTAGGGAGATTTTAAATTTTGCTATGGCATTTGATCTCTTTATAGTCAATACAATCTTCAAAAAACGATATGAACATTTAATTACTTATAAGAGTGGCTTATCACAAACACAAATTGATTACTTTATTTGTAAAAAAAAGATAGAGCATGTTGTAAAGATTGTAAGGTAAATCCAAGAGAAAGCTTAAACACCCAACATCGACTTTTAGTTATGGATTTACAAATAAAAAATGGACAAAGAAGAAAAGAGTGCATCGAGTTATTCGGACTAAATGGTGGAACCTCAAAAGCGAGGAAGAAGATATATTTGAACAAAAAGTCCTTCAAGGAGATGTTTGGAATTATGTTGGCACACCCTGTGATATGTGGAACAATATGGCTATACATATTAGGAAAGTGGCGAAAGATGTGTTACGGGTATTTAAGGGAGATGTACCGGCACAAAAAGAAGCTTGGTGGTGGAGTGAAATAGTACAAAATAAAATCAAGGCAAAGAAGGCATGTTACAAATTACATTATGCTAAGAAAACTAGTGAAACTTTAGAAGCTTATAAGAAAGCAAAGAAGAAAGCGAAAAAGGCCGTTAGTGAAGCAAAAGCTAAGATTTGGGAGGACTTATATAAAAAACTCAACTCAAAAGAGGGTGAAAGAGATATTTTTAGGATAGATAGGGCTAGAGATAAGAAAACTAAAGATCTTAATTATGTTAGATGCATAAAAAGACGAGGATGAGAAACTTCTAGTGGCAAATGATGATATAAGAAATAGATGGAAAAAATATTTTTATAATCTTTTTAATGAAAATAAAGATGTTAGTATTAGTTTAGGAGATTTAGCCAAGTCAAAAGAGTATATAAACCACAATTTCTACCGACATATTCAAAAGAATGATGTGAAAGAGGCTCTTAAACATATGAAGGGTGGTAAATCGGTAGGACTAGATAATATTCCTATAGAAGTTTGGAAAATACTAGGAGAAATAGGAATCACTTGGCTCACAAGACTATTTAATGAAATATGGAAAAACCAAAAGATGCCTGAAGAATGAAGAGCAAGTACACTTATACTCGTATATAAGAACAAGGGAGACATTCAAAATTGTGCGAATTATCGAGGTATCAAGTTAATGAGTCATACTATAAAATTATGGGAAAGAATTATCGAACGTAGGTTAAGACAAGTATCAAGTACAATAGAGAACCAATTTGGATTCATGCCAGGCAGATCTACTATTGATGCAATTCACCTTTTGAGACATCTTATCGAACATTTTAGAGCAAAAAAGAAAGACCTTCACATCATATTTATTGATATAGAAAAAGCTTATGATAGGGTACCGAGGGAGGTTCTTTGGAGAACTTTGGAAAAAGAGGTATCCCATTGACATATATTAACCTTATAAGAGACATGTATGATGGTGCAAAAATATGTGTGAAGACTCATGAAGGAACGACAGACTTCTTTGAAGTTAATATTGGGTTACATCAAGGATCAACTTTAAGTCCATACTTATTTATAATGGTGATGGATGAGTTAACAAAACATATTCAAGATGAAGTACCTTGGTGTATGTTATTTGCAGATGACATTGTATTAGTGGAGGAGTCTAAGGAAAAAGTTAATAGAAATTTGGAACTATGGAGAGAAACATTAGAAAGCAAAGGCCTCCGACTTAGTAGAACAAAGACAGAATATATGGAATGTAAGTTTGATCATTTGTTTACTTCAGAGGACATAGAAATTAAAATTGGCACACACAGTATCCTCCAAAAGGAAAGTTTTAAATACCAAGGGTCAATTTTTCAGAGTTATGGAAGAATTGATGGAGATGTTACACATAGAATTAATGTTGGTTGGTTAAAATGGAGAGGAGCATAAGGTATTCTTTATGATAAGAAGATACCATTAAAGTTAAAAGGTAAATATTATAGAGCAACAATTAGGCCTGCCATGTTTTATGGTTTTGAGTGTTGGACAATTAATCATCAACATGTACAAAAGATGTCTGTGACAGAAATGATGATGTTGAGATGGATGAGTGGTCATACAAGAAAAGACCGTATACATAATGAGGTTATTAGAAACAAATTAGGAGTGACACCAATAGAGGATAAAATGAGAGAATATCATGGTTTGGTCATATAAAAAGAAGATCAAAAGTAGAACCCGTAAGAAGGTATGAAAAACTAAATTTGGAAAGTAGTAAAAGAGGTAGAGGACGACCACAAAAGTGTTGGAAAGAAACAATAAAGAATGATCTAGCTTATTGGGAGTTAACTACTAGCATGGCACACAATAGGGATCTGTGGAAACAAAGAATCCATGTAGCCGACCCCATCTAGTATGGAAAAAGGCTTAGTTGTTATTGTTGTATTCGGTGAAAATTGTGATTCGCAGCTGAACCACATGTGAATCATGATCACTGAACTACGTATCAAGAGTGATATATCGTTCAATACGAATTTATACTCAACCTATTATGGTTCTCAAGTTTAACGAAGTCTCGCAATAAATGGCTCCCCCTACAACAGCTCATTGCTCCAAAGAAGAAAAACTCACTTTTGCGACAGTAAAGTGATTGTTAGCATGTACAAGAATAACCAATTCTGAAAACTGATCACAATGTTAACGTGGAAAGTAATAAGTGCTAGAAATCTTAAAAGTTGACCTATGAAATACATGTTTCAAGTAAACATGGCTTTAAAAGCATAGACATGAGCAAAACTCGTTTTTCTACAGAAAATAATGTGTATCCTATAAAACTCTAGCTATTTAAATCTTGATCAGGTAGAACCATGTCTAACAATGAGTAGAAAGATATTGTTATACATAGAATCACCATCACTTCAATATGGGGCACAAAAGTGAAAAAATTCAGCCACATAGCAGGCAATCTCTCGTACTTCCTCAAATCGAGGCATACAATATGGCAGTAAGAATATTGGACCCTACGAAACCTATCAAATTACCATTGGAAGAAACGAAGATCACCTGCTCTCAGTTTCTTGGGCAAAGATGCAGCAACTAGGTTACTTCCTCCTGTCATAATGGTGCCATTGCGCCCTTTTGTGAAATTTGGAGCTTTGGTAGCAGCTCAGACACCACATTCTCTATAAAGACGCAGTTAAACTCATTTTTGGCCCCATTCATAAGTTTATTCGAGAGGATAATGACCTCATCATCTAGGTCTTCAAATAATCTATCCAACGCTAAGTTCCCGTCATCTAGATCTGAGATTGTTAACAGCTCTATTACTTTCTCTAGATTGGCAACGTTCCTACCAGCTCCACAACCCATTGCAGTTGCACCACCAACAGCATTGGCAAGCACAAGTGTATTGATTGCAGGAATGTTTTCCAAAAAGCCAAAGGCAATTGCTGCAGTAAAGCTGTCACCACAACCAACTGTATCGACTACGCTGACCTGAAAATTTTTGAAACCTATATCAACTACCCTGACATAATTTTTAAAAGGTGAAAAGAAAACCAATAGCATTAATAATAATAACCAGCATTACCTTGAAAGCAGGCGCATAGCAAACACTTGACCTTGTAATCAAAAGGGATCCCTTAGAACCCATTTTGATTATCACCCATTTTGTATGGATACCTTCTTTTATCAATTCTTGCCCCGCCCTTATTGGGTTTGTGGCACCAGTCAGAGACTCTGCCTGGTATTACATGCCTGTCAGTTCGCCAGATTCAACAACAAAATGGGAAGGACAAAAACCCATGTAAATTTTAAAGATCGGACACCCCTTATGAATATATAAAGGTAAAAGGTGGTTCTCACTGCAAGTATTATATTCTAAATGCATCTAAATGTAGAAGTATGATGTACCAAATTTAACATGCTGAGAACAATATAGTCATCAGAGGCTGCTAAAATCTCGAGATGAAAAGCAGCAAGTAAATCATTGGAAAACCTAAATACCATCCAGACGATTAGCACCACAAACTACTAGAAACAGATCGATCACACATCAAAGAAATGCTGAATAAAAGAAAAACAACTAACAAAAGAGCAAGAATTGCTGTTTTATTCACTCTCATCCCTCAATGCTGATCAACTCCTTTCCATGCATTCATCCCCAGATGCTGCCACATACTACAGCAGTTGAATAAAATGTCCCAAAGCCTTTCAGTGGTTAATAGGTGGACGAGAGATGCCTTCCAATGATCGATCACTAAAGACAATAGAGGAATGCAGTGGTGGATCTAGCTACAATAGTTGGTTTTGTCCAGCCTGATGTGGAGAGTCACAAATTACTATAGAGGATAAAGTAGGTAATGCAACTCCGCCCATGTAAGGGATCACCCTTGCATTGCCGGTCCCAAGCCCGGATAAAGGAGGAAGGTTGTGTTAGGCTTCCGACAACCAGCGTAAAACTTCGTCAGATTTTATAACATGGATTACAAAAATTATGAGTATTACTTTGAGGCGTCCCCGTCTAGCGACGTGCTGCATAACCCGAATGCAGTAATAAGTAAGCAAGGGCCACTACATTTTCGCCCAAATGTAGTGAATCAATTGCAAAGAGGGTTCCCACGTCATAGATGGGTGTGGGTAAAGAAGTTAGTCCCACTACATTGTCGCCTGAATGTAATGAATAATTTTCAGACAGGGTCTCCGCATTTTGAATATGGACGGATGCGGGGGGTAAGGAAGTTAATCCTAGATAATAAGATTCGTATTGGTTCTTGAAATATCGAAATATTATCCAGTAAACTAATCGTGATGGTAGATACTATGATTCGGAGAAAGATTCATATTCTATGTTTAGAAGAGACAAAATGGGTTGGAGAAAAAGCAAAGGAGATAGAGGATACATGTTTTAAATTATGTACTCAGTTAAAGAAAAGGCTTGAAACGGAGTTGGTATTATCATAAATAAAGATTTAAAGGATAGTGTAGTAGACATACAACGATATGGTGACCGAATCATGACGTTGAAATTAGTGTTAGGAGCAGAAGTTTTGAATATAATTTGTGCTTACGCACCCCAACTAGAACTAGAAGATAGTATAAAGACAACTTTTTGAGAAGAGTTAGATAAGGTGATTCAAAAGATTCTACAAAGGGAGATGATTTGTTTAGGAAGAGACTTAAATGGACATGTCGGTAAAGAGGCATTAGGATATCAAGAGATTCATGGAAACTTTGGTTTGGGGGATATAAATGAGGAAAGTAGGGAGATTTTAAATTTTGCTATGGCTGTTGATCTCTTTATAGTCAATACAATCTTCAAAAAACGAGATGAACATTTAATTACTTATAAGAGTGAATTATCACAATCACAAATTGATTATTTTATTTGTAAAAAAAAAGATAGAGCGTGTTGTAAAGATTGTAAGGTAATTCCAGGACAAAGCTTAACCACCCAATATCGACTTTTAGTAATGGATTTACAAATAAAAAAATGGACAAAGAAGAAAAGAGTGCATCGAGCTATTCGGACTAAATGGTGGAACCTCAAAAGCGAGAAAGAATATATATATATAAACAGAAAGTCCTTTAAAGAGATGTTTGGAATTATATTGGCACACCCTGTGATATGTGGAACAATATGGCTATACATATTAGGAAAGTGGTGAAAGATGTGTTAGGGGTATCTAAGGGAGGTGTACCGGCACAAAAAGAAGTTTGGTGGTGGAGTGAAGTAGTACAAAATAAAATTAGTGAAACTAAAAATCTTAATTATGTTAGATGTATCAAGGATGAGGATGAAAAAATTCTAGTGGCAAATGATGATATAAGAAATAGATGGAAAAAATATTTTTATAAGCTTTTTAATTAAAATAAAGATGTTATTATTAGCTTAGGAGAGTTAGCCAAATCAGAAAAGTATATAAACCACAATTTCTACCGACGTATTCAAAAGAATGAAGTCAAAGAGGCTGTTAAACATATGAAGGGTGGTAAATCGGTAGGACCATATAATATTCCTATAGAAGTTTGGAAAATACTAGGAGAAAAAAGATTCACTTGGCTCACAAGACTATTTAATGAAATATGTAAAGACCAAAAGATGCCCGAGGAATGGAGAGCAAGTATACTTATACCCATATATAAGAACAAGAGAGACATTCAAAATTGTGTGAATTATCGAGGTATCAAGTTAACGAGCCATACTATGAAATTGTGGGAAAGAATTATCGAACGTAGGTTAAGACAATTATCAAGTACAATAGAGAACCAATTTGAATCTATGTCAGGCAAATCTACTGTTGAAGCGATTCACCTTTTGAGACGTTTTATCGAACATTTTAGAGCAAAAAAGAAATACCTTCACATGATATTTATTGATATAGAAAAAGCTTATGATAGGGTACCGAGGGAGGTTCTTTGGAGAACTTTGGAAAAAAGAGGTATCCCATTAACATACATTAACCTTATAAGAGACATGTATGATGGTGCAAAAACATGTGTG
The DNA here is from genome assembly GCA_036023115.1 of Brasenia schreberi. Classification (NCBI taxonomy): domain Eukaryota; kingdom Viridiplantae; phylum Streptophyta; class Magnoliopsida; order Nymphaeales; family Cabombaceae; genus Brasenia; species Brasenia schreberi. The sequence continues at coordinate 1,173,717 of JAYKKT010000050.1, forward strand.
AGGACTCATTAAGGAATGACAGACTTCTTTGAAGTTAATATTGGGTTACATCAAGGATAACTTTAAGTCCATACTTATTTATAATGGTGATGGATGAGTTAACAAAACATATTCAAGATGAAGTACCTTGGTGTATGTTATTTGCAGATGACATTGTATTAGTGGAGGAGTCTAAGGAAAAAGTTAATAGAAAATTGGAACTATGGAGAGAAATATTAGAAAGCAAAGGTCTCCGACTTAGTAGAACAAAGACAGAATATATAGAATGTAAGTTTGATCATTTGGTTACTTCAGAGGACATAGAAATTAAAATTGGCACACATTGCATCCCCATAAGGAAAGTTTTAAATACCTAGGGTCAATTTTTCAGAGTGATGGAAGAATTTATGGAGACGTTACGCATAGAATTAATGTTGGTTGGTTAAAATGGAGAGGAGCATCATGTATTCTTTGTGATAAGAAGATATCATTAAAGTAAAAGGTAAATATTATAGATCAGCAATTAGGCCAGCCATGTTTTATGGTTCTAAGTGTTAGGCAGTTAATCATCAACATGTACAAAACATGTCTGTGATAGAAATGAAGATATTAAGATGGATGAGTGGTCATACAAGAAAAGACTGTATACATAATGAGGTTATTAGAAACAAATTAGGAGTGACACCAATAGAGGATAAAATGAGAGAATATCGTTTAAGATGGTTTGGACATATAGAAAGAAGATCAAAAGAAGAACCTATAAGAAGGTATGAAAAACTAAATTTGGAAAGTATTAAAAGAGGTAGAGGACGACCACAAAAGTGTTGGAAAGAAACAATAAAGAATGATCTAGCTTATTGAGTAAACTGCTAACATGGCACACGATAGGGATCTGTGGAAACAAAGAATCCATCTAACCGACCCCGTCTAGTATGGGAAAAGGCTTAGTTGTTGTCGTTGTTTGTTGATAAAGTAGGTAATGCAGTTTGTACTTGAAAGCGATAGCCAAAGTAATGTTTAAGAAGCATAGTCCATCAAAGAAGGTACTTGTATCCATAGCCTGAGTTAAGAAGGGGCTAATAAACACATACATCAGAAGTACCAAGTATCAACAGGCTAGAAGATGAACCTACAACAAGGAGAAAGGAGTACTCGATGGAGGATCAAAGAGAGGGAACCATCACTCCTAGTAAAAGTCAGGCATAGAAACCTAATCAAACGTCCTCCAGTGAGCATTTTCACACCAACCTCCTATGAGACAGCCACTACGGACCACCTTATGCACAGGCCCTGTTGAAGATTAAATTTTTCTGTAATTTGTTTTATGCATTTAATGTTTGTAATTGGATCATACAGATCTCATTGGATCAGAAATTGATCCATTGGGAGCTAGTTTTCATTAGATTAACTAATCAGGAGTATTTATGTCTTTCAAGTTAGAAATGTGTACAAGTAATACCCTAGTGTAATCGTGAGTTTCTTAAGCAAAGAAATAAGAGAGTGCAACAACCAATGGAGAGGCTGACTCCCTTTTTGCTTCAAGAAAAACTCCCTTCTTGCTTCCAATTTGTGTTGATTCGTTGTTAATCATGTTTGGGTTGTTTCACAACAGGCCCCACCTCCTTTTCCTCCCCACATGCTTTGGTAGAAAAGCAACAAGTGAAGAATGTGGATTTGTCTCAGCGAGCCTATACCAGCTACATTTATTCAGACATAAAAAAGGTAGTTTTATTCTGACCTTGTATCCATGAAACCTATGCCTTTGTGCATATGCCAACAAAGTGTTCTTCACTCTTTACCAAGGGTACATCTCTGTGCCACCTTTTTCATGGAAGCATAGCTTAGTCAACAGAATATGAAAATCCAATGCATCAGCCAGATTTTTGTAGTTCATGTCAGAAAGTGCTTTTGTTTGAAGAGTGTACTCCACCTACCAAACTCACCTTGCATGAACAAGTGACCCCAACTTTCCTACTTGTCAAAGCAACCAGGTGATGTCCAACTTATACACAGCAGTTTGGAATCTGTTAATGGTCAAGCAGGCCTCCATATCGCATGCTATCTGTTAACTCAACACCATCAGCTACCATACGCAACTATGGTGTGCACTATACTACAAGCACAATCAACACCTAGGAAATTAATATGGTTTCATCATCTTCAAAACTTTTGAAGCTTAAAACCATAAATATAGACTCTATAAAATGTGAAAGTATTAGATTCTTAAATTTAAAAAATTGGAGGGACTTCTTGACGTTTCTATCTTTTAAGCTTTTTTCTTTTAATTATCTCTTCTGTTTTGCAATTACAACCAATAATATTAGATCAGAGATAAATGATCTCAAAACTTTACAGAATCAAAGTGGGAAGATTAAATTTGTTATAACAATTCTGCCAATTCATAATTATACAATATACCCCCTACAACCATGTTTTAAGGATTGTTAGTGCTGCAGTGATAACTAGGACATGGGAACGGGCCAGACCCAGTCAAAATCTGGTTCATAGCACAGGTTAACTTGAGCTACCACTATCAATCTTTCTTATCTGCAGAACTTCAAAATCAACTGAATACTACTCCGTTCTTCAAACTTAAAATGCATATGCCAGGTATATTAACTAAGGCTACAAAATATACATCAAGGGAAATACTTGTTCTTTCCCTGTTGCTTCTACTCGGACCCAACATGGAGAAATAATATGGCATAAGTTCACGTTCCACAGAAAAGGAACAAACCTCATCTGCAGTTAGAAGAAGAACATCGCTCATTTTTAGGTACATTTTAAGGGCCCTTTGTTGATCAGGTGAACCGCAAAAAAGTTTCCTCCCCCGAGGACCAGGATCAAAGAATACTGCTGTTCCTACACATCTTGCATACTCCAGCGCAGCAACTATTAAATCAGGAGAGAGTTCATCATATGCGTAACCATTGCAGAACAAAACTTTTGACTGTTCAATAGCTTTCTTCACTTGTCCAGTAAGTTTCCTCAGCCAAGAAAATGATGGTTCCTTGCTAAAATCATGAATACTGTTGTTACAGGAAATCAGACAAAGTAAGATGTGAACATTTTGGTACTTGAAAGAAATACATGCACGAATTACAGGTTGCTAATAGACACGCAGAAAGATGCAACAACCGTCCGTATAGAACTCAGGAAGGTGCATAAAGTGAAAGTTTACCTGCAAAACCCATGCCTTTGCAGTGGATCCACTAATACCCAGCAACGAAGTGTTTCATAGAAAAAAACACTAGAATTGGAACTTTCAGCATCATCACTCATTTTAACCATGCCAATACCCTCCTCACCAAGCACCTCACCAAGAAACTTTCCATAAATTTCTTCACCCACAAGGCCAAGTGTCAAGCACCGAAGTCCTAGTCTTGCTGCAGCGATGGCCAAGTTGCAGTTTCCACCGGCTTCCCAGTATTTCTAGACATAGTAAATCGTGCTGGTGAGATGTATAAGCCCATGAATACCAGCACAAAAAGCTACGATCATGTAGAAGGCAATGAACTTCGCATAAATAAAACATCAAGAAACTAATACTGCAGCAAATATCAAAATCAAGCAACCAAAAAATATTTAGATCACACGTGACCATTTAGAATGGCCGGAATTGAATGTAGATTCTCATGGAACCAATGTATTTATTCTATGAAATATAACAGATACAGAAAGCATATTCTATGGAAATTCATAAAAAGGCACCTTAGGGACTTTGCAAACCAGAGAAGCAACCTAAATGCCAAATATGATACAGTAAACATAAAGAAGCAAACTATACAATACATGGAACCCTTTCTGAGTGGTCATTCGTTTCCCCTCTGTGAGTGTATGCTTCACTAATCAGACCCTTTGTCAGCTTTACTAGCAGTGCTTCACCTATGAGTAGGATTGCTGTGCTACCAATGCGTCATGCAAAAGAAAAGTCCAGCCTGATGCTTTGAGGTCTCTTGTTTGCTAGATCTAGAGAGACACAAGGGGTCCCCCATCCTAGATTCCCTTGGTGATGGACGTAATTACTACCAAAACTCCCTCACATGAATCACATATGTAAGTAATATCTCAGACAATCAAAAGAAGGCCCTATCCAAGCTTCTAGTTCCCATTCATCATACTGGAGGTGGAAGCCCCCTTATGCTCCACCATATAAGAAAAAGGACAGGTCCTTCCCTCTATGCATTGTTACATCCACCTATTCCAAGATGATCAACGCTCACCAAGTCAACATCATGAGAGACCTATAAGTGCAAGGCTAAAGGAGTGCTAAACCCTATGATGAAGTCACTCAAAGCAAGAAAGGAGTAAACTATTGTGAGGACTATCAGAAAACTCTATGCATTGTTACATCCACCTATTCCAAGATGATCAACGCTCACCAAGTCAACATCATGAGAGACCTATAAGTGCAAGGCTAAAGGAGTGCTATACCCTATGATGAAGTCACTCAAAGCAAGAAAGGAGTAAACTATTGTGAGGACTATCAGAAAACTCTATCTAGTGTAGTTGGAAGCACTTGACAAATTAGACAACTTTGCAAAAGTTAACCCAATAACTCATGCAAAAAGATGGATCATGATGACCGCATAGGTCAATTGAAGATGATCCAAGTCCTATGTGGGGTACATGACATAAAGCCTTTTACATAAGGAAAAACACAAGACATGCACAAGGATGATATCCATCTGGATGAACTGAACCCAAGATCCCAACCTAAGATCAACGAAGGTGGGTCAGTGAAAGACCCTAATATAGGAGTCTTAACCCTGAGAAAACCACAAGAAAGGAAAAGGTGTCCTCTTCGTACACTTGCTTAGAGAAATGAAGCCTGGATCATGAGCTAAAGGAGTTCATTAAGTTGTTGGTTCGTAAGAGAAGATGATAAGCAAGAAGAAGCAACAAAATTAGATGTTGATGAGGCTCAAGTGGAACCTTGTGAGACCACGCAAGTTTGTTAAACAGCTTGGCCGACCCTTCAAACTCCAAAGGCATGACAGTGGAGGGTTGGGTCAATAACACCAAGGTTTACATTGTGGCGGGCACAAGTGTAGTTCATAAATTCATATATGTTGGACCAAGCTAATGTGAGTGTGGCCAATCAAACACCATTCAAGTTGGTGATAGGGATGGAAGTTATGTAACAAGTAGTATGAAGGCCTTAACATTGATCTTAGAGATGTCAGTGAATACATGTCCACGACAAGGGAACTGACATGGTGCTTGGTTTAACTTGGCTCAACAAACTTGGAGCGCTCTGGGATTTTGACAAGATGGGTACGTCATCATCAGCGGTTACATGTTGCTTGGCTTAAAAGTTGCAAGTGAATATTCCATTTGATTATCTTGACCTTGTATATGAACTTCTTTGTTTTGTACGTTGTTTGACCACTGGCCAGCCCTGACTTATGTGCTGCCTTATTGGATTTCTCACGACACACCTCTTCTCTCTATATTCTGGATTGAGCAGCTTCAATATAAATTGATGATTCCATCCATCCGTACATTTCAACAATAGTGTAGGTCATTGAATTTTGAAACGCAAACAAACCAAGGTGACACTGAAATCCTGACATCTAAAGCATGTTATTTTCAACCAAACCTTTTACAGCTACGTTCATATGGCTGGATCTACTAAAAATCAATGTTGTAATTAGTGTATCGATATCCATATCATATGGTACACCGATACACGTTAATCATACCATATAGTACAATATGGTACAATACAACATATTAAAAATTGAATTATTTTATAAAATTCAAAAAAATATGAAAATTTGCAATTAAAAAGCAAAAGGTAACTAAGTGGTAAAGAACACAATCAGAATGCAACTAAAAATAATATTTTCACGATGAATAAACTAATACCATGAGTCCACAAGCCTACAAATAAGAAAGTTAAACTTAAAGTTAAAAATATACCAACAAGGTTACGAAAGTTTACAAAGTTAAGATTAAAATTTATTACATAACACAAATACAAAGTTATAAACAAAAACAGTCCAATTTCACTGTTTCATTCCACAAAACATGGATCATAATCAACAAATGCATAATAAGCAGGGTCACCGCCATTATCAAGAACGCAACCATCATCTCTCTCCTCTTCCTCCAAAATTGGGTCATCCAATCCTTCGCCTAGCACATCATCATCTACAATATCTACTTATGTTTTTGTTGCGCTCCAGTTTACATCCTCTAAAATAATAGGAAGTTCTTATTCGACCCAATCATCAAGAATATCAACATTTTCGTAGCTAAGTGGGTCATATGGCACATTGCCTTTGTTGCATCTCTTTGCATTTGTCTATAAAGAAAATAAAGAAATAATACAATTTACTTAGAAGTTAGAAGTTAGAAAATATCATTACTTATAAGTTACAACTTCCAAGTATAAGGAATAACAAATATATCTTTTTATATTTTCCTTAACTTCATATTTTATGTAATATATACCAAATCACGAAGACGAGCATGCTCGAATCTATTTCTCTTCTTTGTGTGAATGCGTTAAAAAAAACTTTAATTCCTCTTGCATCCACTCAAACTACATATTTAGCTTAATATGCATTAAGCAAACCTCGACAAATTTGATGCATCTACACCAAATCAAGTCCATCGTTCATCTAAAATAAAACATAATAAATGAAAGGATTAAGCCTTAAGAAGCAACACAAGTCATAAAAAATAAAAGTAATAATAACTTCTAAAAAAACAAATCATACCAGATCGCATATGGGAGGGAAGTTGTATTGCAATTGAGCTTCCAAAATCTCCAATGCTATCTATATACTTACATAGCTCTAAATGAATGTTACCTAGTAGACGAATCTTTTACAAAGTCATTTGCATTCAATATCACTTTCTTAACTTTATCATCCTCTACAAAGTTGAGTGAAAATCTAATAGAGAGATTAAGAAAATATGCAGCAAATCATAATACATTTGTTGACTCCAATGTGCATCAACTATCTTCCAAACCTTCTTTAGAAGTGACCGCTTACGATCAAGGTTTGCTTGTATTTCCAATTTGGCCTTATCTATAGCATCATATATATATATAAGGAATAGCAGGCTTCACTGTCTACCATTCTCATTTCCTTCACTAAAGGTACAATCATCCTCAAAAAAGTGTTGCATTTCTCCAAAACAATAACCCCCTCTCTCTTTCTCGACCAACTTATAGAGCTCCATTCATCATATGCAAACATCCTTTTAAATGCATTTTTTTGAATGACAAGACTTTGAATAGCAATGATATTCGTAGCAAATCTTGTCGACGAAGGCCTAATCAACTCCCTTTCACTAGTGTGGATTCTCAAAAAATGCAACAAAGACAAGTGATTATAAATAAGCTTTGTGACATTCTGCATGCATCATTTACCCCCTTAATATCATCCATTGCAATTAAATCCACATGCATTAAGTCTATATAATGTGCAAAACATGGATTCCATATAAAGGATGGATGGTTTGTCTCAAGTATTTTACCAACTGCTCTAATGTTTGCAGCATTATAAGTAATAAATTGAATAATATTTTGAACACCAACATCCTCAACATCTTCAAAAATATGGAGTAAATTATCAGCAATTTTATCAATATTGGATAAGTTATAAGATTTCAAAAATAATGTCCCCTTTAAACAGTAGACCAAGAAGTTCATTAATGATCTATGATCCTCATCTTTATAATTATCTGCAACCAGTAACCTTCCATGGCTCCCTAAATTCAGTACTTCATTCATAAATAATATCAACCTTCCATGGCTCCCTAAATTCAGTACTTCATTCATAAATAATATCAACTCATTTTTGTAGTAATTTACCCCTCAAAGTATGATAAGTATGAATCTTATAAGCAGATCCTACACTAGCAATCGCATTTGTCATGCTTTAAAAAGAAAATGAATTTGCAACCTATGTCACACGGGTGCGGGTGCGGGATACGGCAAATTTCAAAAATTTTGGGTGCGGTGAAATGGCTAGGCCCTAGGGTATATAATATTATATATTATATATAATATTCAAGCTACATAATACAACTAGTATTTGCTAATTTTAGGTGCACGTAGGTATCAATTAGCAAGTTCCCTCATAATGATCTGAAACTTAGAATGATTTTACGAGCTGTAAAATATCCAAGTTATGGATTCAAAGAGTTTCGAAATCTTTTGTAGGATATAGTATATACTAGTATTTGTGCTAGGATCCACTAGTAATGTCATACTCTTATGTTCTATTGATCTGGCAATGTTCCCGGTCTTCAAATGTGTTTGGTGACAGAGATTATTCTGTGCAAAGGCATACAGTATGGAGTCAAGAATCCAATTAGATTGAGTAATAAGAAACCAATTGTCCGCACCCAAAATCATTCAAGCTAATATTGTATACAACTACAATAGCAAGTACACAACTTTATATTAAAGCAAAACACATAAATGGTAAACAACTACTAATTTCATCATAATACACAAATCAATCTTCATTATCCGAACCCATTTATCCATGTTACAAAAAAAAATTGCATTTTTTTTACCATGCTGCACCGACACAATGTCGGTGTCGCACTAGTGTCGAGGTCGACACTCCACCCTTAGAAGTGTATGTGTGACTTAGTTTGCAACATTAAAAGGAAGAAAATTTTCATAAAGAAACTCTTGCACACTTCAAATCTACTTTCTCGATTATCTCCCTAGAAGCTTTGGTTGATCTAATACCTCGTTGAGCTCCATCAATACTACATTGAGGAAACAATTAATGTATTCCATCACCTCTAGCACCTCCTCTACCACTCCTTGCAACCATCGAGGTAACAGGGACTCTTGTGGTTAAACAAGAACAACCATGTTGCTACTACTACCAGAACCTACACTTTTTCCTTTATCTCCTCTTCTCCTATTCTCCTCAACTATCTCTTCCTCCTCCTCTCTATTCACAACATAAATTTCTTCTTGAGAAGCATCATGAGACATCCCAACCGTCTATTTCTGCTCTTTCTCTTTGTCATAATCTCTTCCTTTCCTTTGTGAGTTCCATAACTTTTGAATTTCATACTTTACACTTTTAGGCACCAGACAACAAGTAATTTCATCATTTTTAGTTCTTGAAAGATGTTTCATGTGGAAAATACATCTATGCTTCACCTTGTTACAGGACATACACTTATTCACAAGCTTATTGCTTTCATAGGCCGAAGTCCAATACTTTCACACTGGATCACCTTGTTCTAATGCCAACAAGAATAACAAAGATAAACCACAATAAGGATAAGGCTTTACGAAGGTAGAAAATCTTGAAATCTATGAAAGTCCCAAATTTTTCAAAATCTCAGAATCTATGAAAGTCCCAAATTTTTCAAGTGAAAAATAGGGTTACAAAGGAGTAGCGATGAAAAAATAGAATATGACATGGATTTGAGAAAACTCCTTATGGATTTTCAAGGGTTTGAGACAAAAAAACGTGTGATTTTTCCATGAAATCGAGTAAATAAAAGGTATGAAAACCATTTGTGGGCAAGGAAGGGTTTGGGAGTAAGCAAAATAATAGAAAAAACTCGAGTTTCTAGGGTTTTATATCTTGCCAATCAACATTGACTCATATGATACGGTATGATAAATCGTAGAGCACGATATGGTATATGATACTGTATTGTATTTTCCTATGACATAGGATAAAATTGTATCATACCGTATGATACGGTATGAGTTTTACAATATTGCTAAAAATGAAACTAGAAGAAATATAAGAATATATGTATATATATATATATAGAGAGAGAGAGAGGGAGGGAGGGAGTTTGTACTTTATACTTTATACTTCTTCTCAAAAAGCAACTTCCACTTTTTGCTACAAAGGGTCCCGATTGAGATGGATGCGCTAGCAAGTATGGGAGTCTAGCAACTCTATCTATCTATCTATCTATCTATATATATATATATTCTCGTACTTGTCACTCCTATGTAATCTAGTTAAGGTGTGAAGATGTGTGTGAGACCACCCACTGACACGTACGGACACGAACAGTAGTTTAGGCACTGAAGTGTTCCCATTCACATTCATCGTTTGGAAATTTCCTCAGATAACAAGAAGCCGCAAATCATTCACCTGCATGTAAAATCTGACGTAGTAAAACTGGCGCCTTTCCAATTCATAATCACCGTTCCCAGCTACGAATTTCATCAACTAACAAGAAAACTGCAACAAAAATCTAAACCCCATTGATAAAAGTCGAATGAAGAATGTTCCCCACCAATCCACTGAAACCACGGAACGAACTTTTTCCAATCGACTTGCATTCACTGTATCGACACTTTTCAGTGTATCCCCATGTCCAAACAATAAGGAAAGAAAAAATGATCAATCACTCAATTCTCGAAACTACCCACAACGTGAAACAAAGCAAGACAAGAAGAATATGAGTGCTCACAAATTCACAATAAATGAAACTTCTTCACAATGAAACCCTTAGAATACCTTCTCGGGTCGCGAAGCCGAGAGAGTCTCCATGTAGGCACGCTTCTCTTCGGCGGAAGCCGGGGGCAAAGAAGGAACGCTCAGTACGATATCGACACAGAGGTTTCCAAGAGTCGCGATATCGACGTTCTTTATGACGGCGGTTTCGCAAGCTCCCCTCGATCTCTGGAAGCTGGAATCGATCCTCTTGGGAGCCGTCGAGCCGAGATCTTTGCAGTTCCTGATTGCATGAAAACCATTCTTGGTGCATAAGAAATCCGAAGATTTCGCGATATCGGTGCAGACAAAATCGCGAAATCTGTAAGTTCGCGAGAAGCGTAGACGATTATCCGCCGGAACGGAGATGTCCCCGGACAGAAACTTGAGGCTTTGCGATTGCATCGGCGAGAGAGAACGAGGGAGATTTTGCGGGAAGATTGGAGGGGATATTTCTTCCCGCATTTATTTGAGATATTAAAAAGATTAGGCGGCTCATCTGAAGTAATGTGAAATTAGCAATTTAACAAAAAAACTGCTACAACTTTCTGTTATTTGCGTTTACTTTCTGATGCAGCAAGCTCCAGTTTCTGTGAAAATTTTATTATAAGGCAATTTAAGAAGCATACCCAGGGCGTCAGATCAATGGCAGCACGTTCTAGCGCCGTTTCTACTGGTGGGAGTTCGACTGCCGGAGGATGCATGTGTGGTGGTGTTGTTAGGCTTTGGCCTCCTGTTGTAACCCACACAAAAAAAAAAGGAAAGCAGATTCATGGCTAAAAGTCTTGCACTCTAATGTCATTAAGGTCTTCATTTGTCTGACAAACAACCTAGCTTTTTTTTCTATATTTATTGAATATAAGATGAGAAAAATACGTTTAAGTTGGTTTGCCACTTGTGTATAGTAGATTTAATGAATTTCTAATATAATAATGATAAACCTAAAAGAGGAAGAGGAAGACCACAATGGAGTGATAATCTCTTTAGAATTAACTTTATACAATATCAACTTCTATTTTATAAAAAAAATCATGTAGTCAATCCCACCTAGCAAGTGAAAAGGATTTTGTTGAATATTTGTCAAATACAACACTTATCTTAGTCCTGCATATACAAATTATTTAGGACTCTAGTTTGTGCCTCCTATTGAATGGTTGAAAGGTTATTATGTTCATTCGTCTCATTTTATCGGTTCAAAAAGGGTGTTATTAAAGGCACACCTTCACACTCTTTTATTGTTGAAAATCTCTATACTTTTTTTTATCCTTGAGACATGCTTTTTATGTAAACGGGACACATGAGATGTATGTCTCCTTTATATATACACACTATAATGCGTCTTTGGTTAAAAAAATGTGTTGGAGGCACTTTGTTTTCCCTTATCTTTCTTTTATTCAGATCGAAGAAAAGTATGAACGGAGAAGAGTTGATGGGATGGGGAGGATGTCATGTTTCAATGATACTAAAGAGTAGAAAAAGGGGAGAAATGTGAGAAAAAGAGAATCGAGGATGAGTGGATGCTGATGGCAAGAGGAGAGAGGGAGAATGGGGTGATGAGCTTTAATGATATATAGAGAGAGAAAGAGGGGGGTAGCATGAGGGAGGGAGGGGCAACAGTAAGCAAGCTCTACGTAGGAAGGGTGATGGGTGTTAGGTAAACAGGAGCATCACGAAAAAGAGGATATGTCCTTAATAATTTGAGGTATGCATTAAATATGCTAAAAAAACAAAGCTTCTATCTTATTGCTCGTTTACTGAAATCGATGTGCTTCAAACACTGATTTGCTCATTGGGGCAACCATGGAATTTCAGAGAGTACAGACATTCTAATTGCAATTATGTAACCTCGCTATTGTTCATTCTTTTCACCAAATAGTAAAACACAGCATTTAAAATCCAAATTACGTCCTTTCAAACAACAACCATGGAGCCCATTCAAGTGGTTTTTCCACCCGTGGAGACCCCTGGGGAAGTGCTCAATTATTCTTCGCAAGTGCGCAATCTGTCAAAGAATAAAGTTGCATGGCTTCTTTATTTCAACGGTTCTAATAGCAACTAGGGACAGCATCCGCCCCATACCTAAAGACACCACAAGATCCTTTATTCACGAGGACCACTCGACTCGGTTAATATGTAAATATATATATACCGACTTGCATTTACACAAAATATAGGTAATGATTGTTGAAGAACAGCATTCAGTGTGGTTTAGTGAAGCCGAAGAGTTTATGGAGGTGCAAGAAGGTTGTTTGGCTTATTAATCTCCCTGGCCTTTCGGTGGTCTGCAACCTGTTTGACGTAATCTCATTGAATGTTTTTAGTGTAAGAATTGGATCTCGCCGTTCCTTATAGTGAGAAGGCAACGATCCTTATTGGTTGTTGTTAAAGCGCACAGCAGGTCGCGGTTGTTGTCTCACATCATTGACGTTTTGTAGAATCTAGAGAATGGGAAGTTGTTCGTTTATTCTCGAGGAAAGAGAGAATAACATTGTGGTAAGATGTTGCTGCAGCTTTTGTACGGTGGCAGAGATGCACCATTTTGTTGTTGTCAACGTTGTTGTGACTGTTTCGTCTTTCCGTCTAGTTGTGCTACTGAGAGGAGCAGTCGACCCTACTAAGGGTAGAAGAATAGGACCCTGGGTGATGTGTATTTTGTTGTCTCATTTAGGATTTGAACAACGTCATTTATCGTTGTTCACAATAAGGAAGGACAGAGGATGGTTACTTATGTTTGATATTCCAAGGAGGTTGCTCAGTCATTTTTCAATTGTAAATCTGGACCACTACCTTGGTCATCATTGTTAAAGTTAGCAGATTTTCTCAAGGAAGAGAAGATGAAAAAGAAAGATATTGATTGCCAAAAGTGACAATAGTGGCTGACCCATTCTTTTCAGATTTTTCAAAAGAGGTTCCACAAAATACTAGAAAGTAAGATTTTAATTTTTTGAGAAAGGTAATTTTATTTTTTTTAAATATCAAATGCTGGAAAAAATAAGTTACAGATTAATTTCCTAAATTTATGGGAAAGCAAACCAGAAAAACAATCATGTAAAGTTACTTTCATGATTTTGTAAAAAAGAAAACCACAAAAATTAGTTATGGAAGATCATCTTCCTTATTTGGTGAAAATGATAAGAAAAAGAAATCAAAATAAGAATAATCCTAAAAAATAAAGATGAGTCCCATGATTTTAACAAAGAAAGAAGGTGATCATGGCCAAGGTTTTGGAAGAACTTATATAGAGGTGAATGTTGTACCTACCTTCCTTTTAAGAACACTCTCTCCAGCAGCCTCAAGGGTAGCTATCCATTCATCTGAGAAAGGTTCCACATTAATCAGATACTTCATCAACATGGGTTCTTGCTTCAAACCATCCCAAAGATTTTTTGGGATTTCTGTGCTTTCACTTTGTTATGAACAAGCACTATTGTTTGTATCATGCTGAACTCCTAAATCAACAACTTTAGGCTCTCATTTTTTAAATAGAAGTTGGAATCTCTTTTATATCTTCTACATGAGTTGCAACTGTTGCAGACAGTTTTGCCTCTGATAAAACACCATATCCTATATCCAAGTACATTTCATCATCAAAATTAGTCGAGTGGTTTGGTATGCTATTTTCACAAACAAAATCAAGCATGATACGGGTTGCCAAACTTAAACAACTCTCTTCCTCAAAAGACAAGTCTGATGAAGAATCAACTAGCAAAGGGATGCTTGTCTTTGCTGGTGATGATGCTCCAAGGGTAGTCTTCCCAAATATTGTTGGTCGAAGTGTTATGGTTTGAATGGGGGAAGGATGCGTATGTTGGTGATGAAGACTAGTCTAAAAGAGGTATCCTCACATTGAAATACCCAATTGAGCATGGAATTGTTAGCAACTAGGATGACATGGAGAAGCGATCTTCTTCACAATTATTGCCACCGCATACAAGTTTTGTTTGGTCATATGCACTAGTACCTTCAAGTTTTGTTTGGTCATATGCAGTACCTTGAAGAAGGTTTTACTAGTGAAGTTGCAGCTCCTTTAACAAGAGATCATCGTGTCAGAAAGAGTGAGAGAGATGTTCAGAAAATAGTACGAAAAAAAAGCAAGAAAGAGAAGGTAGTCGTTTAGGGGCACCAACGTTCAATTGTGGGAAGATTAGATAAAATGTCTTCAATTTGCCGATTCTTCCAAGTTTATAGAAAAGAGTTTCTAAAGATGCTGAAATTGCAGTAATGAGGATTGCAAAAATGCTTTTATTTGCAACCAGTAAGGTTGGAGAAATTTGCAACTATAAAAGCTATCGAAAAAACAGTTATGAAAGTTGAATTTAAGAATTGTTGCAGCAAAGAAGCTGATGAAAATTATCGCAACCATAAAGTTGCTGAAGAAGACCATCCATGAGACTGAGTTGAAGAATATTACAATTATGAAGGTTGTTGGAAAAGTGTTGCAGCCAAGAAGGTTGCTTGAAAATGGACAGCCAAGAGGGCTATAAAATTGAGAAAAATGCAGAAAATATGAAGTCGTCCGTAGTAAGTGTTTTCTTATTTGGTCAAATAGTAGAAATACAAATAGAAGAAAAGGAAAGAGTGCAGAAAATCAGTTTTTTTGTTATCACATATGCTGAAAATCAACTAAGAGAAGAGGCAGACGCATTGTTTCTTATGGAATGTAACAGTATCACCAAGAAGTATAAAAATTAAGACCTTAAGTTGCTGAAGTAAACAGCCAAGAGGGTTGGAAAAGCGGTTGCAGTCACCATGTGAAGGAACGCAGACTGACTAATATGAGCAAAAGTGTATATTATGTTATTTGAGTGATAGAAAGAGAACACCTAACCAACACACCGACAACAAGCATCATGTGAAGGAACGTAGGAAAAGCAATGTGAAGTGTGTATGGTGGAGATAATAACTCCTACCATAAAAGATAAGCTTTCTAAAGAGTAGAAAAACATGACTTTTAAGTATAGTTGTCTAATCACTTTGTAGAAAAGAAGAAAGAGAGAGAAAGCAACCAACACCCATAGAAGGGTCGTGTGCTACCTATGTGTTCTTGATTGTTTAAGTTGATTTAAAAAAGCCTCATAGAGATCAATAGTACACGTGTGGTGAAAAAAAAAAACAGTTTTTCGACAAGTTTGAAGTTTAAAGTATCTCACTCTCAACTTCAAGTGGGGTGTTAAGAATATAAATATTTATTGTTCTTAGTGTTAGTTTTATAATTTCTAATATTTAAGTATTATTGTAATTGCCCGAAATACTAAAAGCATTTTGATCATTTTATGTTTTACAATCCATTATATAAGGATTAAATGATTTGTATTAAGGTGAAGAGTTTCATTAATATAAAATGAGTAATATAAAATGAGTAAGAGAGAGGGAGGTCAGCCCCCTCCTCCAATCTCTCTTTTTTCTCTTCTATGTTCTTAATCATTGTTACATTTGATCCTCCGCTACAAATTCTAACAATCATAAATGGTCAAATCCCATGACACTCAAGTCTACCCAAACTCCACAATTTAACACACGGTGAATGATGGAGATTTGAATTAAATGTGCAGTTATCGTCGCTTTAGCTTAATCATCTTTACTCAAACACCTAACGACGCAAAATCTACTCCCCTAGAGCTCCTTATATACATCATGTTGAGGAATGGACGATCAAAACCCTCATTAATAATTTCGTTAGCTCTAACTTCTCCACCAGTGGGCATCCTATTCAGAACCTTTTCAGATACAAAGGCGTTGTACCATCCCCGCTCTGTGCACCAGGCCCAGGCGGCCCTCCTCGCCCATCAGCAGAACCTGATCCTGGAATCTCTCTCCCTCCGACATCCTGTTTACCCACACCACCAGCAGCCCTGAAAACAGACTGAATTACTTCTCCCGATCCAGCGGCACTGCGGCTGAAATCTGGCAAGCCACCGGTGGAGTTATGTCCAGTACCACCCAGATTAGACTCACCATGCAACATATGAAGGCCATCGTTCGTGGTCAAGCTCATGCCAAGTTGGCCGTGTAAGGCCTGCTGTTGTTGTTGCTGTAATGCAGAGAGAGATTGAAGTGCATAAATCACTGGTGACTGCGCATCCATCAGTGGCTGCGGGGTCAATATTTGATTTTGCTGATGTTGCAGATAATGGGCACCGGGTTGCATAACCGAATTGGGAGGAAACTTGCGAATAAGAGGGATAAAAGGAGTTCGCTTTTAGTGTCTTATGCAAGCTTATATATTAAAGTCTGAAACTATAACATGTAATACCTGCGCATGCATGGCAGGCGGTTGTGGTTGAGCATCAGCAATGGCAGCCAAGTACATTAGATTGTGCTGAAGCTTAGCTTGGTACCTGGAAACCAAATAAAAAAAATTAGCAGATGGAAATCTTCACTTACGAGTCCACAACTAATACCTTTCAAACATGCCTGAGAAAAGGAAAAAGAAAAGCTCACCATAGGATAAAGATAAGGAAAAATTACTGTACAAGGCAAAATCTCAATAGAAGTAAGATTAGCTTGTTTTTTCTATCATAAATTTGTAGAAAAAACTTTTAACAGCAAATTATGTGGTCGCAGAAGAATAGGTGATTTCAAGTTTACAAAAAGCACGTACCAGTAATAACTTCGGCACATCAAATCTTGGAGTGTTCAAATATGATCTCCAAAACTTGACAAGATGCTTGCATCATAATTGATGAAATCTTTAACAGATTTCTGTAGCTTAAATACTACCAAAACCAAAAACCAAGCCAATCCGTAGACACCCTTGTACTTGATCTTGTTATATTTGCATTTAACACAAAACAAGCAAGATCATGTTTTATCACTTTTTTTATATGAATGAGGCAAAAGCCTAGGATACTACATTCTCCACCATTGCATGTTTTTATCACTTATTTCCAACACTTTTGGGGCCCTCTTCTACCTTTAACTTGTTCATACTAATGGTTAAAAATCCAAATATCATAAAGCAACCCTCACAACCTTGATAGTAACAATAAGCAATTCCACTACAGCTAATCAAACTCAAGGAGGCCGGAGCTCCAGAGACAAGAAAAATGTTCAAAATGTCCAATACACTTCTGCCAAAGTTGGATTTTTCAGTATAGAAGACTGAAATGTTATTTAAAAAGCTTAGTACCAATATCTACCAGAAAAACAAGCAACGGTGATAGTTATGGACTGTCATCTAGATAGCAGATGTCACTGTTTGAGTGCACGTTTCAGATCAAGTTTGTGCTAGTAAAAGTAAAGCGAGGGCAGAAAAGTTTTCAATGTTTCATCTGCATAAGAATGAGTATATATCGTAAGAAAATTGTTCAATATGTTCAATAATCTTTAAGCATTATTGCAAGAAGTAAACAAGGCTGAGAAGGGTTGCATCTGCATGTAAGAAAAATAAAGTAAATAAATAAGATAAAGAAAAGATAACAACGCAGCCTCAAGCCAGTAACTTTAATAGTCAAAAAGAGGTGTCAACTACATCGCTCAAATTTAAAAGAGCATGAGTTGTCCTAGTCACCAAGAAAAAGTAGTGTCATAATAAAACTTCCAGACTGGAGAATGAACCAAAATGCCTATTGGATATGCTTATGCATGTTAGATATGCATGCGTGCAAAGAAAGGAGGAAGAGAAGGTTCCCAATGGCTTGCTCATAAAGGCCGCATTCCACGTGCAGCTTCTTTCTTAAATATTAACTAGAAATTCATTATACTACCTGGACAAAAGCTCTAATCTGTCTAAAAGCCAACGTCAAGTAAGCTTATCACAGTGCACCGTCATGTAAACCTCCCAATAAGAGCAGACCTTAAATACTAATCTTTCTATTTTCTCATAACCTGAGTTTCCTAATTTCCCTTCATGAGTGATAGAAGAATTGATGGAGATGTTACACATAGAATTAATGTTGGTCGGTTAAAATGGAGAGGAGCATCAGGTATTCTTTGTAATAAGAATATACCATTAAAGTTAAAAGGTAAATATTATAGAGTAGCCATTAGACCTGTCATGTTTTATGGTTCTGAATGTCGGACAGTTAATCATCAACATGTACAAAAGATGTATGTGACAGAAATGAAGACGTTGAGACGGATGAGTGGTCATACAAGAAAAGACCGTATACATAATGAGGTTATTAGAAATAAATTAGGAGTGGCACCAATAGAGGCTAAAATGAGAGAATGTCCTTTAAGATGGTTTGGACATATAGAAAGAAATCAAAAGAAGAACATGTAAGAAGGTATGAAAAATTAAATTTTGAAAGTATTAAAAGAGGTAGACGACGACCACAAAAGTGTTGGAAAGAAATAATAAAGAATGATCTAGCTTATTGTGAGTTAACTGCTAACATGGCACATGATAGGGCTCTGTGGAAACAAAGAATCCATGTAGCCAACCCCGTCTATATGGGAAAAGGCTTAGTTGTTGTTGTTGTATACCTTTTCGTAACAAAATGTACTTGTAATGTCCATCTTCACCACTGAAAGACTTACAAACCGTGTGGCTGTCTAAACACCGTCCCTCATGCAAGAGGGCGAAACTATAATCATCAGCTCTTTAGCAACCCTGTTGTTCCCAAGTTTCTCAAGACAGTTAGACCTGGTCCTGTGTAGGAAGTTGAAGTAGTGGATCACATGCAGCAGTGAAACATTTTGAAGTGTCAAGGGGGATTACATACTATAAGAAACGTCTGCAGATCCCCCAAAACAGATGAGCACTGATTGTCAAAGTTAAATTGCTTGAAATTTTCTTCACATGCAGATGTTGAGAAGAAATTAAGGAGGATCCGTGAGAGTTCTCCCAAGCAGAAGGTAATTTAACCTGAAGGTTGCCCAAATTCTTCCTCTCTCATTTTCAGAATTTTGCAATCTTCTTTTCTCAGTCAAGGAACATAATTTCTTGGGGGAGCATGGAAATGCTCTAACGAGAAATATGTTTTTCCTTAATTTCGTTAAAATGAAATCCTTTTATCAGTCCTTTGAATACAAGGCATTTCCATGCACCTGAATCATGGAAATGAAAGAGGTAGCTAAACGGCTATGGTTATTGTTCCCTATAAATATCGCAAAAAGTTGTCACACTTTAGCAAGAAAACAGATAGAGTCACTAATAAAGATAACAGGAGTGCAATACCTATTACATCTCGTACAATAGTTGTCTCACTCGTTACAGAAAAGGAACCCTTGGAAGGAAATATCGAGATTAAACTAAAACCATTCTATAATACAAATATGCATGGATTCGGTCCATCATCAAGCAAGCAAAGACAGTTTTCCCTTCCAAACACATTTTACCAACTTTAGAAGAGTAAGGTAAAAAAGACACAGAAGTTGTATAAATATTATAGAAAAATTAACAATGGACCTGGAGATTTCTCCACAGAGAAAGACCACAAACAATCGAGCTGAACTAAAATATAGTTGAGTTGACAAGGAGAACCAGAAAGATGATTTATCTATATGAGATGCTGGATAAAAGCTTAACAGAGAAATGCTATTGAACGACTTCCTTTTGAGAATAAATATTACTGAACATAGCCACACAGAAGCTTCTCTTCAAAAAAGTGTCCTAATGTTTAAAGTAGTAAAAAGAGAAATTGAAGGAACTCTGCAAGTAGGACTGCTAATAATAGTCATTAAAATACGTATCATGTCTCAAAGAAGTTCCCAATTGTCTAAGCGATTCAATAGTATGATGCACAAAAATTAGTTTTGAAAAAACAACCGAAGAAATCAAATATTAAATCCTCAAGTTGATTCATCATGACGCAGCATATTCAAAACTTGAAGATACTCACTGTGCACATTCACTCAGCTTGCCTAGATTCTGGTTATCAAGAATTGCCAGAATCAATGTCTTCTTCTCATCCAAATACTGCACACAGAATCATTAAGATACAAATTAGCTGCAACCTATACCAAGATACACCCATGGAGAAATATCAGCCACTCAGGATGGGTGGATAAATTCATAGTTTAGAAAAATCAGCATAGCCTCTGCTGCATGATGGAATTTCACGAAGACAGGTTTCCTTCTAATTCCAGCATCACAGAGGCCATCACTAAGGCAGCAACCCAAATAACTCGAAATGCACAAATAAAAAACTGCAGCCCCATGCATAGTTTTATACCTATACTATGCAAGGAGTCAACACACAAAAAGAGAAACTATAACTATATGATCAACATCATGAACCAAAAAAAGATTCACCCTCTGCATTCAAATAGACAAATATGCTTTTCCCAACAAAAACATAATGACAAGCCGAGGGACTATCTATGTTTCCACTAAAAAGCCAATAAAATCTCCATAAAGAAGCTCACTTATGGCAAGTACAATGGCATCCTGACTATCACAGTAGCAGGTTATATATTTCTTAAACACTTTTATCCAAGGCCACTAGTTAAGGCCAGATGAAAGTATAAGATTCATATCCATGTTATCAAAAGCACTAGCAAAACCCTAGGTCAAACATCTTCAAAATCTTAAGGAAGGCCAAAGTGGCTTAGTTGTTGTGTTTTCAATAGCATCTGCACTGCTTAAGTTCCCAACCCCCTAAATTCTTAAGTTCCACTAGCATGGAATTGGCAGCACATTGATGTTAAAAACAGTTAAACATATAACTTTGACAATTACTTCTAAAAGTAAACTAAACATGTATTTAGAAGGTTACAGATATACTTGCTCTTAAATCTTATTAAATACTTGACTGGTTGAATAACCACAGAGTGTTCGAAACAAACAAGAACCACACTGACACAGACCAAAGAAGACATAGTTTGCAACTGAGTTTTACGAGTAGGTACATACAGAAGGTGCCTCACCTGAACCTCTTATGAAGAAAACAAGAGAAATATATGACCTTTTTGAATAATTTGAGTTTAAAATAATTAAAATTGTAATCCTAAGCAGTTCCATAAAAAGTGAAGATCATGGAGGCATTTAATGCTGCAACCAAGGACCTAGTAGTTCACGGAAATTGAATAAATAATGGTGAAAAGCGAAAGATGAATAAAAAATTTAAAAAAAAAGAAATTGAAGAAGAAGAAAAAAGTTATATAATGCACTTTTCACTCATGCAGGCCGCTGAAGTACCTTTGTAGCCTTCTAAGCACCCTAGTTTAGTGGGGCAACTGCTACATTAGGCGTCTTAGAGTCAAAAAATAAAGGCTAGGTGTGCTGAGGCAGAATCTTAAGCGGACTAAGAAAAACATAACCTAGTTCATAACACTTCAAGAAAAAGGTATAAAAGAGCAACCAATAAAATTGTAAAACAACATCTGGACACACGCCAATACATATTTCAAAGAATACATATTAGCAACAAAACTTCAAAAGTTTTTCAGGAAAGACACCTAAGTAGTAAGTACCCTGATGAAAGGCTAAAGATAGACCTAAGTGCTAGGACTCCAGGAAAAAACTAAAACTATGCAGGCACTTGCACACATTTTCTTTGTTGAAAAGTTGAAATCAAAGGTTGGAGGATGTATGGAATGCCTCCAAAATGCTTAATCTTAATGTCCCTATGATGATCTGACAACTTTTCTTTTAAAACAATAAAACAACAAAGAGAAATTTCATACTGTTGTCCTTTTTTTAATTGCTTTTGATGTTTTACTCACACTGGATATGACTCAAGAACCAGTAGAGACTAACACTTTTCATGAGATAGATCAGAAAATCTTTGCAGTAGATCAACAAATAACTCAGCAATCTAAGAAGCACTATTGGTAACAGGAAATATAGCATTAAAGAACATCAGAATAAAGTTTTAAAGAATCATTACAAGTCAGTGATAATTGAAAAAGAAAGCCTAACCTTACGAAACTATAACCTTGTAACAACTAACAACCATCACACAGCTCAGTCCGTTTCCAGTAGAGATTTCTATCTCTATACAAAGCCACCCACATAACAAGAGAAAAAAGGAAAACTAGTTCTGTCAGCAAGAGCACTTTAAAAGTTGAATGAATTGCCTTATGTCCTTGTAACAAGAAAAAAGGAACGTGTCATGTTATTCAATATGCAATGAATTGCCTTACACAAAAAAATATTCCCACGTGGCAGAAGGCAGGCTTTCAAGGTATATCAAAACATATCATTCATACTGGAAGCTGAGAAAGTGCAACAGTAAAAGCAATTTGATAAAGGTACTGCGCCAGCAAAATCAACGAGGCGTGCAAATCTAGTGACCAAAATCTGACCACTCGTGTTTCTCGGTGTTAGAAGTATGTTAGATGCTACCGAGGCATTTAATTGTTAAGAGAAATCCAAAAGAAATAAAGGCTTTAGAGTGATATGATCAAGAGTAGACATTTAGCCAATAGCATTCACAAGACTCTTATTAATCAAAGACAGCGATCAAGCACTATCACCATGAATACGATTCAAACATATTATAAGGTGAAAGAATCGCAAGGCCAACAACAGAGATGTGAAAAACAGAAGCAAGAAATCATTGCCAAAAAATACTTAAATTGGGCATTAAAACCACACCAACTAAAAATGAAGTGCACACCAAAAACAACAGGAGGGGCATCAAGATGTAAGGAAGCCTATCGATAAACCCCAAGCACCAACTTCACCGATCCGAAAACTAAGAAGTTTAGGAACCCGAACAAGAAGAAACCTCAAATGCCCTTCCTACCATTAAACAAACATTAACACCGTTATCAATAATACGAAAACCGCAGTAATGCACAAAATAGAAAGAAACGCATATTCCTTGTCTGATAGCAAATCCCTAAAATATTAAGGACATCACAGTGAAAAAGCAAAACCCATATAAGGAGGCTTCAGCCTTCATCCTATCAACGTAAACCTCGAATTTTTCCACAAAATCGGATCATTTTTGTGTGAGAGGGAGAGACCTTCTGAATGACATCAGTCGTAATATAGTTGGTTGATGAGTATGCTGCCATCATGGGTTGCATCTGCATAAGATGTTGCTGCATCCTTTACCTCTCCTCTTTATTTGCGTGTTCCCACTAGACAGAGTGAAAGAAATGCTTGTTCCCCCGGCCTTTACTGGTTTCATGACATTTATAGATACAACGAGGACTCATTCAATTCTAACTCTCGTGAAGAAAATTTATTTGCATCAATCAATGTATCTGGTTTTCGGCTCTCTCTCTCTCTCTCTCCCCTCTTTCGTGGACTTAAGGCATACGTTGAAAATGCGGGAAGGCAAGCAAAGGCATCAAACTCTAGGACCCAAATCTTAGACGAACACGTCCAACGCTCTCTCAACCGACGGCCTAAATATTATATTTACACGTCCGACCTCTTTCCTATACCATAGCGAAAATGAAAAGAGGAAAAGAACTTGGATTTGGGAGTCCGAGGCTCTCTCCGTCTCTATCTATGACATAAATCTCAGATTTAGATGTCGGGGGTACACCTAGCCTTGCCGATACGTGAGGCAGGTTGTCAATGCAAGAAATATATATACTCTTTAATTTAATTTAATAATATAATATACTATAAGATAAATGTGCATGTTTTGTATAAAATATATGATATTAATTGAATTTAAAAAAACATTACTTGCATGACGTGAAGTAACAGACTGGATGGTGTCGGATGTGGTCATAAAACCTGTGGGATATAGAGAGCGGCGAGGTCTAATATCGAGTAGAGCTAACGCTCTTGGTGCCAAGTGGTTGTTCGTTTTAAGGAACAAGTATATACTGCTGAATTTACGCAGTTGGAATTTGAACCCACAATATTAATTAATTGCTTTTTATTTAACAAATGGCTAAAGCTTAAGACACACATGCACCCTCGAGAATCGAGCTTGCTAACAATTAGTAGGTACTAATAAGTATTGTTCAAGTAATCTCATATAAGAGATATTATTTCATTGAGATACATCGACGTGTCAAATATATGTATGATGATATATAAATACGTGTGAGGCCTCATGAAAGAATGATGTATTTCTTTGAAAATAGTATTGCATTACATTAATTGTTAGCTTTAAGTCCATATTTAATTGTCTTATTTATTGATGTATCAATAAAGTATATCGAAGTATTTTTGTGGATGACATGGTGTTAATGAATGAGTCTAACGAAAAATAAATTGAAAGTTGGAATCCTGGAATGAATCATTAGAAAGAAGAGGCTTTTGACATAATAAAACAACTACAGTTTATATGAAAAATGTAGGTTTCAGCATTTGGTTATTTTAGATAATGTAGAAATTAAGATCGACAAATGTTGTATCTTTAAATAGGAAAGTTCTAAATATATAGGATTAGTTTTTTATGAAAATTTTGATAGAAATGTTACATACATAAATAATGAAGGTTGGTTAAAAATGAAGAATTGTATCGAGTATTTCACGTGGTAAGAAGTTACCATTCAAGTTGAAAGATAAATACTATCGAATGACAATCATATTTCATGTATAATATAGTTAAGTGTTGTGCAAGTAGCTATGCTATTAACATATACAGAGGATGTCTATGACATAAATGAAGATATTAACATGGATGTGTGATCATACAAGAAATGATAGTTACTATATAAAAAATAAATTAAAAGTGTCAACCATACACGATAAATTGGGAAAACTCATTTAAAATGATTTAGATAAGTACAAAGCGACTAAGCTTCATTAAAAGGTATGAAAATGTAGATTGTGATAATATTAAAAGAGAAAGAGAAAGATCATAAAAATATCATAAGAAAACAATCTAATTTAGATTGAGTTACCTATTGACATGGCATAGGATTGAATTATATAAAAACAAGAAAAAATATCTATGTAACCATAGTTCACCTAGCATGGAAAAGGCTTAGTTATTGATATTGTGACGTTTAGTTGGTGTTACATAGCCCTGCCGTGAGCTACGACTCTAAGTGCCAAGTGTATTTACCTTATGCGGTTGGAATCCCAATCCGCAATCATTTTATACTTATCAAACTCATAAAGATTTGGGGATGTTTATGGGACGGGATCAAGATCCCCATCGCCCCATCTCTTGCTGGTTTTATTTATGCAAACCAACTTAAGAAGCGTCTTCACAATCACTATTACTATAAAAGTTCCGATATATCTGATTCCATTCGAGTTGATGGACAAGAAACCTTGTTCTCTCGATAAGTATTAAGGACAACAACAACAATTAAGCATTTTCCCATATTAGATGGGGTCGACTATGAAATATTTGTTTCCACATAGCCCTATCATGTGCCATGTTAGCAATTAAGTTACAATAAGCTAGATCATTGTTTATTGTTTCTTTTCAATACTTTTGTGGTCGTCCTCTACCTCTTTTAATACTTTTAAAATCTAGTTTTTCGTACCTTTTTATAGATTATTCTTTTAGTCTTCTTTCTATATGTTCAAACCACCTTAAACAAGTATTAAGGACAAAAGAACGGAAAAATTTAAAATTACCCTTTAGTTAGGATTGTCTAATTTAATGAATAAGATTAGTCTTATCGGGTTTATAACGTGGGAATAGGTTCCCATCCCCACCAAAATTCCCAAAGAGATTTTTCTAGCTCTCCCATTCCCTGTACCCGCCCCGTTCGAGACAGGCTCCTGCGCTCTATCTTATTCCTCTTTGAACCAAAGGTTGGACCTGAACCCGATCCTTTTTCTCATTTAAAAGAATGATAATACGGTGAACTTCATTGACATTAACAAAGATAATGTGGGCATTATAGACATTTACTTTTACTCGTCCCGCATATAAGTGCCAAAAGGATTAGGGTTTTTAGTGAGGGTGTGACGGAGAGGATTCGGTGCCGCTAGCGTTCTTCCAATTTCGATCGATCCGGGATAACCGAGAGGGGTAAGGTCCCGGCGTGGTTTTGCCGTACCATCTCACTGAAAATCCGCCTCACGATCTGTTTTTCGTTTTCAGATTATTTTTTCTGGAAAAATGTCTGCCGGAGAACTTGCTTGCACATACGCCGCTCTCATCCTCCACGATGATGGAATTCCCATCACGGTAAATCCTAGCCCTGAGAATATCCTTCTTTCCGCTGCTAGTTGTACTTTGTTTCTTGTTTCTACGTGGGTCTTGAACGGACTTATCTTTTTAACTTCTTTTTGTATTCCAGAGGCCCCTACGGTTATCCTATCTTGGCGTTATAGGTTTCCCTCTCTGCCGCGGATGCGAAAAACATGTGATTAGCGCGTTCTTGATTTGATTTCCCGTATTTCTTGTTGTTTATGAGAACATATAGGTTTAGTTTGGGAAATTCCCACACGAGAAAATGATGATTTGTGCTGTTTCTCTTTTCACGATTTGATAATTGGAGTCCCTCTTGGTTTCTTGGGAAATTCCCACACGAGAAAAAATCCCTCAGGATTGCTAGTATTTCTCCTTTTAGGTTTGAAACCTTCGAGGTAGTGCATTGTTTCTTATATTCTGGATTCGATAGGTTTATGAGGGAAGCCTTTTCTCTTCGTTTTCACTTATATGCCAGATTTATGATAGTGACATCCTGCAACCATTGAGTTGACGTTACATTGCTTGTATATTGTGAGATTCGAATCTATTTTACGCGTACTGAACTGGTCTTGAGGTTCATTTTGAGTTTCACTTTTGAAACATTCTGTTGGATCTGATAGAATGCGGTATCTAGTATCTTGTAAGTTTCAGATGCGATTACTCATTCCTCTGTTCCATAAACTTGTTTTTTATTTCAGAAACTTTTTTGATCTTGGCAGGTTATGCTACACATATACCTGTTAGCTCTATTTTACGCGTACTTTTTAGTTTCAGATTCGAATCTAAATACCACATTTGACGTTAGAATGCGGTATTTAGTCTCACGTGCCAATTGCTGCCATACTGTTAGCATGGCATCATTTATTTGAAATCATTCTAGTGAGGAACCGGATTTTGAAAATGTTAAAAGAGGAAGAGGTAGACTAAAGGAAACAATAAAAAATGATCTAGCTTACGTTGAGTTAACTGTTAGCATGGCTCTATGGAAACAAAGAATCCATGTAGCTGACACCATTTAGTATGGGAAAAGGCTTAGTTGTTGTTGCAATTGTTGCCATGTGGTTTCTGAATACCACTTGCATGGAACACTCTCGGTTTAAACTCCTAGTTTCTTGCTGGATTTTGGTTGTCATGAGGGTGTAGGTGTGGGTGCTGTAAAAGAAAATACTCGGCTTTTGCAGGTAATTATTCTCTTTAATACAATAATAATCGACAAAAATTCGTGAAGTATCCTGGCATCACTCTAAACTATCTTTACATTAGAATATTTAGTTAAAATTTATATAAAATAACTAGCTCTGAGTAAGACAGTGGATGCACTGATCATCAAGAGTCGAGTGTCTAGTCTCTGACCAACATGGTCCAACACCATTATGGAAGCACTCGTGTGACATTATTTTGGTTGATTAGTTCATGTGTCAGTGTATTTTATTAGCTTTTTGATTCATCGAGTCCTGAGTTTACCAAGCTAATCAATTTTGTTTTTGAAGTAACGTGGCTGTTCTGTTCATTTATGTAGGCTGAGAAGATTGCTGCTCTAGTGAAGTCCGCAAATGTCACGGTTGAATCATACTGGCCGAGTCTGTTTGCCAAGCTTCTGGAGAAGAGGAACATTGAGGATCTCATCTTGAGTGCTGGTTCTGGTAGAAGAAAACATGACATATTAGTGTTTCTTTGCATTCTGTTTTCTGTGATTGAGTTTTTTGTAAAATTATTTTTATTCATTTCATCAGGAGGTGGTGGTGCAGCAGTGGCCGTCTCTGCACCTGCGGCCGGAGGTGCTGCAGCAGCAGGTGGTGGTGCTGCCCCTGCTCCTGCTGCGGAAGAAAAGAAGGTAATACCTTAAAAACTTTTTTCTTGGTTTTCGCATACTTCTATCAATGCTTCCTCTGTTTTGTCCTCTAACTTTTGGGTTTGATATGATGTCATTCTCGGTGATATTTGTGGAAAGCACATTGATTCATGCATGCATTTTTATGGAAAACTCCTTGTGGATCTTTCTCGGTGCCCAAGTATCAATTTGCCAGGTGTTCATCATGGTGGTGTGAATTATTGTTATAAACCATAAAAACTGATGGTTTATATTGAGACTATAGATGTACGTCTGTAGCACAGTAAATGCTGCAGCGATTATTTTTTCCTTTCCGACACCAAACTTGAACTTTCCATTTCGCTTAACTATCAACAGTTTCATCTGATTTAACCTTTTTAAAGCGTAGTTGATTTTCACCGTCACTAGCCTTGCCTATATAAAGCAATGTACTGGTTTGGTTTATGCAATTCTTAACAAATACATGATAATTCATGTGGATTCAGGGAAGCCACTTCATCCTTGGAAAGTTTATTGTGATTGTGAAACACGTCTGTATCATGAGTGTTGGTTTTGACAGAATTCATTAGTTGCTTTAGTTCATTCTCCCACCCTTCTCTTGTATGGAGTTTCGAGGCAGTCTTTGTTATGGTGACATAAGGTGGTGGTGGTTCTCTTTTTGCACAGGAGGAGCCCAAGGAAGAAAGCGATGACGACATGGGCTTCAGCTTGTTTGATTAAGTTCATTTTTACTTTTGAGGCTCCAATTTTCCAGTTTTTGGTTATTCTAGTAGGTTGCTATTTTGCTTCCATAGGTTGTACTAGGTTTAGTCGTTCTTTGCTAAGCAAGCGAAATGTCACAAATCATGTACTGTTGTTGGTTAGCAGAAAGTACATTGAACTCATGTTTAAGTAAATATCGATTTTGGTTGAGTGGCCTTTGGTATCTTTCTTTTGGTCCAATTTGTCGAAAGTGCATGGAGCCTTTTTGGTATATCATGTGTGTCGCGTTTGGAGGTCAGATTTCCACTTGTTATTGGTAGATCAGACGACTTCTCTCAGGTTTCAACTTGCAATTGCAAGTTTTGGCATGGTCTGTTCATGTAGATCTGTCAATGTTGCTTACTTCCTATAGCATATACTGAACTTACATAATGAGTTCCAACAAAATTCAGATAGGCCAACAAAACCAAGCATGAGAGGAGAACTTGATGGTTGGTTGAATATATTTCACTCATGTATAAATCTCGCCGTCCTCTCGAAGCTCGATTGCTAGTTGTATTTTTGTACGGTGTCCCTGTGTTACCAAAGCATCCCACTAGGAGTTGCACTTCTAAAAGAAAGTGTCCTGTGTCCTATGAGGGTTGAGTTATTTTTGACCCGAACCTGTGAAGTTACCGTGACCCGATTTGCCACCACTGCACAAGTCTTACGTTCTTGAGATAGAAGCGATTTTACAGTCCTGGAAAATCAGACACGTAATGGTGGGTCTCTGTTCTCCTTTCTGCTGAGTTGATTTTATTCGGGTTGCAGTAGCATAATGGGATTCTGAAATGAAGGGGCCTTTGCGATGATCTCTTCCTCAGTTAACTGCATCGGGCTCGACACAATAAAGAGTTTCAATCATGTTCATCTGAACGGTAAATGACGCCTCCAAACAAGCTTTTGATTGAACACCTCATGTTCCCCTCCCCTTCAGCTCATTGGATGCGGAAAGAAATCCAACCAGTGCTGTAAGTCGTAAGTTTTGCATGACATTTGTCAACAGTATCGATCGAGATAGGTTTCAATACGATCTCTTTGTCGTTGTGAAAATGGTAACTTAGCCGGCAGCTACGTCCAGTTGTAGCACCAACCTCACGTTCTCCACAAGCTAACGTTTCACATCAGTGTCTTGCCTCTTGAAATAAGAGAAGGGAATGAAAGTAGAAAACAACGGGCCATCTATACGTCATTTTAGCATGAAAATATTCTTATAATATTTTTGTGGTTACAATGAAGGCCAAAGTCAGGTATGCACTCCTGGGGAGTCGAACTCATACCTGCACCTCGTGGAGTCGAGAGACCTGCCGAGGTGGGCTAACGCCCTGAGTGCATATTCTTATAATTTTGATAATTTGTAACGGAGCTCCGGATTATTCCACCACTTCAGACAATCCAGACGTTCTATCATGCCCTCACAATGGTGAGACACCATAACTCCACAGAATTCTTGAGGATTTTCATTTAATCCTGCCCGTTTCATCCATTTCAATCCCGATTTGTCCATGTTTTCCCATCCCGATCACAGCAGAGAACAACAATGAAGCATAACATAAATCTAAAAAATGCCACTGGAAGCAAATTGAGAACCACCACTCTTTCATAAAACGTTTTAGCAAGCAGGATTAAACCGCACCTTCACATGAGACAACACCTGAGACAGTTATCAGGGTTGGAGGCCATGCATTTTCAGACAAAGGAAGAACCTTGCAGCCTTCAACGCGCATTGGCTGGTCTGTATGAGTAGTACCCATTGGGCCCACTGCTGCAGCCCAAGTTAACATAGTCCATGGGCATTTGGGAAAGAGACCCATCTACCTCAGAGGTTCGCAACAATGAAACGTCAGAAGGTTCTGTAGGCCACCTAAGTTCACCAACCTGGTTGGTGGACAAGATCCTTTCTGACAGCCCATTATGTTGTGCCATATATGAACGGAGTGTCATATCATGTCCTCTTTGCATGTCATAGGAACCACTTCGCAAGCCATAGACACGCTGGAGAACGGTATCAGGGTACCTTGCTGACACCTCAAAGTGGCTGCTCAGAGAAGTACCTCTGTCCACCATACCCATTTCACTCCCCCGGGTAACACTATGAATAGCAGGAAAGGTAGCTTGTCTGGAGAGAACATCCTTCCCTGGATTTTCCAGCATGCCACCAACTGTTGCTGTTTTTCCATTGCCATATTCCTCGTCAAGTAGGTAATTGATAATGTCCAGATGGGGGAAGTCATCTTGCGAGTCCACAAGACCCGTAGGATGTCTACTACTCGAACCATGGGGCTCCAAGTTGAGATCGTTCCTAGCATATGGTTCACAAAAGAAGCTACTTCCACCATCCTGAATGATGTCTTCATTCCTCCATGACATTGAACTAGGTTCTTCATAGAGGAACTCTGGTTGATGAGGTTGGCATGGTATCTCAGAGGCCACAGTGCTAAAAGTGAAACGTTGGCAGTTACTTGTTCCTGCTGAGTTGCTACTCTTCTTTGCAAATGTATTCGAAGACGAGAGCGGTGTTGATATACTGACGTGTGATGACACGGCTTCTGATGATGAGCATGCTGCCACAGATGAGGCTGCAGAAAATGACCAAGAATAGGAAGTTGGGTTTGATTTTGAATAAGATAAAGAGGTATTATAACTCGCAAGGCCTGAAGCACTCCTTCCCTTCTGACTGTTCATCATGGCATTTCTATATGACTGACAAGCAACTGCACCACTCGTTGAAGCGGCTGGTTGTTGGTCAGTGCTACTGCCCAACCTTCCAGCCACACTGGGTGAGCGTACCATCGATGAAGATGGCTGAATCATGGATGTAACTGAACTTGATGATCTTGAAGAAGCAAAAACTGGTGAGGTAGATGGCCTCAACAGTGCCTTACTCACATCATATGCCTTCAGCTTCGATGAGGTGTTCTCATTGTGATCAGTCAAGATCTTATCTGTGATGATGGGCTTTTGAGTTTCATTCTGGGATGTGGATGGGAGAGATCGAGGAGATCTGGTTAGGAGAGAAATTCCTTTTCCTGATGGCGAGTTTGAAGTTGCTTGGCAAACAGGAACAGGTAGCGCGGGAGTCACAGTGCTTGCTTCTCCAGTTGCTGAAGTAACCTTTTGATTTCTCATGATGGGAGGACAAGTGGGTGAGGATGAAACTTCCTCTGCTGGTTCTGATGATTGCTTTGAAGGTCTTTCAAGATCAAAATTGTCTTTGACATCCAGCTTTTGTTGTAGTGAAACAACTTCCTGTTCCTGAGAAGATGCACAAGAAACTCAAAAGTCATGTTACAGAAGCATCCAATTTCGGTAGAATTCCCCCCCAAAAAAGAACTCCCAAAAAAGAACTCGCGATATTGAAGCACTGTACTGAATAATCAAAGGGAAATGTTGCACCTGATAAGGACCACTTTCATCGGAAAAATAAAATACAATTGCATTGGTCTCTTATTTTTTCCTTTCTTGAAAGGCAAGTTTGGTTAGGCTGATGCCTGTGAGATGCTCACTCCAAGCACTCGACTCCTGACCTATAGATTTGGAGAGGAATCCCTAAACCAGATGAGCTATGTAATTTTGGATTCATCTAGTCTAAAATTTTGGTATTCATTTTCCAGAAAAAGAAAGGTACCAAATGAGGACCACTTAATTTAGGACTTAGAAATAGAGCTGTATGCAGCAAATGAAATGCTTTTTTAAACAAGTAAAACGGTTATAAACATAAGAAGAAGCTTCTATTATGAAAGCAAAACACTGTCAGGTAGCTGTAGAAACTCAGATGGCATAACCACGTAGATTGACAAGGAAATCATCAAATTTGGTGTTCTAACAGTACCAACAAACTGGAAACATCTGCATGCAGTATCGAAGCACACATTCAGAAAGGATGAGGAGCTTAACCTTCTCAACCAAATGGTGCTCCATCCACTGAATGCGACCCTTCAAGTTAAGGACAGAACCTGTCTCATGTCCCATGCTTCCGCAAGTGCTACTAGCATCAGACACCAGGCTAATGTCTGGAACAGAGTTTAAAGGTTGACTATCTGTATCATGGACTAAACCATTTTCATCATGGTTTAATTTGGGCAGCTGTTTCTTTCCTCTGTAGAAATGAACGAGAAGAGCAGACAACAATTAAAAGCAGATAACTGATACCGAAGAAAACTAACCATACAGTTAAGCCATATGCACCTGCTTGGTGATGCTTGGATGCTATAGCCAGGGGAAGAATATCCTATGCATGGGCCATTCATTGCAATGGAAGGAATAGAATCAGTAGAACATGTTGAGGAGCTGTCATCCATCGCAGCTTTGTTCTTTTTGTTGGTTTCCCCATTTTCTACAGGATGATGAATTATATCAGAGCCACTAGCATCAGCAGCAGGATGTATTTCTGATGCGTCTGTGTCCCAATTGGTTGGGCTCACGTCCCTGTCTTCCGCATCTTGAGGACGAGCTTCAACCATATTTTCACCAGTATCTGACACATCAGAAACATCTCCTTCCTGTCCATCACACGTAGCAAGAATAGACTGTTCCTTGGCAGACGATTCCTGAAGGGTCAGTTCCTCCAAAATTGTCGATCTCTGGTCTTTATCTTGAACTGCTGATCCGGATTTGTCATCCCTGGCTTTATCCTTTTTGCGGCTGTTTCGTTTTTGTTTAGCCTAATTCAAGAACATGAATTCAGAAGGACCTCCCAAAATCAGAAAAGAGTTTAATCCTAGTTATGAAATCTTTATCTTTGCATAACATCAACTGAATTAGATTGAGACAACAACAACAACTAAGCCTTTTCCCATACTAGACGGGGTTGGCTACATGGATTCTTTGTTTCCAAATTTAGTTTTTCTAACCTTCTTACAGGTTCTTCTTTTGATCTTCTTTCTATAAGTCCAAACCATCTTAAACGATGCTCTCATTTTATCCTCTATTGGTGCCACTCCTAATTTGTTTCTAATAACCTCATTATGTATACGGTCTTTTCTTGTATGACCACTCATCCATCTCAACATCTTCATTTCTGTCACAGACATCTTTTGTACATGTTAATGATTAACTGCCCAACACTCAGAACCATAAAACATGGCAGGCCTAATTGCTGCTCTATAATATTTACCTTTTAACTTTAATGGTATCTTCTTATCACAAAGAATACCTGATGCTCCTCTCCATTTTAACCAACCAGCATTAATTCTATGTGTAACATCTCCATCAATTCTTCCATCACTCTGAAAAATTGACCCTAGGTATTTAAAACTTTCCTTTTGGGGAATGCAATGTGTGCCAATTTTAATTTCCATGTCCTCTGAAGTAACCAAATGATCAAACTTACATTCCATATATTGTCTTTGTTCTACTAAGTCGGAGGCCTTTGCTTTCTAATGTTTCTCTCCATAGTTCCAATTTTCTATTAACTTTTTCCTTAGACTCCTCCACTAATACAATGTCATCTGCAAATAACATACACCAAGGTACTTCATCTTGAATATGTTTTGTTAACTCATCCATCACCATTATAAATAAGTATGGACTTAAAGTTGATCCTTGATGTAACCCAATATTAACTTCAAAGAAGTCTGTCATTCCTTCATGAGTCCTCACACATGTTTTTACACCATCATACATGTCTCTTATAAGGTTAATATATGTCAATGGGATACCTCTTTTTTCCAAAGTTCTCCAAAGAACCTCCCTTGGTACCCTATCATAAGCTTTTTCTAGATCAATAAATATCATGTGAAGGTCTTTTTTTTTTGCTCTAAAATGTTCCATAAGACATCCCAAAAGGTGAATTGCTTCAATAGTAGATCTGCCTGGCATAAATCCAAATTGGTTCTCTGTTGTACTTGATACTTGTCTTAACCTACGTTCGATAATTCTTTCCCATAATTTCATAGTATGACTCATTAACTTGATACCTCGATAATTCGCACAATTTTGAATGTCTACCTTGTTCTTATATATGGTATAAGTGTACTTGCTCTCCATTCCTCGGGCATCTTTTGGTTTTTCCATATTTCATTAAATAGTCTTGTGAGCCAAGTGATTCCTATTTCTCCTAGTATTGTCCAAACTTCTATACAAATATTATCTGGTCCTACCGATTTACCACTCTTCATATGTTTAAGAGCCTCTTTGACTTCATTCTGTTGAATACGTCGGTAGAAATTGTGATTTATATACTTTTCTGACTTGGCTAAATCTCCTAAACTAATACTAACATCTTTATTTTCATTAAAAAGATTATAAAAATAGTTTTTCCATCTATTTCTTATATCATCATTTGCCACTAGAATTTTTTCATCCTCGTCTTTTATACATCTAACATAATTAAGATCTTTAGTTTTCTTATCTCTAGCCCTAGCTATCCTAAAAATATCTCTTTCACCCTCTTTTGAGTTGAGTTTTTTATATAAGTCATCCCAAATCTTAGCTTTTGCTTCACTAACGGCCTTTTTCGCTTCCTTCTTTGCTTTCTTATAAGCTTCTAAAGTTTCACTAGTTTTCTTCGCATAATGTAATTTGTAACATGCCCTCTTTACCTTGATTTTATTTTGTACTACTTCACTCCACTACCAAGCTTCTTTTTGTGCCGGTACACCTCCCTTAGATACCCCTAACACATCTTTCGCCACTTTCCTAATATGTATAGCCATATTGTTCCACATATCACAGGGTGTGCCAACATAATTCCAAACATCTCCTTGAAGGACTTTCTGTTTAAATATATCTACTTTCTCGCTTTTGAGGTTCCACCATTTAGTCCGAATAGCTCGATGCACTCTTTTCTTCTTTGTCCATTTTTTATTTGTAAATCCATAACTAAAAGTCGATGTTGGGTGGTTAAGCTTTCTCCTGGAATTACCTTACAATCTTTACAACATGCTCTATCTTTTTTTCTACAAATAAAGTAATCAATTTGTGTTTGTGATAAGCCACTCTTATAAGTAATTAAATGTTCATCTCGTTTTTTGAAGATTGTATTGGCTATAAAGAGGTCAAATGACATAGCAAAATTTAAAATCTCCCTACCTTCCTCGTTTATATCCCCAAAACCAAAGTTTCCATGAATCCCTTGATATCCTAATGGCTCTTTACCGACATATCCATTTAAATCTCCTCCTAAACAAATCATCTCCCTTTGTGGAATCTTTTGAAACACCTTATCTAACTCTTCCCAAAAAACTGTCTTTATACTATCTTCTAGTCCTACTTGGGGTGCGTAAGCACAAACTATATTCAAAACCTCTGCACCTAACACTAATTTCAACGTCATGATTCGGTCACCATATCGTTGTATGTCTACTACACTCTCCTTTAAATCATTATTTATGATAATACCAACTCCGTTTCGAGCATTTTCTTTACCTGAGTACCATAATTTAAAACATGTATCCTCTATCTCCTTTGCTTTTTCTCCAACCCATTTTGTCTCTTGTAGACATAGAATATGAATCTTTCTCCGAATCATAGTATCTACCACCTCCATTAGCTTACCCGATAATGTTTCGATATTTCAAGAACCAATATGAATCTTATTATCTAGGACTAGCTTCCTTACCCCCCGCATTCGTCTATAATCAAAATGCGGAGACCCTCTCTGAAAAATTTTCACTACATTCGGGCGACAATGTAGCGGGACTAACTTCTTTACCCACACCCGTCCATGATGTGGGAACCCTCTCTGCAATTGATTCACTACATTCGGGCGAAAATGTAGTGGCCCTTGCTTACTTCTTACTGCATTCGGGCTCTGCAGGACGTCGCTAGGCAGGGACGCCCCAAATCAATGCTCAACTGAATTACATTGAGAAAACCATCAAAATTCAACTGTGACCTGCTTTTTCTTGTTTCGTTTATCTTTGTCAGTTGTCCCACGCTTTGACTTGAGTTCATTTTCAGCTTTCCATGCTGCCTCCTCCTCACGAATAAGTTCCTCTTGCCTCTTCAAAGCAACAGCCTCCTGGTAAGCAACTTCAATTCGATTGCTGCAGAAACAGATAGGATAATACAAATTAGAAGCAAGAATGCAGAATGATGAACCTGAGGAAATTAACGTTAAAGAATGGACAAAGGTCAAAGGCAAACCAAAATATACAGTTCTGCAAGCAAATATCTATAAATGCAAGGAAACAGAGAAAATGAAGGGATGGTAATAGGAGGCGGAAATGAGCATAAACAGCTGTGAAATTTTGTCTATATGTTATTTTGTCACAATTTTGTGAAGGGCGATCAGCCTGTTGTATGGACAAGGTAACTTATTGCCAACATGAAAATTTAATTCAACAAAATTTCATCCCTTTAGGATTTTATTTCTTACTGGAAAAGCTTAGTGCTACTCATGAGGTAATATAAGAATATAACAAAGAAATAAGGATAAAACGCCAGATAATGGTTAGATGAAATAAGAAACGGCTCCTATTCTAATTTGACTTGAATCTAGAAGTTGACGAGCAATTTGTTCTTCACCAATATAATCTAGAATTTCTTCAAAGTTTCCTTTGTTTCATGGATTCAAGGATTGCCAAGGCTTGTTTACAAATGATATTACTCATGTTCACGTGCTTCCTTTGATGTTAATAGAATGTGGATTTTGTGCAGTTCAATGGTCCCTGGTGATTCAACAAGTTACAACCTTCACTGGCATTGTCTTCAAGAATGGTTTGGAAAGATGAATTTGGCAATGACATTTATACCTTGTATATAAAATACGATAGTTTGCTAACCTGAGGATGCAAAAGAGCATGTTTCCCTGCCCCAATCCCCCAAAAGGAAAATAACAATTAATTCTCCATCACCTGCAGATTTCTTTCTCACCAACTACTCTAAAAACTTGAAACCCTTGTTTGGCCGCAAAAATACATGAATGCCTGGCAGCATGCCCCTCCACATTTTCTTTAAGCATGTAAAACCTCCAGACATAGTTTTCAAACTATAGACAGGCAAGTTCTGCACCATACCCAGGAAAATCTTGTATCCACGTTCAAAAATAAGCACAATAGAACCATGAGATCACCTGTATATTTGAGTGACGATAAATATTTCTACAGTCCTCCGTCCAAGTTCGGTAAGCCGTCTTTCATCAAGTTCAATTGAGTCTTTGCTGAACTCCTCCCCAGAAGTACCTTCCTAACAATAGACAGACAACCATAACAAAAGTAGACATAAGATAAACAAAGATAAAACATAATTAAAGGTTCACTACATAAAGGCAACTGCTACGGGAAGTAGATACAAGGTCTAGCAACTTCCACTAGAAACTCAAAATTAGGAACCGATGGAAAACCAGCAAAATTTCACTACTCCCAACAATATAAATGGAGCTCAGAAATTCAAAATCGAATACACTAGAAACTGTGTGGTACTTAAACTAGATGCTTAAGACATATTTAGCAAATTCCACAACAGTCATCACAGAGAAGCAAGTGTTTATGCTCAAGTACTATAGTCATGACTACTATAGTCAGGCTCAAGAACAATATTTTATGAACACCGTATCTGCACCACAAGAAACTCCGCCCATGTAAGGGATCACCCTTGCATTGCCGGTCCCAAGCCCGGATAAAGGAGGAGTGTTGTGTTAGGCTTCTGAGCGTAACAATTCGTTGGATTTTTATAACATGGATTACAAAAATTATGAGCATTGGCGTCCCCGCCTAGCGATACGCTGCAAAGCCCGAATGCAGTGATAAGTAAGCAAGGGCCACTACATTTTCTCCCGAATGTAGTGAATCAATTGCAGAGAGGGTTCCCACATCATGAACAAGTGTGGGTAAAGAAGTTAATCCCGCAACATTGCTGCCCGATTGTAGTGAATAATTTTCAAAGAGGGTCTCCGCATTTTGAATATGGACGGATGCGGGGAGTAAGGAAGCTAGTCCTAGATAATAAGATTCGTATTGGTTCTTGAAATATCGGAACATTATCCGGTAAGCTAACGGAGGTGGTAGATACTATGATTTAGAGAAAGATTCATATTCTATGTTTACAAGAGACAAAATGGGTTGGAGAAAAAGCAAAGGAGATAGAGGATACAGGTTTTAAATTATGGTACTCAGGTAAAGAAAAGGCTTAAAACGGAGTTGGTATTATCATAAATAAAGATTTAAAGGATAGTTTAGTAGATACACAACGATATGGTGACCGAATCATGACATTGAAATTAGTGTTAGGAGCAGAGGTTTTAAATATAGTTTGTGCTTACGCGCCTCAAGTAGGACTAGAAGATAGTATAAAGACAACTTTTTGAGAAGAGTTAGATAAGGTGATTCAAAAGATTCTACAAAGGGAGATGATTTGTTTAGGAGGAGACTTAAATGGACATGTCGGTAAAGAGGCATTAGGATATCAAAGGATTCATGAAAACTTTGGTTTTGGGGATATAAATGAGGAAGGAAGGGAGATTTTAAATTTTGCTATGGCATTTGATCTCTTTATAGTCAATACAATCTTCAAAAAACGAGATGAACATTTAATTACTTATAAGAGTGGCTTATCACAAACACAAATTGATTACTTTATTTGTAGAAAAAAAGATAGAGCGTGTTATAAAGATTGCAAGATAATTCCAAGAGAAAGCTTAACCACCCAACATCGACTTTTAGTTATGCATTTACAAATAAAAAAATAGACAAAGAAGAAAAGAGTGCATCGAGCTATTCAGACTAAATGGTGAAACCTCAAAAGTGAGAAAGAAGATATATTTAAGTATAAAGTCCTTCAAGGAGATGTTTGGAATTATGTTAGTACACCTTGTGATATGTGAAACAATATGGCTATACATATTGGGAAAGTGACGAAAGATGTGTTAGGTGTATCGAAGGGAGGTGTACCGGCACAAAAAGAAGCTTCGTGGTGGAGTGAAGTAGTGCAAAATAAAATCAAGGCAAAGAGGGTATGTTACAAATTACATTATGCCAAGAAAACTAATCGAAAAAGGAAGCGAAAAAAGCAGCCAGTGAAGCAAAAGCTGAAATTTGGGAGGATTTATATAAAAAAAAACTCAACTCAAAAGAGGGTGAAATAGATGTTTTTAGGATAGCTAGGGCTAGAGATAAGAAAACTAAAGATCTTAATTATGTTAGATGCATCAAGGACGAGGCTGAAAAAATTCTAATGGCAAATGATGATATAAGAAATAGATGGAAAAACTATTTTTATAAGCTTTTTAATGAAAATAAAGATGTTAGTATTATCTTAGGAGGGTTAGCCAAATCAGAAAAGTATATAAACCACAATTTCTACCGACATATTCAAAAGAATGAAGTCAAAGAGGCTCTTAATCATATGAAGGGTGGTAAATCGGTAGGACCACACAATATTCCTATAGAAGTTTGGAAAATACTAGGAGAAATAGAATCACTTGGCTCACAAGACTATTTAATGAAATATGGAGAAACCAAAAGATGCCCGAGGAATGGAGAGCGAGTACACTTATACCCATATATAAGAACAAGGGAGACATTCAGAATTGTGTGAATTATTGAGGTATCAAGTTAATGAGCCATACTATGAAATTGTGGAAAAGAATTATCGAAACATAGGTTAAGACAAGTATAGAGTACAACAGAGAACCAATTTGGATTCATGCCAGGTAGATCTCCTGTTGAAGCGATTCACCTTTTGAGACGTCTTATGGAACATTTTAGAGCAAAAAAGAAAGACCTTCACATGATATTTATTGATCTAGAAAAAACTTATGATAAGGTACTGAGGGAGGTTATTTGGAGAACTTTGGAAAAAAGAGGTATCCCATTGACATACATTAACCTTATAAAAGACATATATGATGGTGCAAAAACATGTGTGAGGACTCGTGAAGGAATGACCGACTTCTTTGAAGTTAATATTGGGTTACATCAAGGATCAACTTTAAGTCCATATTTATTTATAATGGTGATTGATGAGTTAACAAAACATATTCAAGATGAAGTACCTTAGTGTATGTTATTTGCATATGACATTGTGTTAGTGGAGGAGTCTAAGGAAAAAGTTAATAGAAAATTGGAACTATGGGGAGAAACATTAGAAAGCAAAGGCCTCCAACTTAGTAGAACAAAGACATAATATATGGAATGTAAGTTTGATCATTTGTTTACTTCAGAGGACATAGAAATTAAAATTGGCACACGTTGCGTCCCCCGAAAGGAAAGTTTTAAATACCTAGGGCCAATTTTTCAGAGTGATGGAAGAATTGATGGAGATGTTATGCATAGAATTAATGCTGGTTGGTTAAAATGGAGAGGAGCATAAGCTATTCTTTGTGATAAGAAGATACCATTAAAGTTAAAAGGTAAATATTATAGTGCAACAATTAGGCCTGCCATGTTATAGTTCTAAGTCTTGGGCAGTTAATCATCAACATGCACAAAAGATGTCTGTGACAGAAATGAAGATGTTGAGATGGATGAGTGGTCATACAAGAGAAGACCGTATACATAATGAGGTTATTAGAAACAAATTAGGAGTGACACCAATAGAGGATAAAATGAGAGAATAGCATGGTTTGGTCATATAGAAAGAAGATCAAAAGAAGAACCTGTAAGAAGGTATGAAAAACTAAATTTGGAAAGTATTAAAAGAGGTAGAGGACGACCACAAAAGTGTTAGAAAGAAACAATAAAGAATGATCTAGCTTATTGTGAGTTAACTGCTAACATGGCACACAATAGGAATATGTGAAAACAAAGAATCCATGTAGCCGACCCCGTCTAGTATGGGAAAAGGCTTAGTTGTTGTTGTTGTTGTAGTAACTGCACCACAAGAAGGAATTTATATCTTATGAAGAAATCTAAATAGCCCATACTCATAGGCACATGTCCCACTGTCCCACTACTTGTGTAAGAGCTTGTTTGCAAAGTGCATTATTACTACGTACAGTGTCTGCATGTTACTTAACTGACTTAATCAACACTTTCCACACACCATGTGGGGTTTGCTAGAGGATGCAATCTAAACCAACAAGTTCGAACTTTGCAGTAAAGTGAAAATTCCAGACCCATCTTGGCACCAAAAAGTAAATTCAAGGTTCTACATCAAACTTACAACCATGTCATCCAGTACGAAGATTGTCTAGAAAGGTTCAGCAATTAGAAAGCTTTTAGAAATGTGAAAAGTAACTAACGAAAACAAGTCTAGCCTTCAAATGATGGCATCCTAAGGACACTGAACTGAGTTGAATAAAGTTCTGCACTCTAAGCTCGAGGAATATGGTCCGAAGGATTTCCAGAACCTGGAGGACTTAATGGGGACAAAGCATGAACTTCTTCCATTACCAACTGAAGCCACTTACACTTTTGCCTAGTAATGGACTACCTCACTTCACACAAACTGGTTCTGGAGGACTTAATGGGGACAAAGCATGAACTTCTTCCATTACCAACAGAAGCCATTTACACTTTTGCCTAGTGCTATCTCACTTCACACACACTGTGCCCTCAGTTGGGGGAATTTAAATTTACTATAAATGGCAAGGAAAAAAACTTAGTAAAGATGGATTGTTTTTATGAATCTCCTGGGAACATATTTTACCCAAACTCAGAAAAAGTATCAGCAAAATACACGCAACACATTAACGATTAAACCATGATGCAGAAAAAAGAGGAGCCGCATGACTGCTCAATCTTACCTTCGTCCGATTCTGAGGACCCTTGTCATCCTTCAATGGCGGCAAAGGTTCGGCCACAGCCCTCTCTAATAACTCCAAGACATCATCAGCCAAAACAAACATATCCTTTTCAACCTGAACAATCGGAGGTCGCATTTCCTCCTGTTCTGCTGATTTAGGTGTTTTTTTGTTTAAACTTTGCCACTCAAGAGCCTTCAGACCACTGTATAGAGAATCCATGACTAGCGTGGAAGTGACTTCCTTCTCAATGAAGAATTGTTTCACGACAACTTTCAATATCATATCACTTTTCTCTCTTGACATGTGGTGCCTCGCATTCTGGTCCATTGCTAACCAAAATGCACGAAAACTGCAGAAGCCTCAACAGGAAACCACTTTACATGTTATAGGTCCTGAGGAAAATAAGCAGATAACAACATCATAATCTTCATAGGCTCTATGGCGGTCAAAGTGCACAATACCTTGACCATCTCATTTTATCGTCAATTAACTTCCCCAGCTTGCTCCTCCTCTCCTCCACAAAACGTCGGCAGATTCCCTCAACATTTGTTAGGTACACTCGAACAAGTTCTCGCCTATATTGACAATCGAGACAACGAAAAGGACGATGTGCCTTCTCCCTGCAAACAGAAATGAGGAACTCCAGAATTTTGGAAGACTAAATTCCATAATTGCGAGAAGTGCTGTGAACCTAAGTAAACAAATAATATAAGAATGAAGGACTGTTGCATCAAAATAACTTTGGAAAGAAACAATTTTCTGGCCTTCACAAACAAAGATAATGCTTAGCTTTGCATGCTTGATCATTTACCCAAGAAAGAAAAAGTTTTGCCGGCTAGATAGACAAAGTCCATAGACTGAATCACGTCATGGGTAGACAAAGAGCATCAGTAACTGAATGTTAAAAGACATAGCCAGGGCACACTCGAACCAAAAGTTCAATAAGATATTCTTGCTTCCACCATTGAATCTTGACAAAACTGAAATATTAACTAGATATAAAGGTGACAAATAATCAAAGTAAAAAGATGGCGTAAAGATATCTGCGATAAATGTGTGAAAGAGCATACAACATACAACATCTGAAAAAAGAAAACAATTTGATCTAGCAAAATAAATATCATCATCAACTTTGATGAGTCCGAAACCGAAAAGATCAGTTTCCTCTCTTCAACTTGATCCAACCACGTACAATGAAAACAGTAGCTTGATGATAGTCATGAACACTCAAGACATACATCACCCTTTAGGTTACATTATCAAAAATCATTAGCGGAGAGCTAGTACTCAGCACGGCACCAATAAAGTGCTAACAGGAACATATCGGGGATATAGCATATTAAGCAGTATGCCACCCTTAAATAACAAGTAAAACAAATATAAATTAATTATAAAAATAACAAAAAACATATATCCATCACATTGATATATATCAATCAACCTAAGCAACAAAATCTAGAAAATACTTGATGCACAAATAAATCAATAAAATTTTAAACATCACTAATTTTAAAAATAATCTAGCAAAATCACTGTCAACTCGTCAACTTAAATAAAGTATTACAAAACAAAGAAACAACTACATTCATATGTCATAAAGAAATAAGACATACTTTAGGTAAAAATAACAAATGAACAAGAAAGAAAAGAAGAGAAAGAGGCAAAGAAGGAAAGAGAAGGGAAAAAAGTAAGTATAGAAAGCAAAAAAAGATAGGGAGCAGCACAAGGTAAGAGAGGAAGGAAAAACAAGGAAGCCTAAGAAGAAAAAAGAGGAGGGAACAAAAGAATAAAGGTGGGAGAAGAAGGAACAAGGAGTAACTCTCACCGAGCATGGTGAAGCCCACTGGAAATGTAGGCACCAATATATAATGAAATATAGTGTCTGACAGATTCTGCTATTGATCACATACTTTAGGTAACTATGCATTTCTATTTTGTGTGTTCTAAGCAAAAGTACCAAGACTTCAGGTCAGCATCTTGTTAGAATATAGAGCAGCTTCACTTTTTGCATGAGATTGTCTTTAGCTCATATATCCTGTTTGGGTTTTCAGGTTAATCAATCACCTGTGTGGCTAATATGCTTCCATAAAACACCAGCCATATTGGCACTCCTTGAGAAAGAAGATCGAAAAGAAGTTGTTTGAGGTGATGTACATGCAGACACACTACCAATTAGTTAATGCAATTAACAAAGCATCAAAAGAACACACTATGCTCATGCCTGCATTCCCTTATGGATGAAGACATGCATGTTCTAAGATCTAGGTCGACAT
Organism: Brasenia schreberi; assembly: GCA_036023115.1. Taxonomy (NCBI): domain Eukaryota; kingdom Viridiplantae; phylum Streptophyta; class Magnoliopsida; order Nymphaeales; family Cabombaceae; genus Brasenia; species Brasenia schreberi. Next base: position 1,218,581 of record JAYKKT010000050.1, read on the forward strand.
TGCTAGAAGGAAATGTGCAGAGTTTTTTGTACTAAGTTATTATCTGTGTTAGAATAGTTTAGTTTGCTGTAGTTGAATTTAAAGGTAGCTTTATATTCAAGTCACTTATTAGGAATAATTTGGTTCAGTTAGTCTTGTATATGATAAACTAATAGGGCTTAAACCCAAGGAGTTGAAATAAGAAAAGATGAGAGAGAGTCTAGTTGCAGCAAGTAAACTGCACGGCTCCATTTTCCTCCATTGCTGATTGTCAATTTCATTTTTTATGCTCCACTTTTTTAATCAACATGGTATCAGAATCAGAGCATGTGATTGCAATCCGTACATGAGCTGTTGAAGATAAAAAAAGGGTTTTAGGGTTTTCTGAGTATTGAAACCCTAAGATTCAAGAAGAAATATAGAAACATCAAAGGCAAAGGGGAGGTTTCAACATAAATCGCAGGTATCACGGAGAGTTGAACCTGCATAAACCTCAAGGCGACCTACACGCATCTCAAGACAGCATGCACACATCTCAAAGAGCCCTAGTGAGGTCAAGGCATGGAGAAGATTGTAAGAGACATCTTTGGGAAGAAACAAGAAAAGATAGAGCATCTTCATTTTCAATTTACAAACATCCAATTTGATGGAAAAAATTATGAGCATTGGGTTAGATATGTAGAGTTAGCCCTTAAAGGGCATGACAAATTAGAATATGTCACTGGAGAGTGTCCTAAACCTACACAAACTTTCAATTCTTTCTCAAAGTAACGAAGAGAGAATGCCTTGGTATCATCATGGATTCTTTAATCTATGGTTCTTTCTATGAGCCACACTTTTATGCATCTTGATTCTGCTTACAAAATTTGGAAAGTCATTAAAGACACGTACTTTAGGAAGAAAAATATAGCCAAAAAATATGAAATTGTCGATAAAATTAGAAGATGTAAACCGGGAGAATGCTTAGCAAGCGAATACTATAAAGAACTATGAGGTCTATGGGAGGAGTTGGAATATTATTCTCCAACTCAGTGTGAAGCTTGCACCAAAGGAAAATTGTAGAGATAGAAGAGAGACAAATTTTTTATTTGCTATAGGGGTATCTTAAGACTTTGAGTAAGTCAAAGAAAATATACTTAGGAGAAAAGAACTTCCATCCTTGAAAATTGTTTACTCACTTTTGATCAAAGAAGAAGATCACATAATTTTAGAAAGGGGGAGTTTTATTAATGCAGGTTCATCTCAATCAACACTCATAGGAAAGGAGAACATCCCCCACCTCACTTCTTCTCAAGGTCGTGATCCCTCCTCTAGAAGAAGAGGTTTTGGTATCCTATCAAGGATAAACTACAACGTTTCCACTATGGAAAAACAAGACACATTCGAGAGTAGTATTGGGATTTAGCTGGAAAGCCTACCTAAAAGACAAAGTATATCAGATAAGTGAAGTTGATTCAAACAATGAGACTGCAAGTAATAACACTATGAATCAACTATTAAAAAGGTAGTCCGAAGTGGAGGCTAAACTCAAAGAACAAGCATCTAAATCAACATCATCAACCATAGTTGCCTGTAGTAAAGGTATTTCTTCTCTATGCAATTATTGGGTGATTTACTCTGGGTCACTCACCATATTATAGGTAACAAGCACGAATCATATGATTATATGAAGATACAAAACCATAGTCAAGTTCAACTAGCTCATGGCTCCTATACTTCTATGATAGGAAAAAAAAAAAAGTATTATAATAAGTCTATGAGTATTGTGTTATGTATATTATATACCTAGTTTTCCTACAAAGTTATTATCTGTGAGTTCCCTTATCAAATATATGAATTGTACAATAACTTTCTCCTCCTTTGGATTTGTCTGAAGACAGGAAGTATCTTTGGACATGGTAACTTGCATGGGGACTATGCATTCTAAAGGAGTCAGATACAAATATAAAGACACATGTGGCATCATCCATCCCAGTATGCAAAGAGGATGCAGTTCACTTGTGTCACTTGTGACTTAGACATCTTCCTATTTCTATTCATATTCCATTCCAACTTATGTTTTGCCTTCTGGCATTCATCGCAATTAACTAAAATAGATGACGAACCAGGAGAAACTCCGCCTATGTAAGGAATCACCCTTTCATGGCCGGTCCCAAGCCCGGAAAAAGGAGGAGGGTTGTGTTAGGCTTCCGACAGCCAGCGTAAAACTTTGTCGGACTTACATGGATTCTACAAAAAAAAAAAACAAAGAATCCATGTAGCTGACCCCATCTAGTATGGGAAAAGGCTTAGTTGTAGTAGATGACGAACCAGGAGTACAAAGAGATATTTCAGAAACAAAAACAAGTGAAAAAAGGAAATGGAATGTGTACCATCGAGAAACCAGAAATATATTTTATCTCCAAGAGCAAATAACCATGTCTCAAGACTCCAATCCAACTCCAGATCCAACCATAGAGGAGTTAGAACCTCCTGTTGCTATCAGAAAAGGAAAAAGAATGTGTACTCATCCCATTTATCAATTTGTATCATGCAAAGGTATGTTTGAAAACCATAAAAAAATTATCTTAAATGCAAATGTGGAACCTATTCATGCGAATGCAGAAGAACCAATGTCCAGTTCTAAGTAATGAGAAGCTATGAACGAGGAATTATAACTCTTGAAAGGAATGGTGCATGAGAATTGACATATCTTCCATCAGCCAGAAAATTAATTGGTTGTAAGTGGGTGTATAGGTATAGCGTAGATGGGAACATAGAGAGGTATAAAGCTAGACTAGTAGCCAAGGGGTATAGCTAATCATATGGGTTCAATTATAGTGAGACTTTTGCACCAGTAGCAAAACTCATCATTATTTGTGTCATTATAAGCCCAAAAACAAATAAAGATTGGGATATATGACAACTAGATGTAAATAATGCATTTCTGCAAGGCAATGTGAATGAGGAAACCTATATGGACCTACCACCAGGAATAAACTATGGACAAAATCAACACAAAGTGTGCCGATTGAAGAAGGCAATATATGGGCTAAAACAATCTCCACAGGCATGGTTTGAAATACTTAGTAAAGGAGTGATAAAACTTGGGTATCCAAGATGTATGAGTGATCTGTTAAAATACATGTATCTATATGAGTATTTTACTATATTTTTCTCATTATGAAAGTGTACATAGATGTAATCAAGTATAAGGATCACTCGGGCCACTTGGGGGGGACCAACAATTACTTTACTAGCTGTTGGGATCTGCCCAACAACTATCTTAATCAGCCAACAACTGAATGTTGTTGGTTGCCCAATATCTACTTCACTCACCTCTCTCCTCTCTATAAATACTCACCTTGTATTTAATAAATATAAGCCTTCTTAATTGATTTATATACATTCTTTTAAGTATATTTGCTATTGTTAGTGCATTTGCTATTATTCTAGCCTTTTCTACGGCTTTTCATAGTCATCCTTTGGTGACTCACAATTGTTATATACGTGTATTGAATATTCGTTGCTCCATTCAATACGTTGAAGTATCATCTTTATTACATGAACATACCCTATTTGATCTTCGTGATTATCAAGTTGTTGCCTCGGAAAGCATGCCAAAGCATAGAAGTCTCTATTAAGGGACTTGGAGATTTATGGTGCTTCTTCAAACATTTATCAAGTAAGTTTACTCATTTGAAGCTTATACTCCTTGAAAATGGAAGAAAAGGGTTTCAACTTTCGATTAACAACTTCCAACTATAAAACATGAGCCCAATCAATAAAAAAACTACTTATATTTCAAAAGATTGTGGGGCTATGCGAGTGGATCAAAGGTAGAACCCTCCATAAATGCCACTTTGGAACAAAAAGAGGAATTTAAAGGTCATAGGACGATCTTATGGGTTCTCATGAACAATGTGAATGATCACATTAGAGACACCTTGGTCAACCTTACCAATACCGAAAAAACATAAGAATACTGAAAAAATCTCATGTTCAAAGTGATGTGGCACATAGGATGACATTACGTGATAAAATGTCATCACTAAAACAAAGAGACAAAGGAGTGAATGAGTTCTATATCAATTAAATTGATATAAAAAGAAGTGTACATAGTGAAAGACAATGTGAAGAAAATGAAGATCTCGTATATCAATTTTTTAGAAGTCTTAGAGAGGAATTCGGAGGGGTAAGATCCTCTCTTATAAATCGTAAGCCCTTCTCTACTAAAGAAGAGGTTTTATCAACCTCCAAATGTCGAAAACAAGACTTAATGAAGCTAGGCTTCAAAAAGATTTCGCCTTCGCTGCATCAAGGCCAAGAGCACACATTAAGACATATCGACCTCCATATTTCAAGATCGAAGGATCAAGTGGGACAAATAAAGAAGTTATTTGCCACTTTTGTAAATGATAAAACTTGGGTATACCATATGTATGAATGATATGTTATAAACATGTATTTATTTGGGTATTTTACTATATTTTTCTCATTATAAAGTGTACATATATGTAATCAAGCACCAAGACCACCAGGAGGGCCAACTGTTACTTTACTAGTCATTGGGTTCTGCCCAACGACTATCTTCAGCAGCCAAGAGCATCTACTTCACTCCTCTCTCTCCTCTCAACTCTATAAATACTCACTTTATATTCAATAAATGTAAGCCTTCTTGACAATTTATATACATTCTTTTAAGTATATTTGCTATTGTTAGTAAAAGCCTTTTCTAAAAGACTTTTCATAGTCACCTTTGGTGACTCATGATTATTATATATTTGTATTGGATATCCACTACTCCATTCAACATTTTGAAGTATCATCTTCATTAAATGGTCATACCCTATTCATAAGGCAAGGTAAAGGAATCTCTATTCTTATTGTTTATGTTGATGACATGATACTCACAGGAGATGATCAAGAAGAGATGTGTAGACTTAAAAGTCTAACTATATCACATATTTGACTTGAAGGACCTTGGAAAACTCCATTACTTATTGGGAATTGAGGTATTGTGATCCAAGGCAGGTATATTTCTAACTCAAAGGAAGTATACCCTTGACTTAGTGAAAGATAATAATATGATTGATTGTAAGCCCCGAAGTGTTTAAGGATGTGAGAAGGTATCAATGACTAGTTAGAAAGCTCATTTATTTGATCATTACACGTCATGACATATCATATGCATCAACCAACAAGATATCACATGGTATAAAATATTGTGATATTTGAAATCTACTTCAGGACTTGGGATACTCTACTCCAAACAGGGACACACAAAAGTTGAAATTTTTACATATTGAGCAAGCTCTAAAGAGGATAGGAAGTCCACATATGCTTATATTAGTCGAGTTGGTGGTAATGTGGTGTCATTTAAGAGTAAAATGCAAAATGTGGTTGCAAGGTCCAGTGCTGAAGCTGAATCCAGAGCAATGACACAAAGAATGGATGAAGGTTTATGACTAGAATGATTATTGGGAGAACTCCACATTCACAATCAAGGTCCCACTAGACTATTTAGTGATAGTAAAACAACTATTCAAATTGTTTCAAATCTGGTCCAGCATGAAAGTTCAGTTACCGGTGGGAAAGTTCAGTTAACCTAATGTGAAGTCTTGTGATCAAGTTGCGGATATACTTACCAAGGAAGTACCAAAAGGAGTTCTACAATATATACTCAGCAAGTTGAGAGTCCTCAATATTTTCCACTCAACTTAAGGGAGAGTGTTAGAAGGAAATGGGCAGAGTTTTTTGTATTAAGTTATTATCTGTGTTAGAATAGATTAGTTTGTTGTAGTTGAATTTAAAGGTAGCTTTATATTAAAGTCACTTATTAGGGGTAATTTGGTCCTATTGAGTCATGTATATAATAAACTAATAGGGCTTAAACCCAAGGTGTTGAAACAAGAAAAGATGAGAGAGAGAGTGTAGTTGCTGCAAGTAAACCACACGCCTCCTCCATCATTTTCCTCCATTGCTGATTGCCGATTCCATTTTTTATGCTCCACGTTTTTAATCAATAGACATTAGCCTCTCTTTCAGGACCAAGTTTCCTCCCTTCTATGACTAATCTCTAGTACCGATCACTTCTTGTGCCTTCTGGCTTTCAGCTTTCTTTTAAGGAAATTCCATCCTTTAAGTAGAACTTATATTTGCTTTTCTGCTGCAAACATTCAAAAGACACTTCTTTGAAGTTGAAGCAATGAATGATCTGATCCTCAACTCATACATGACTTCTGTATATGTGTGTGTGCATGTCAGTGATCAGAACTACATTTGCAAAGCAAAAGCATGTAACTTTGGAACAACACCATCAGTTGAGCAAAAAAAGGTCAGATGTGCTTATGTTACCATAGCATATTACAAATGACATAATCGAAGGGAAAAGCATACCTAATAACCTGAACCTGTGCCTTGATTACAAGAATGTCACTAACAATGAAACCATCATACACTTTTGATAACTCCATGAACTTTTTCCAGCCCCAATCATGTTCTTTCTTCCAAAACCGATGCAAAGTATCTGTAAAGATTCCGTTCATATGTTAGCCGAACAGTCCAGTGCAAATACTGGTCACAAACTTCACACTATACAGGAGCTATTTCTAGCATACCAGAGTACTTGGATTTCTTTGGATCTTTATTGACCACAGCTATTGTAAACTGTGCAAAGTGACTCCATCCTGTCAATGTAAAAATATCCAAAAAAGATGATGATCCAACTATTTATGTAGCTTAAATAAAATTAAAACAAAAACAATGTGCATCATCAGATAATCACCTGGAAGAAGCTTTTCATGATTAGCAACACAGAGGAATAAAGAAAGATGGTAGCACACATCACAACCTTGTGGGTAGACCAGGATATACCTGAAAAATGTATGCAAAAAATAATCAGATAAAAAGGTTAAAGTTCGCTGGTAGACTTTTATCCTGCAAAAGAAATGCATTTGCTTTCATAATTATGTCGTATGGGACAGGTGTAGGACACAGCAATTTTGAAATTTCTTGACTGCAAGGACATGGCTATATTACGCAGGGAGACATATATACATACATAAATGCATGCCCACATGGACACACGCACACACACACACACACACACACATATATATATATATGCATACATATAATAGTATAATATAAAAGGATATATAATGTAAGGGATGTATAAAGGGACTTCTATTTATATTTCAATATAAAGTGATAATATTATACCAGTGTCTTAAGAAACACAACACTAAGCTGCCGTGTCTATGTGACATAACCTTGTAAATAAATAGCAAATAACAGCTGACCACAAATGAACCCAGAACCTACGCAAAGCAACAGAAAAGGCAAACTTCTAGGAACAAGATGTGAAATTGTCCTTACCATTTGTATCCACCAACCTCAAATGCATTACTTCGGAGTTCTCTTTTGTTTATTTGGGAAAAATTTTCAATCTTCCAAGTAAACTTCCCATATAACTCGGATGGTTTTGTTCCTGCTGAAGCAAAGTTATCTCCAACCACTTAAAATAAATTTGTAGCATCAACAAGATGTGAACTTAGATAAATTATAAACAAATATATGATAAAGGAAATCACTTTAATGCTTCAACTTATAAGAAATGATGTAACATGCATGCAAACCCCATATAGTGCAAATAAATTCTCATTTAACTAGTGAAATTGAGAGTAGACCAAAGTAATTAAGTTTGAAAACGGACTAGATCTTCGACTTGCTCAAGAAACAAGCATCCCAATCACACCTTCTTTAACAGGTAAATGTCAGAACATATGTACCTGATATCTTGTCATTTTATAGGTTAGGATATAAAATATATATTCCATTTACTTGTTCTTTCCGAATCTTAATTGAAGCTCTTCATTTTTTAATTCTAATTCCTCACAGTGGGACATTCTTATTTTTTCTTGCTAGACCAAGTAGAATCCAGAAATTATATGATTATTTATCTTATGAAAAGCAATTTTTATAATATTACATAATCCTTGTCCCATAGCTGACCCCATCTAGTATGAGAAAAGGCTTAGTTGTTGTTGTTGTCTTGTCCCAGTCAAGTACACAACTTAAACTAACCTGAAGCCGAATGACAACAGTGAATAGAAGATGAATGAGCCTCATTTCACACCAAACACAGGTAAAAAAATAGAAGGCTCATCAGTGTCTATGGTACCAGGAAGCAGGAATATCAACGGATCCAATTATTTATCTTATGAAAAGCAATTTTTATAATATTACATAATCCTTGTCCCATAGCCGACCCCATCTAGTATGGGAAAAGGCTTAGTTGTTGTTGTTGCCTTGTCCCAGTCAAGTACACAACTTAAACTAACCTGAAGCCGAATGATAACAGTGAATAGAAGATGAATGAGCCTCATTTCACACCAAACACAGGTAAAAAATAGAAGGCTCATCAGTGTCAATGGAACAAACAACAAACGAGAAAAATTACCAATGAAAAAGAAGAGAAAGCACAAACCACAATAGCAAGAAAGCAGCCACACTTAATGAACTGTAAGATGACATATGAAATGATTTTATACTGATGTAAATTCATAAAGCTACGGATGCCAGCAACATCGATCAACTATGTACGGAAGGTGAAGCCTTCTAATAAGGAATAAAGGCCGACAAGCTTTATCCTCGAACCTTAAGGAACAACAAAAAAGATGAGTTTAGCACTTTTCTCAACAAATTCAAGTCAAATTCATAGCGTTACCTCAAACCTCTCACAATTTCATACAGTGCAACATCACCATATGATTTTCTTGTACACATCGACCAACCATTAGAAACTGTGCATCCAAAACAAGAGACATTTTATATTATAGCCAACAAAGTTGAAATTAAATGAATATTGGGCTGTATGGGTGTATCATAATTTCTAAATTCCTTAGTCCACGGAATACCAACAATAACATAATCCCCTCAAAAGAGGTCCAAATTAGACTGCATATCTCAATAATTAATGGATGAGAATGATTCAATGGATCAGGAAGCGACCGAATAGCAATAATAAGAATCGGCAGAAGGTTGAACCCAACAGAATTAAGCATACCACAATCATCATCATCGTCCGTATCCCAGTAAGGAGGAGACGCGGATGGTGTCCCGTTCTCTACCTGCTCACACGATCTCCATTCCGAGAGAGAGTCTCCCGACGGGCATCTCTGGTTGCTCGAGATTGTATCGGAAGATCCACCTGCCCCGTTTTCATCACTAATAGAACCAGCCATTGCTCTCGATCCCCCAAACCCCCTTCATTCACATCCAAAACCCACAAAAAGAAAAACGTCAAATTCCCAAATTTGGAGCAAACCATCTCCGAGAATCTCGTAATCGATAAACCCACGGAATTACACTCCTCATCACATATTTCCATACCAAATACCCAACCACAAGAAAACCCCGGGAAACGAAGTTTGACCTCAACGACAATTGAAACAAAAAGGAATTGGAAACATGGGATTGATATTGCATACCTCTGATTGAAAGATTAAACCCACGTGCCTCGAAGGTAGACTCTTTTCGATTACTTGATGGTGGCTGACAGAGAAACAAGGGGCGGAAGAGCCAAGCAATAAAACATATGAAAGCTACGCTCTGTCCCCCTCCTTCTCTTTCTCTCTCTTAAGACGTCAAATGAATTGGGATTCAACGACCGTTTTATGGCAAACGTTATCTTGGAGCAAATAAATATAATTTCAAAGTGTACTGAGTGAATCTTCTCAACATCCAAGTCCTTGTCATGTAATAACACTATGTTAGAACTTGTTCACTGTGTTTAGATGGTATTTATGTACAAATAATACGGGTTGGAATGGATCCAGTACAACTCTGCTCGACTCCGGTAACAGCTAGACCCATAAGGCCTGTTTGTGTATTGAAATTTTGTGGGACTCATGGAACTTTTAGGACCGGAACTTCGTGTCGTAGAAAGGTTCTTTCATTCTAGAAGTTTCGTGTTTCCGTCGTGAGTGAGAATAGTACCATTTAGTTTTGAAGCTGGCCTGAGAGTTAAATTGGTCACTCCTTTTTCTACTTAGAGATGGAAATCCAGATTCCATAGAAAGTGAATTCTCTCGTGCTTCATGTTTTTCGTTTGTGTCAATCCCATAGTTGGAACCCGAAAATCTAGTTCTGGGTGGAACGTTTCACTACTCAAATGGTCTTATAGGGTGTGTTTGATTTGCGAAACCATGGTTCTGTATTTAATGGTTTTCATGTGAAGTGGGGTAGCAATGAGAGAAAGGAGGCGTTTGGGTTTCTATGAAGCTATTGAGTCCAACTCCAGGGACTCACCTTCTCCCAGTGCCAAAGTTTTTCACTCAAATCGAGTGTAGGAATCCACAGTTCTAGATAACAATGGATTTCACTTTTGATGCACAACAAAATTTAGAACTGCGAGCACCAGAAATCGAGGTCCAGTTTCTATGGAACCGTATATCAAGCACACTCATAACGACCAAGTAGGGTTTGGAAGCAAGAACGGGTTCAAGTTTTATGGCAGTTTGGTGCATCCCCAATTTTATGTCTCAATTCAGCATAGCTGCATCAACAGGTTGGGTTTAGCCCGAATCCAAGATGACAAGGTTTGTGTTAGATTCGTATCATTAATTGATGTGAGCTGGAATCGATAAGTTCCCAATTCAGTTTCTCAAACTAAAACTTGATTTAGCTGGATCCAATTTGTAATCCAGACTCACAACTTCCACTTTGAATTGCCCAACGACGAACCGTGCAGCAACGGGATTTCTTGAGAACAATTATTCACTTAATATGCAGTCTTTATCTAGATCTTACCAGTTCCACATAACTGAATCCAGCTCACTGAGCTTTCTTGAGGGCAGACACTCTTCAAGATATAAATATAGTTTAGTTCTGTCTGACAATTATGAATTAGTTTATGAACCATAAGGTTGGTTAGCAGCGATATGCTAATGTATGAGCTTCTTAAGTAAGCCATGAATCTAGGTTTTCTTAATTTGGCAAATTAGCACAGTTGTCACATAGCACCAGGAAATCTTGTCTTTCCAAAATTTGAGCCATCAACTAGAGAACAAATCAAAGTCCTTTCTACTTCCCTACCAGAAAGCGAGCACAAGGAGCAACAGCTCACCTCGATCGACCCACGAGTTAAAAGCCATGGCTTTGGCCGAGCCCACCAGGTCCCGACGAGTTCGATACCCGGTGCCCCATGCACTGCATCTGGCTTTGGCTTCCTTGTTCCAAAAAGAAAAATAGAGGACAAGGAATCCTAGATTAGCATTTGAAAAGAAAGAACTGTTTCTCATATTGGAACATGATGCCATGGGGCCCAAGGAGCTAGAGCTCTCCTGTAGGGAGAGCAGTGGGGTAAGTTGGGCATGGGCATGGGCATGGGCATGTCCGGTTCCAGTTTACTGGAACCAAACCATCCTGAAGCCGGCTCTGGTTTCGGTTTGTGCATGGCTTCAGATCCAGTTTCGAAACCTCCTTGGAATAGAGAGTGCGGTTAAATTTATGAGAGTTAAACTCCCCACCAACCACAACAGTTAGGAACACCCTTTTCTTGAGCTACTGATCGGTCTGCGACAATGGTTTTTGAAAAGAATATTTAAACCATATTTAGTGACAGTTTAGAACTATCAGTTCCGGTTACTGCTGGTTCTGCAGGCAGTGCAGTTCCAGATTGAACTGTCGAACGGGTTCCAAACTGGTCATGTGTAGGTATACCTATATCTCATACATAACTAAGTATGAATTTTGTGACTCGTGTCCGTCCTGTTATTTGGAGATGAACACGGGTTCGGGTCCTCACTTTCCCATGGATAACAAGTCGGATATGGTGCACATCGTTCCCTAATTCCAAACCCATCAACTAAAAACATTTAGGATTGGGAATCATTTGCAAATATAATCCAAATAATTAAGCAACTTTAAAGTTAATTAGGTGGTTGAAGTTGAAAATTCAAAACATATGACACATTTCGGTTATGGGTTGGTTTCTTCTTATCAAGAAGTAGATTTGCAGCACAAAGATGGTGCTTTTCCCTAAAAGTAAAGAGGCCATATGGATAGCCATTCAGATGAGAGAATTACTTTGAAGCTCACCAAGTATATAATTTACAATTTTACACATCTTTCAGAAGAGGGTGAACAATCTAATGTCTATTGCGTCACATTCATATTGTACTTGCAAACTACGTAAGAGGAACATATTTTATGGATAAAGTAGATGAGAAATTTTGAATTGAGTCCTCAAACTTCTCTTTTAATTTGGCCTCCAGTCATCGGGTTTAGAAAATAAAAATAAAGAAAAAACTAAAAAAGGTAGAAGGCATTAAAAAAAAAATTAAGCCAACTTCAGCATATTCAGTAAAACTAGACACAAATACAACTTTTATAGTTATAGACATGACGAAATTTGCTAAGTGGAAGATGAGAAGGTCGCACAGGGATCATCCTTCTGTTGGTTCCTAATGTTTATATAATTTGTGCATATTTTTCTGTCATGAATATGCTAGGAGCTTGCCTTAAAAAAAGGGGAGAAAAGGAAAACATATACTTGGTTACACAAGTTCAAACACAGTTCCATGACGCAAATGAGCCATATTATGCATCTTAGTACCGTGGCTGGACCCTCTTTTCTATTTCAGCTGCTAAATGATGCACAAAAACGAACATGATTTGACCATTAACCCAGCCTTTTTTGGGTCCGGGGTGGAGTTTGGGTTAGTCTAATTTCACTCCATAATCTGAGGAATTCAAAACCCAGGTCCATCAATATTTGATCCAAATAAAGTAGTTCTATGTGTGAGAATTGATGAGATGATGTTTACAAAATTTTATGGCCTTTCATCTCTACACTAACATTCTTTTCTGGTACAACAGGAGGCCAAAGCCGGCTATGCACTCAGGGCGTTAGCCCACCTGGCAGGGCTCTCAACTTGCAAGTTCAACTCCGACTTGCGTGATACAGATTTGGAACAACAGCGATTTGGATCACTTTGAACCCTCTCCCTTGTATTTGGTGAGAATCAAATTCCTATTTGATTGCATTTTCGTGGTTTTATGTAGGCAAGGTTTCATGGAATTCTTGAAAGCTACAACCCAATGATTCTATAGTCCGTTCAATCTTCTATGGTAGCCTTCTGCATGTTAATCATTGAAAAAGCTAGATACAAATCTTATTTGGTAGCACACACAAAAAATTAACTAAGCGGGTGGGAAAGTCCTGTATAATGGAATCCAGTTTTGATCTTTCATTCATCTATTAAGAGCTATGCCAAAAGGAAAAAGAAAAAGAAAAAGAAAAAGGAAGACTAAGAATTGGAATAGCTTTCTCCTGCAATTCCAAGCCTACAGGAAAATCAAATGTTCCTTGAAAACGGATGCGAAGATCAAGTCGCCTCTAATGCCCAACATGATATTCTTCCAGAAAAAATGCACGATACCATTGAAAAAAATGATCTTAAAGTTCTCCAATACATCAGGCATGGACACCCTTCAGCCTCCAACTAGACAATATCACCTCAAAAATGCCCTCCATGTTACGTGAAGGTAAGTCTGTTGTACACGGGTTCCAGTATATTCCCTACCTTAGGGACTATTGAATTCAAGCTGCCAAGATTCAACTTCCGTTGTCTCTGCAGCTGCATGAGGAACAGTAATCCCTGCATTATGCAACAATATGGAAACAAATAGGATGCAGATTTATGCACCAATTTGAATCCACAGAGCAAGAGATATCCTACTATTTTTACAAACTACTTTTCCCGCTAGATGATGACCGATGTGCTTCTGCTATTTTTTCGGCAGTGGGCCCCATCTCTTGCACCCATTTTACAGATTCTGAAAGTCTATTGAGAAGATTCATCAACGCGATAACTTCATTCCGTTGAAGCTGCAACTGCACCAGATAAGAAAACTTGATCACTTCATGGTGGTAATAAAATAAAGCATGCAAGACAGAGTAACTTTGAGACGGAAGATCAATTTCTTACAGGTTGGTCCACACCATCATGACCATCGACAGAGAAAAGGATCTTTAAAGCGGTACCAAGGCCAAGAATTTGAAGCTTTCCCCAAAGACGGCATTTCTCACATCCAACACAATCCATTATTGAGCTGCCAATATATAGTGTCAGCAGAAATGAAAACAACAATAACAGTAACAATATGCCAAAATAATCTTTTAGTTCTAGCCCAACCTTATGTTCCGGAACTGTTGTTGAATCTGCTGTTTTAGCTCAGGACCATTCTCGCCCTTCCACAACTTCCCTTCATCAAATGGTAGTGGGCATGCTGACTGTAACTTAGAGTTGAATACCAGCTGTCGTACGAGTGACTGCGTCTTGAGGTCCTCAGTCGGATTACCTGTATCATATTCAGCCTGCTCAAGATACTTGGGAGCCTAGACCAAAGCAGAGAGGTGTCATAAAAACAATCTTATTCAAGTAAACTTGCTCATGTAAATATATTCAAGCTTATAGGTTCAGAGAAATCAAGCACAAAGGACTAAATCACTACTATGAGATGGAAGATAAGGCACAACCTGAACATGCTGATCTTAGGATGACGCAACTGATACTAGTACTTGTTTTCACTTGGATACAGATAAAAGTATCTTGAGGATGCTAAATGTTAAATAAGAATATTAGGTTTTTCAGTACTACATTTAGCCACCCACTTCAAAAGGCGACAGTAAACTCAGTCAGACGACATTGTTTGAAGAAGAATAGTCACTGAAACGTCTTCATTCCTGATTTGAATGGTGAAAGACTACAAAGTGACTTGAGGATTCAACTTACAGAAGAACAAAAATGTAGTTTCGAAATGATTAAACTATTGTTAAAGTAGGCAATTAAGTTTAATAACTCAAATGGTTGATTTTTCTCTTTTTGATTTGTAAGACAAGGAAACCACATCCATGAGATGAGGCTCAGCCACATGCTCAGTGGCATAAAATCCCAAACGCTAGGACCCTTGACACAATTATACGAACTGTTGGCATCAGCTCTCCGAAGGTTGAATAGCTTTTCTTAATTTTTTGATAAATTAGGTGTGGTTCTGCAACTTTCTCATAAAAGATTTGTACCGTAGTTTTACAAGTGGAGTGTGACAACTTGATGTCCGTAATGAGGTTACAAAATAAAGGGAGACTTTTGATTCCATATGACATATCTAAAATTTAAGCATTTTCTACTTTTTTATGTCTGTCACCCTATTTCCTTCATCAAATATTATAGTTTTCCAAAGCTTTTCTTAGCAACTCTTCTCTTAACCTAATTCAGTGACTAGCCAGCTATGCAATACTTTGCAATATATAGAAATATGATCACTCTGAACTAAGTCACACAGACACTTCTAAGGGGTGGAGTGTCGACCCCGCGACACCGTGTCGGTGTGGCATGTCCAAAAAAAACTTTTGTATTTTTTTTTTTGTAACTCACAGATAAATGGGTCTGGATAATGAAGATTAATTTGTGTATTATGATGAAATTAATAGTTTTTTTACCATTTATATGTTTTGCTTTAATTAGCCGACCCCGTCTAGTATGGGAAAAGGCTTAGTTGTTGTTGTTGTATATGTTTTGCTTTAATATAAAGTTGTGTACTTACTATTATAGCTTTATACAATATAAAGTTGCTTCAATGATTTTGGGTGCGAACAATTGGACTCCATACTGTTGCACAGAATAATCTGTCACCAAACACATTTAAAGACCAAGAACATTGTTAGATCAATAGAACAGAAGAGTATGACATCACTAGTGGATCCTAGCACAAATACTAGTATATGTTATATCCTACAAAAGATCTTCAAACTCTTTGAATCCATAACTTGGATATTTTGCAGCTCGTAAAATCACTGTAAGTTTCAGATCATTATGAGGGAACTTGCTAATTGATTATGTGCACCCAAAATTAGCAAATACTAGTTGTATTATGATTGATTTATGTAGGTTGAATATTATATATAATATATAATATTATATACTCTAGCCGTGTCGCCGCACCCAAAATTTTTGAAATTTGCCGTATCCCGCACCCGCACCCATGTGACATAGACTCTGAAGTAACCTGCATCTTAAACTATTTCATATAAAACCTTTTTTACCATTTTATCATGTTCAGAGTTTCACCAAAAAAATCCAACTTTCCACATTCACCTTGCTTTCAAGAAAAGTTCTCCATTAAATATATTATCCTTACTACCAATCCAAGTTACTATTTCAACGATATCATGCCAAGTTGAAGAGGTGATGGGAAAATGAAAAACAACACCAGAGATGAGAACAAACATTGAAACTAAAATGAACATATTGCACAAGGCTATAGTCCCTGTATATTAAAATTTATTACCTTTGTTACTGCCCGAAGAACAAAGAGAAAAGTGAAGTACAAGTTCCTGACCCGTTCTGGGTATCTTAGGACTCGTTCATGAAGCAATTCATGGTTCTCTCCCCACTATATGGCAAAAAACACACATATGTTATCATCACAAAGGTTTATACTTCAAACAGATAAATATTGAGACATTATATACATAAAAGAACTCCGTGCATGGAAGGGATCACCCTTGCATGACTGGTCCCAAGCCCGGATAAAGGAGGAGGGTTGTGTTAGGCTTCTAACCGGACTTATTTACCATGAATTCTACAAATTATGATAAGGCTTTGTGAAAAACAAAGAATCCATATAGCCAACCCCATCTAGCATGAGAAAAGGCTTAGTAGTTGTTGTTGTATACTACAGAAAAAGAAACACTAACTGGAAGGTTGAAACTATACCACATTTGAAGCTTCATTAAGGAGATAATCATGTGCAATATGAACTGAAATGGAAGAATGCAACCCAGAAACCAACTTGTACAGCACCTTCCGCTCTTGAAAGGAATCAGATGGCAAGTCTGTAAAGAAGTTGGAAAGGGATGGATCAGTAAGAAGACATAGCATTAGTCTCCTGAAACTGGCATGCAGCCATCACATGATCATGTAGATCAGGATCTGAAGAAATATTTACTTTTCTTAATCATTTAAATACAGAACAATAGTGTGCTTAGCCTCCAAAAGTATTATCAAGCTTGGTAGACCTATCATAACCAATAGTTGTCTAAATTGAAGGAACTGATCTAAATGGTAACTATTCTACTCAGAGCATAAAAAAACAAATAAAAATGAATTTGCAACAATGATGAAAAATGTGCAAAGATGCGAAAGCAATTAACTGTAGTTGGCTTAGTCCAAAATTGTTTAGTTATGCCTCTCCAGGAAAAGGTAAGCGCTCATAGAGTGGGGTCAAGTTACTCTCAAGAGCCCAGTCAAGATGTCACAGTAAAAATGTGAATGGACTTCACACTGTTGTACTCTACTTATTTTTGGCATCTGTTACGAGGCTACTTCCTTCACAAGATGCTTCATCACATGGCAGCTACTTAGGGATAAGGGCAAGCAGACCGTGCTGCATCTTAGTGCTGATTGCAATTAACAACTTCACCAATAAAGCGAGCACAAAGCACCAGACAGGAGCTTACATGAACTCAGAGTGGCTTTAGCCACACAGGCTTGTCAAGGAAATCAAGTTGGTTTAAGCATAGCTTAAGCTCAACAAACGCACCAAGTGTGGCAACCATGTTAGACAAACAACCACCTAAAACTACAAGAATGAAAGAGCAGCAAACATAAAATCTTCAGAGGATAAAAGGAAAATACTACGAAGTTTACTTCTTTGAGGGTTCTTTCTTTCTTTTCCACTATCTTGCACACAACTCCATTCTACCATGCCACATGCGCGTCTACGAAATTCAATGAAAATCATGCATTAGGATTGACACCTGAATTTAGGTTATACACTTTATTCTAATTTTCTTTTGATTTCCTCTTTCAGAAAAGTTAAATACAACTTTAAGTTCCTTTCCCTTCTTTATGTGACAAAAGAAAGAGATGATCATTGAGGATATATTTTATTTCTACATATATGGTATTATTAAACCTTCTAATTTTCACCCATTTTTTGGATAATTCTCATTTTCCTATACAACAACAACTAAGCCTTTTCTCATACTAGATAGGGTCAGCTACATGGATTCTTTATTTCCACATAGCCCTATCATAATTAGTAAAATCCATAGTAAATAAGTCAAACAAAGTTTTATGGTGGCTGTCGAAAGCCTAACGTAACCCTCCACCTTTATCCGGGCTTGGGACCTATAAGAAAACAAAATCTGATAAGGCCATATTTGCATGATCCACTAAACCTGATTAAACAGGTCAAACTTGGATGACCCCAGATTGAGCATTAGTTTTCCATCGATATGGATGCATTCATAATAAATGTACGTCTGAAACAGGATAAATCAGATAAATAATTTTCTAGATGACAAGCTTGGCTCAAAACCAAGATAACAAATGTTAAATAGATGGTACTCAAAGGAAGATATATAGACACACACAAACACCAGGATGATAAAACTAGATACAAATTAATATCAAAAGTCACTACAGGACCATCAGAGCACATGCACTAGTTAAGAAAAAAATATGAAAGAAGCTCCTGGTGGCACATAAAAAGGAAATCGAGTATACACCTTTAATATTGTCAACATATACAGCATCCCATATCCTCCTAGCAGATGGTCCAGAATAGCCAGTGTAACGCTCAGGATTTAGTTGTAGATTGACATATGTCATTTCATCTGCAGAAGCAATGGAAGTAAGACATCAATGTTTTGAGCAAATATCTACAACCACCAACAAGAAATCAAAGAAACACTTGCCATTGTCAGTTTCATCATCATATGTCCAGGGATTGTCAATTTCTACCCATCCTCTGAATGCTTGACTATCAAGTGTACGGTCAACGGTTGATTGCGGTTTTCCTTCCTGACACATGAAATCTTCAGTAGAAAGCTGTTTTTTGATCCCTTTTAATACTTCAGGAAACTCATTATCAGGACATTCACAAACACTGCAATCTCGAAGGCGGCACATCCCATCATCAGGCCAGTAAGGACAGTCACACCACAGCTTGACCTAATAAAATAAAATGTGGAAGAAGGTTACTGGAGTGAACCTTCTTTTAACCTAGTCCACAATGAAGGATTAATATAAGCAAATAAAAAAATCATCACTGGTAGGCATCCCTAACAAATTTGGCACTGTTATTTTCAAGTTGTAACATATCATATGCTGCTAACATGTAAAGGCAAAATCTGTATTTACAATTTTAAAGTCAGGAGATCTTTGCTATAAGAAAAATGGATAAGGATTGCAGTTATGTCCTTCTAGGATGATTGCTACTCCAATAACTACAAGTCAACCTGCACCCACATAGCTAATTCATTGTTCATCCATGAAGTCAAGATATTCTGATACCATAATATCATTTCCTTTTCTTCAGTAACAATCCTATCTTGCAAATGGGAAATTAAGTATTTGCTGGTAACATTGCATATTCTGACAAAAACAAAGACGGTCTATGGATCAAGTAAACTGTTTTCTCTACTGTTCTAAAGTTCCTATTTATGTGATAGGAATAGGTAGCAACAAGCAAAATTTTCTCTAGAAGGTGGCAATTAAAATACCTTTTCCAGCAGAACTAAATCTTGCATAAACAAAAAAATTTAAACAATTTACATATGAATTTGACACATTGTAATGGAGAAGGTTGAGAATAAACAATTCCGCATTACATAATGTTGACACAAACACACAACAATGTTTTGAATAAAGAATACTAACTGATATTCTCAGTAAGATTGATCTTACTATATAATTGATGCCAAACCTTGAAATATCTGAAAAACGAAGTCTTCACAAGCTGTTGAAGGGTCGGATGCAACAGTTCTGAATTAAGTGTGTCAGCTGTCTCATAGTCACAACAACAATCCTCCACGATCCCAGTAAATTTACGAGCATTCTGAACAACAAAAAGACAAATATGATCGTCCTTTTCCCATAGGCTTGTCCCTCGATTACACATTACATTGGACACAAAACATCAACTGTACGTCCTAATTGCAAGCTTCACATAATCACATAGGAATGACAAAAATGCAAGAAAAATAGGAACACTGCCTTCAATTAAATCGCCCATAAACAACTTCATTCCATCTCTTTGTATAAAAGAAGCACTACCATTCTCCAATCAACACCGCTAATGGCGCTTCCAACTTCCAAGCCCGATAAGAAACGAGGAGAGTTGATTTAGGGAGATGACGACCAGCATAATGACAACCTTTACTATGGGTTCTAAAATATATTAGAAGACCAATATTGAGCTAAATAGAATCCAAGTAGCCGGCTCACTTAGTGAAAGAAGTATCTCTTTCATCATCTTCCCAATCTACTAATCATAATTCTCCCAACAAACCAACTAAAATCAACAAAGTTCAAAACCCCATCACTTGAATCACAATCAATTAACTAATAACATTTTCCCCAACACTACTAAGCATAATTTTAGCAAAAAACGAACAAAAAGCAAGACAAAAATTCGAAATCCCCATTGCTAGAATCACGATCGATTAGCTTAAAACAACAATCCGCGTAACAAAAATCACAAGAAAATACCGGAAGATCGAACGAGATCAAGAAACGAGCCAGGGGAGTACCTGGCACCCGCAATTGTCGTTCGAGCGACCGAAAAGTGAAATCTTCGGAGTGTTTCGAGACGCAACGACACCTGCGAGAAGAACGGCTATCAAAGCGCCGATCGCCCAACCACATCCCTTCCCCCTTCTCTCTCCTTTCTCTCCTCCCTCCATTATTGCACACACGAGCAGAAGAGACCCAAAAATCCTAAGAGAAAAGACGAATAAAAACCTTAACACTGTCAAGAAAATTCTGTAAATACCCAAATTTGGGAAACCCTGACGGAATTCCTATTTATAGAGAGGACTAGGAACAAGATTGAAGAGGACACAACGGCGGTTTTGGAAAGGCCATAGAGACGGTTTGAAGGGTCTGAAGATAAAGATGTATCTGGTTTTCTTTTCTTCCTTTCATGAAGGAAAAGGAAAACAATGGAGTCGCTTTTTCACTTTGCTTCGGCTTCTGCGAGGTGCTGTTGGTCAACGCCGGGGATCTTGACCACGGCAGATTTTGACGGCTCCTTGCCTCGCTTGTTTCTATGGGATGAAACGGGTTGGGTTCAGATCTGATCCAACGACTATTTCTAAGATGTATGGCATCTGCATCGTTGGTATGATCGTCTACTAAAATCGACAAATTGTTGATATGATCGTCTACTAAAATCGACACTCTAACAACTCTTAATTTTCTTTTATATATAGATATGAAAAAATTAGATCAAGTTCATATTAATACGCATCATTTAAATTCAGCTATTATTGTTTGAGGCAAGAGTATAATTTTAAAATTTTGAAAAAGTTTAAAAAAAATATATTTTTATTATGTTGATACTACTTAAAATAAAAACAATGAATGAACAAATTTGTGTGAAAAGGATTAAACTCTCTCTCTCTCTATATATATATATATAAAGAGAGAGACGGAGAATGTGCTAAGCATCATTACCCATTAACATATTCAAACAAATTTTAATGAAAAAGATGTTTAAGGTTTGGATTAAGAAAATAAATATAATTAATGTTCTTTTATATTCTTTACTTTTAAAATTTAATTGAAAGAACAATCCTATACTTTAAATTCCAATTCTATCTCTAGCATTGCCTTCACATTGGTTGCCGACGATTGGATCGACTAGTCCCAACCCACATTACATCATTTCATTTAAAAGCACACCCATTCGTCAAGGCGTATTGGACTGTGAAGCGTTTACCAAACTGAAACGAGTCATTATCACCGAAAAAGAAAATGGAAGGAGTCATTAAAAACCGCAAATTGCAAATATCTCATCCGATATCAGTATCATATATTCCCTGAGCTGCCTGATTGATCTCATATTAGTCTCATATTGCAAAACTAATCGTGAGATCATGTGTGAATCCACTATGATCCATGATCCGTTATGACAGGGTCGGGATGTCGAAAAGAGATCCATTGAGACAAGGTTAGATTGTATGACCCGACAAGTGACTTGTTTTTTATGGTAAACCAAGAGAAGTGAGTTGCCGGAGAACTCAAGGTTCCGGTCGATAGCAGCCCTCTCTAATCTCTACCCCAAGCACTTTAAGCATACGGCCTTCGGGAATCAATATGCATTCTCATGTCTACGTTTCAGACTTCCCACTACCTCGGTTCAGTTTGTGTTTCCGGTGACGGAAAAGTGTGTCACGAATGTTTCTCTTCGACGCACGAAGCCACTCATAAGAGGAGGCTGGAGCCTAAGACACATGCACCCTCTGAGAGTTTAACTCCCCACCAGCGGCAACAGCACTACAGCGCTGCGATTGAGTTAATCGTCTGGGTGCAATTTATTCATGGTGAACATGACTTCTAAATCCAATATGCATATACAGTGGGGGACCTACTTGAGTCCGGTTGGAATATGGCCGACTGAAAATTTGAAGAATGAAAATTTGAAGAATGAATAAGTGAAAACAGTTGAATCCGTCAGCTATAAGACATACTTCGCTTCCCAATAACACAGTTCAGTGTCTTTGAATTTCTAGATGCGAAGTGCATATCCAACCATATTTCTTCCTACTTTCTGTTATTCTACTTAAAATAAAGTGTAATTATAAAAACAAGTAATGTAAAAAAGAAAAACATGTGAGAAAAGACAATTATGAGTAAATAATGTAATAAAGAAAACATATTTGCTTATCCATTTTCAAATTGTTAATAATAAAGACACTTGTGTGATCACATTACATACTGGGACTGCTGGAGAGCCAGAATTCTTTGAGCGACGACCGGAAGAGATCTTTGAAGTGTTCCCGGATGCGACGACGCCGGCGAGAAGAATGGCGATCACAGCCCCGTTTCTTCCTCCCTTTTTCTCTTTCCTCCATCCTTGCTTTCGCTAGGTTAGAGACTCAAAAACCTTAGGGAAGAAGAAGAACAGAAACCCTGAGCTTAGCAATCTTTGTCAAGATCATGCAAATTCCATATTTGGAAAACAATGGTGGGTTCCTACTTATAGCGGCAAAGAGAAGGGATTTGCTATTTACGACACCCATCTAAAGTTCTTTAGGTGGGGGAATCAAAACCCATAAAATTTCACTCTCTTATCACATTACAGTGCCATATATCTTTCCTGAGACACATGATTGCTTTCATATTAGTCTGCTGATTTCACCAAATACGAACTTGAATTTAGATGTGGATCTGTTGCGATTCCTCATTCATGTCAAAGGCAGTATCACTCTTGCTAGACGCAGCATTTCTTTAAGATACATGCCGACACCCATCTAAAGTTCTTTAGGTGGGGGAACCAAAACCCATAAATTTTCACTCTCTTATCAGATTACAGTGCCATATATCTTTCCTGAGACACATGATTGCTTTCATATTAGTCTGCTGATTTCACCAAAATACGAACTTGAATTTAAGATGTGGATCTGTTGCGATTCCTCATTCATGTGAAAGGCAGTATCACTCTTTAGTCTGCTGATTTCACCAAAATACGAACTTGAATTTAAGATGTGGATCTGTTGCGATTCCTCATTCATGTCAAAGGCAGTATCACTCTTTAGTCTGCTGATTTCACCAAAAATACGAACTTGAATTTAAGATGTGGATCTGTTGCGATTCCTCATTTCATGTCAAAGGCAGTATATATCACTCTTCTTGCTAGACGCAGCATTTCTGTAAGATACATGCAGAAGCATATCTGGAGGCTGATATGCCAAAAAATCTGATCTTTTCCCTTTAGAGAAACCCATCGTCGCATGATTCTTATGGCGAGCCTAATATGCTAAACGTGTTATATAAATCATTCTCATATGTTTCCAAATATCAACGGCCCAATGAAATATGTAGACGATACGAGTTTTTACATTGTTGATTCACTTCGAACCCTTTATATATATAGTGAGAATTTGGCAAAAATGAGCAAGCATATTAGACGTTTCTTTTATATATATATATATATATGAGAGAGAGAGAAATGGTTAAATAACCGAACACCTTTTCCGTAATTCTAGTCGTTTCAACTATGAGAGTAGACATATCCGGACCCGGTTAGCTCCCAAAACCTAGAACGTAACTGAATCGACCCGAGGTCTATTTTGGTTACGATTCTAGAATCGTTGGTTTCAGCACGATTTCATTTGAGTCCGAAATCAGTATTTTTATTAAAAATTTAAAATTTATGAGAAAAACTTTTTGAAATTCCAGAACTGCCGGAACTGGTTTGGTTCTTGGTTCAGTTTTAAAGGAGGGAAAACCGGAACCGAACCAGTTGGTCTCTGATTTTGGTGTCAGTTTCACTGGTTTCGAATTCAGTCGGTTTCATCCGATTGAAACCGGCCTTGTTTGCATGGGAGTACTTCCTAGTATGGGAAATTAACAAGAGCTATTGATTCTGGATCGAAAACTGGTTTCACTCAGGAGTTTGGGTCGGTTTCCGTTCCGTCAGTTTCTTACATGAAATAAAGGTGGCATTTTGGATCCGGAACCAACTTCCATTCAGTTCCATGATAGGTGGAACCAGAACCTAACTGTAAGGTCCCTGGTTTCCTTTCCAGTTCTGGTTTAGGTTCCTCCTATTCTGGCTTTGGCCATTTTCAGGAGCAGTTCCTGTCCAGTTCAACTGACCAGCCCAGGTCCAAAGTAGCATCATTTTTGTGCATTTTTCATTTAGAATAACACATATATAGATGGCTGACAGCCGGACGTGGTGGCTTCCGCAGACATCATTTAGTTAGATCGATTATCATGAAATAAATCATCTTAATTTGTTTATCTAACACATCCTTATCAGTATAAGGGAAATAATTATTATCTAAGTGGTTCACTGCTTTTGTGGACGAGGCAGCCCCTTGTTTCTCATAAACCGATGGCTGCAGCGCCCGGTATTTAGGAGCAACCTGGTTAGATGCTTGCCAGCTTCGGCTAAACGATACAAAAAAACAATACTGTTTACATAAATATATATATAAGAGTGGAAACTATTATATAGGATTTGATGCTAGATATTACTTGATTATTATCACAATTCGTTTAATCAATAAAATAATAATGATTAACTTGTTTATCTCATATCATATTTAATATATCATATACACTCAATATCATTGATCTTTGCATTAATATTGATACAAAGATCGACATGTGTTATTTATATGATCGTACAAATGGCGCATATCGTTTAATAAAGTCGGATAGGACAGATTGTTTAACAACTCCTATTTTTTCCTATATATATATATATAAAGAGAGAAAAAGAGTTTTTAAACAACTTTTTATAGTAGACATTACTTGATCATTATTATCATACATGCGATCAATCGGATGGTAATAATTAAGATACTTATTCTCTATTATATTTAATATATTTATATGTATTAAATAACATCGATCGTTGCGTTGATATTGAGTGACTCGATTTGTATAATGTGTACCAATCAATGAGATGATGTAATAAAGTTTAGCATCCAAAGATGGCTAGGAACTTTAAAGTTTCTTTTAAATATATATTGAGAGAGAATACCACTGCTCTAGCTAGATGACCTCATAATTTAGGGATAGAGTTTAGAAAAAGCTCTGATCTGGTGGAGAAGAGTGGGTTCAGATAAGGATGTGGATGAACCCACGCTCCGAAGTGACGGTGTACATGAGCCCTCACAAAACAAGTCTGCCCACAAGCATTTTTATCTCGACGTGTGTATGCCTATCTAAAAGCACTTCCCTATTTTTGACCGTTGCTCAGACCTTGTATAAAAGCAGCCCCTCATATCAACCTTACCAATATTCTACATTGCTCACAACCTCCATGGCTCCTGAATCCCCACCAACCAAGCTGCAAATTTCTGATGAGGATGATGCACAGACCTTTAACATGAGCTCCCTCAGGATCCATCTTCCTAAGAAGTACGACCCCGGCAAGCGCGTCGATTTTTCTGATATTTCTCCTTGTCTCAGTCATGATTCTGAACTATGGGTGTAGATGAATTTTATGACCATGATCCCTGTTTTGATTGTGGGTCGCCTTGATTTTGTGCAGACGCGGCCTTTCGAAGTATTTTTCGGGGAAAACGCAATCTTTTACGTGCATTTTGGACGTAAAGAGTGTCGACGATCTTGAGAAGCCTGAGTCTCCTTGTTTGAAGAAGAGGAAGAAGTACAGCAACAATCAGAGCCCGTCTTTGCCTCCTTCCTGCAGGTTGGTCTTGATCAAACCTTGCAGACCTTGCGTTTGGTGCATAGATCCAAGTTGAATGGAGATATAACTTGAGGCACCTGCCAGTTTTTCTACCGCAGACAAAAGGCATGATGAATTATAGCCAACTATATACCTTGATTGCCAAGATGCAGCCTGAATGTTCATATGAGAGAAATGTTCTGACATGGTTTACGATCGACAATAGGAAAGATTGGATGGTAAAATTTTGAGCAAAAGCAATGCAATGCCTTAGAATTGTAAGAAGTTTACACTTGCAACTCTTTATGTGCCATACTTCGACTAGATATGATCACATCTCGCGAGGTTTGGTTGATGGATCTCTAGTGGAGTGATCAGATCTCGCCGGGCTGTGCAAGCGTCTGATTACACCTTCCCTTCGATTTATGTGACATAATTTTGCTTTTAGTAGGGTTCATCTGTTATCTGTTTGGAGCGATGATGCAGCCGAATCTCAGTAGACCTTAAGAAAAAAAAAAGGAGGAAGAGAAAAGAGGGTGTATGGTTAACTGCCGAGCGTTTTCAATGGAGTACTATTTATGTTTTGTGTGTATATTTTTGTATTCATTTATACAGTTTATATGTCCATTACTTTTTCTTTTTCTCGTGTTTTATTCTCCAGACTTTATGTAAAATTTCATGTTTATTCGAGAGATGCTCGTATCTTTATAAAAGCAAAATTATTTTTATATAAATCTTTTTTTTAAAAAGCAACTCATTAAATTTGGAAAGATGATCTTTCTTCATGCATTTCATGGTTGTTATTGGGGCCGAAAGTGACTACCAAAAACGTATATCTCCCACTTGACCACTTGAGTTAATTTATGATACGCTTGTTTTTCCTCACTATTTAAGGGTTTTTTCACAATGTATCATTGACCACTTTTAAGTAAATTACAACAATATGTCATATACATATAACGATAGAATGACAAAGTGGTTCCCATTGTTCTAAACATATACACAGTGGTCATGTTCATTATACATAAATCCAAGTTCTATAATGTTATTTTGAAAGGTTATATACCATTGGCGAGGTGACTGTTTAAGGTCATATAGATATTTTTTCAACCTATATATTTTATCTTCTTCGCCTTTAACAACATATCATTCTAGTTATTGTATATAGATGATTTTATCTAAATCATCATTTAGAAAGATAATCTTTACATCTAGCTAATGTAAGTCCAAACCATAATATGCTAAAATAGCCTGAATAATTCTAATGGATGCAAATTTTGCAATAAGAGAATATGGTTCAAAATAATCTATTTCTTCCTTATGTAAAAAATCCTTTGCAAACATCGCCTTAAATTTGTCAATTGTTCCATCGACTCTGTATTTCTTTTCAGAACCCAACCTATAACTTTCCTTCATTTTGGTAAAACAGTTAATTCTCCGATTTTATTTTTCTCAATGTATTCAATTTTCTCATCTATGACTTTTTTTCACCCTATTGATTCAGATGATCTAACAACATGATGATATGACATGTTATCATTCAACTCATCTAAATTTACTAAATTACACAATTCATCAACAAGGTAAGTGTGATAAACCCTTAAGTAGGACGGTGTGACTCTAGGTCTTTTATGTCTACTTAAAGTTTCAATACTCTCAAGAAGGTCATTTAGATCGAAATTCATGAGTTGAAATAATGATGGATCTAGATTTACTAGATCATCAACGCATTCATCATCATTTTGAAGGACGTCATTCTTAGTTTCCTCTAAGAATTAATCATCCATACTTTTGAGATGTCTTATGATAAAATTGATATCCCTTATAACCGTTGGGATATCCAATAATAATACATTTGAAAGACATGGTGTCTAACTTATCCCTAGATTGATCACGAATCTTTACACTGATCCCCACCTCGATGTTTAAGGTTTGGTTTTGCATGGTATTTTGGAATTCTCTAGAGGTGTATTCCTCATCTCGGTTAGACCTTAAGACTTTCTTTTTCTACCTTAATTGATTTTCAACTTCTTTCTTATATTCTTTAAATATCTCAAGTGCCTCATATTTATGTGCTAATATATATATATAAAATAATCATCGATAAGGTTATAAAATATATTTTTTCACTATGAGATCTCACCCTAAAAGGTCAACATAAATCAATGTGAATAATCTCTAATAGGGTTGTTATCTTAATTATTTTTTTGAAAAATATTTTTCTAGTCATTTCCCCTTATATATAGGCTTAACACTAATTAAAAGTGTTTTCATGAAAGTTATGAAATAAGTTAAAGTTGGTTAATTTTCTCAACTTATTCAACTTTATATGCCCTAAATGTTTATATCATACATTCACATAAATTATATAACCATAATTAATATAAGTAGAACTTTCATTTTCATTTACATTAAATTTAAACAAACTGTGCTCAACGTTAAATAAACCTGAAAAAGTTATCCTACCATATTTCCCACAATAACCTTGTTAGGGACAAACGTAACCACAAATCCTTTCTTTACCAAAGCAGGAACCGCTGCAAATTATGTCTTACTTCTCTGTTGGGTCGTGATATTGGGTGTTCTCACCATTTTTTTCTTTTTGCAGCAATCCCGTTTGCATTGTTCAATTTTGTTATAGTTGAAGTACTTTATTAGAAAAGCAGATTCCTGTCATTTCTTTAAAAAATGATCACCCTTCTTGTTGTTATTCTTACCAAATCTTTTATTTGGTTTTATTTTGTTCAATTTATTTTTAGATTTTGACCCTAAATCATTTTGAGCAACTATCAATTTTCTCTTTTATTTTTGTTCATATGTTCTTATTCAATTGTTAGTTTCAATGAGAGTTCAAAAATGGTAAAATCAAGTCAAAGTCTAAGGTTTGTGGTTATAATGTTTTCGGAATGAGAATACTATTTATAATTGTGGATATCTGCATTGGTAAAGGAATCACTCATTTTTTCATGGTTAAATCTCTATACATTACTAACATTTGGTTAACATATTCAACTACATTATCCTCTTCTTTTATTTTATAAGAATTGTGTTTTTTAAGTTGTAGTTAGACACACAGTTTAGTTGTAGTATCATATTTAGTTGTTAAAGAATCAAATAACTCTTTAGCGATTTCAAATTCTTCGAAAACCCTAATCAATTCATATTCTATATAGGTTAATATAATAGTCCTAGATATAGTATCATCCTTTAAAAATGCCTTATATTTTTGTTTCTCTTCGTATGTTGCAACTACGATAGGGGTAAAATGGTTTCCTTAAGTACATAATCGATACCCTCTAAAGTTAGAGCCAACGAGATTCTCTTTTTCCACGTTTGACAATGGTTTCCCTAGATATAGTATCATCCTTTAAAAATGCCGTATATTTTTCTTTCTTTTCGTATGTTGCAACTACGATAGGGGTAAAATGGTTTCCCTAAGTACATAATCGATACCCTCTAAAGTTAGAGCCAACGAGATTCTCTTTTTCCACGTTTGAAAATTTAAGTCATTTAACTTTTATATCTTTGCCAACTCAAAAACACAAATTCTGGAAGTCATTTTTAATAATTTGGTAGAGACAAGTAGAGGGTCTGAATATTTAAATGAAAAACATAAAACAAGTAATATAAATTAACCATAAGACATTTTTTTTAAAATCAATAATAAAATATAGCGAGTCACTAAATTGCAGTATCCAAAATATCCAAGTAATGAACTATAAATATTTCCATACACTTAACAACAATTTCATACAACAAAGAAGTATCATATTGAAAATTTAGACAATTTCTGTAATTTCAAAATAAGTCTGAGGACAAAACATTAAAATAGTCTTTCATTTTATTTCTTTAATTTCTTTAAAAGTAGTGGCAAACTTTTAATTTTAACTTTATTTCCATTTTAGTAATTTAAACTAAAAACTAGGGACAAAATAGTAAAAATTATAGTTCCTAGTTATTCAGTAATTTGAATAAACAGTGAAGGACATAACTACAAATCTGTCTCATGGAATTCTTTTAATTCTACAAACAGTAATTTCAGGGATCAAATTGTAAATCCACATAGAATACCATATCCCTTTAATTAGCAGGTTAAATAGGGACAAAATAGTTAATTTTCTATCTTGGTATTTATAATTTTAACTAATTACCAAATGGTAGATATGTCCATTCATACATACAAGGATATTTCAGATATTTTACTTTAAAATATTTGGATATTTTTATAATTTAATCAATGATAGACTGTAATATTCCAAATCGATAAGGGTATTTCAGTCTTTTAACATGAAATATTTGGGCTAAATGGTAATTTTGCGTGATGATAAATTGTAAAATTCAGTGACATTATGGATAGAGCAAACTTTTCGGTCTGCTACCTAAGATGGTTTAGTGAAAACCTCTGGCGACAATGGTTTCTAGCCCTCGGTTCATGAAACAACCGACTGCTTCGTGAAACCAGGTGGTTCCTGGTTTCTATAAAACAAGGTGCGCGAACAGTTTTGGCTCCTAGTTTTACACCGTTGCTAGAGAGGGTCGAGAGAAAAGAGAGAGTGTGTATCCCCTTTTATTTCCTTTCTCAATTCATCTCCTTCCTTTCTTTCTCATTTCTGAAACTACTCCGAGAACTTTTCTTAGTCAAAAGGAATAAAGCAACACATTCCATCCCGAGACCTCTTTATTTGTTCCTCTGTCTGGTTTGGTCGACACAAGGCTAGGTCAGGCAACCAAAATAGAGTGGCAATGTCTTGCCATTGACTCAGTGTCTTCATTTTTCTCTACTGTCAGTCTCTATCACAATTGATGGAGGGACAAACAATTTTTTTTTTAACTGGGAGAGAAAAGAGTGAGTAGAACAATCAATAGAGAGTGGAACAACCAACCAATCTTTGTTATTGGTTGTTATGCCTCCGATTGTAGTTGTTCTTTCTTGATAATCTTAAGTCACCCTCAAAAGGCGGTTTATGACCGTCTCACTATAGAGAGGGAGATTACAGATTTCTCATTCTCTTTGTGTGCAAAGAAGCCATTAATAAGGAAGTTTTCTTTAAGACCTCTTTTCATTTTTTCTGTTTTTTGTAATAAAAAACTTACACTGGAACTTTTTCCAACATCATTTTCTTCTTCTTTTTTTTGTAATAGGAACTTCGTACCTTAAGCAGTTGGAGACCAGAACATGACGCTCTGATACCACTGTTGGAGCGATGATGCAACCGAGTCGCAACAGAGCTCAAAACTATCTAAAAGTAAGTCACTGCAAGGAGTATGAAGAAAAAAATGAGGAAGAAGAAGAAGATAAGAGGGGTGTATGGTTACCCGCAAAGGGCTTTCACAAAGAGTACTCTTTTTGTTTTGTATGTATATTTTTGTATTCGTTTATACACTTTATATGTACATAGCTTTTCTCTCTTCCCGTGTTTTTCTCTATAGGTTT
The DNA here is from genome assembly GCA_036023115.1 of Brasenia schreberi. Lineage (NCBI taxonomy): Eukaryota > Viridiplantae > Streptophyta > Magnoliopsida > Nymphaeales > Cabombaceae > Brasenia > Brasenia schreberi. The sequence continues at coordinate 1,250,199 of JAYKKT010000050.1, forward strand.
TCCGTTAAATCCATTTCATGTTTATGTGAGAGATGCTAACATCTTTATAAAAAAAAATTGTTTTATATGTGTAAAAGCAACTCATGAAACCTAGGAAGTTCTTCCCGCATTTTATGGCTGTTATTGGGGCCAAAAGTAACCACCAACAACTTACATCATCATCATCAATTTAACTTCTTGCGTTAGTTTTCCACTGTCACATCCGGTTTATAAAAGAAAGCAGCTTCTTATAAAAATTTAATACGGATTCTTGCATTGTCAATGCTGGCAGATGAGTGAAAAGTAATCCATCGGTTTTGGTTTGGAAAGAACCAAACAAATTTGGAAAACAAATATGAAACCCACGGATTGAAACAGCCTGTTCTTAATCATTGATTCTAATTTTTCGATATTTTTAAGTGGTTCCCAGGTTGCGGTTTTAAGTCCAGGTTGTATTGGTTTCACTAGTTCCAGTTTAGGTTAGTTCTTGGCTTATTTCAGTTCTGGTTATATACGGGTCATGTCCATAGACAGCGGCTGACCCCTTTTATTATAAAACTGAAATTTTCTTGGGAAAAAGAGAGAAATGCAAGTGTCTTGTGGATGTCAAATAAAAGTACATTTCACCAAAAAATTCTCGAGTCCGACATTGTCTATAAGAAGGAAAATGGCTCTGCAGTGAAGTGTCACCTTGATGTTGAGGAAGTCGCAAGTTCAAGCTTTTGTCAATCCTTATTTTAATAAAGATTAACAAGCTTTGTCAATCGTCACTTTAATAAAGTTTGGCATTAGAATAGAAGAGAGAGCTCGGTTGCCCCATTGCAACAGGCTTCGAGCCTTTACAGACTCAGGGGTTAGGAACAAGAAGAGGGTCCATACCATCTACCATTTCTTTCGGGCTTCGACCATGCTGCTCGGGTTCATGGACCAGCCATGTAAGAACAACTTTTGATTTACAAAAGAAAAGAGATGTCATTTTTGGGGAAAAGACAATTTAAATTAGGAGATGGCCGCTAGGCTTAACATACTAATATTTTGATGTCACATGTTACTGTATTGGACAATCTAACCATCGAAACTGTGGTTGCATTTGATAATTCAAATTTGTTGTTATAAAGAACGGCCACGTGTTAACTTTCAACAACCTAATTTCATATTAATCGAACAATGACATCAGGCAAGTGGGTTTTTTTGTTACATTGGGGAGGCTGAAGCCAGGCACGCACACCCCAGATATTGAACTCACGAGCTTCAACTTGTGAGTGAGCTCCCTAGCCAGGTGAACTAACAGTCAATGTTTAGGCAAGTGAATTTTGTTAGAGGATAGGGCCAGATGTTACATTTGATCATTAATGGTTCAAAGTAACTAAATGGCAACGTTAAATTTCTACCAACGGTATGACCTTAAGATGGTAATCAACAACTTAAATAATGGCCTTCAACAATTAATATGTTGTTGAATATCAAATTTTGCCAACCTAATGGTTAGTACTTGGCTGTATCAAAACGATAGCATTTAACGGTTCAATGCCCTCAAGAGATGCCCAAGGGCCAACATTCAGCAAAGTATCATTGTGCAACAACCAAATGACAGCCTCAACAAAGGTAACAATGAAACCAATACCCAAGTACCACCATCGTTTTTTTTCTTTTAATACCACCAACTACCGACGTTCAACTTCAGATATCTGTGGAAATCGGCCAAAGATTAGCATCCGGCAGCATTAACTGAAGTCACTTGAATGCCAAACACTGTCAGAACACTCTAAAGTGAAATTATGCAAGGACGGGAATAATTATTATAGGTTGAGGAATTTAGACAATGTTAGGAACAGATCTGGCCCGGGTAGAGTTGGCAGTTATTTCAAAAATATTTCGGGAAAAAAATAATTAGCTCTAACCATAAGTGTCTCAGTAAAGAAATCTCTCTCTCTCTCTCTCTCTCTCTCTCTCTGCCCGGCGCCTGTGATGACATGTTACAGTGTTATAAGCATGTTACAAAATTAGAATGGGGGAAGCCCCAAATATGTTAGCGGAATAGAAGCTACTGTGATCTTGCCATCTTCTTAGAGTCAGATTTGTCATCATCAATAATGATCAAGTCATCATCAGCATCATTGTCTTGACCAAGCTGCAAACATTCGTTGTCAATAACAACAATAACAGGGTTAGATAACTTAGATTTAGAAGCTGGCTTTATGGGGTCTGTATCGTCCGTATCCAAAAACTCAGCCACCTTTCTCTTATTCCCACTGAGAACCTTCGGTTCAGCGGGGAGTGTTTCAACTTCAACAGTAACATTCCCAATTTTCAGTGTCTCTGGATCATCGGATGTAGCTCCACCATTGTTGGCAAGACCAGTTTGCTGCTCGGCCGGTGCGGGCATCCATCCAGAGAGAACCATCCCATCAGGCTCCTTCTCTTCATCAAATTCATCTCTGTGCAGTCAAACAGGACACGTAAATAAAGCTCACGACTTGCCTATTTAGATAGCAGATCTAGAGTACACTCCCTTTATACGCTTTGTTATGCAAGTTACCAAATAGTTTACTGAACTTCCCCAGGTTTATATGTTTGTGAACATGTTTCCTGTCAATTTTCCTTGGAATCCAGACGAAGGAAAATTTCCCTATATTCTAGATGGACCTTTTTACGGAATCAAAACAACCATAAGAGGCAAAGTCCCAAATATTTGCTCATACGCGACCCTCTCCATTTTAACCAATCAGCATTAATTCTATGTAGAACATCTCCATCAATTTTTCTATCACTTTGAAAAATTGATCCTAGGTATTTAAAACTTCCTTGTGAGGGATGCAATGTGTGCCAATCTTAATTTCTATGTCCTCTGAAGTATCCAAATGATCTAACTTATATTCCATATATTTTGTCTTTGTTCTACTAAGTCGAAAGCCTTTACTTTCTAATGTTTCTCTCCATAGTTCCAACTTTCTATTAACTTTTTTCTTAGACTCATCCACTAATACAATGTCATATGCAAATAACATAAACCAAGGTACTTCATCTTGAATATGTTTTGTTAACTCATCAATGACCAATATAAATAATTATGGACTTAAAGTTGATCCCTGATATAACCCAATATTAACTTCAAAGGAGTCTGTCATTCATTGATGAATCCTCACACATGTTTTTGCACCATCGTACATGTCTCTTAGTCTCTTATAAGATTTATGTATGTCAATGGGATACCTCTCTTTTTCAAGGTTCTCCAAAGAACATCTCTTGGCACCCTATCGCAAGGCTTTTCTAGATCAATAAATATCATGTAAAACTTCTTCTTTTTTGCTCTAAAATATTTTATAAAACGTCTCAATAGGTGAATCACTTCAATAGTAGATTTATCGGGCATGAATTTGAATTGGTTCTCCGTTCTACTCGATACTTGTCTTAACCTACGTTCGATAATTTTTTTCCATAATTTCATAGTATAGCTTATTAACTTGATACCACGATAATTCACACAATTATGAATATTTTGTTCTTATATATGGGTATAACTGTACTCGCTCTCTATTCGTAGGACATCTTTTAGGTTATGTATATTTCATTAAATAGTCTTGTGAACCCCATCTCTCCTAGAATTTCCATACTTCTATCAGAATATTGTTTGGTCATATAGATTTACCAACCTTCATATATTTAAGAGTGTCTTTGACTTTCTAACTCTCCTAAGCTAATATTACTATTTGTATTTTCATTAAAAAGGACCCTCCTCTTTTATCCGGGCTTGAGACTGGTCATGCAAGAGTGATCCCTTACCTTTGTGGAGTTGAATAAGTATTCACAATGATTTTAATTGTGTGAGCACGGTCTTCGGACATCAAGGGTTAAACTGTTTATATGTTGCTGCAATTTCCAAAGACTTTACCATCTTTTCAAAAGTAGGTGGCAACTGGATTATGCTTGGTGTGCATCTGATGTGGTCTTCATTCTTGTGCTGCTCTATTTTTTCAAAATCTTGATTAGATATTGAAAAACAAACCTTTACAAGTCACTTTGCATGCATGAACATTCTAATCATACTAGTTGATGCAGAAATGCAAAAGATGTTAGTAGCAGAAATGAAGATGTTGAGATGGATGAGTAGTCACACAAGAAAAGACCGTATACATAATGAGGTTATTGGAAACAAATTGAGAGTAACACTAATAAAGGATAAAATGAGAGAAAATCGTTTAAGATGGTTTGAACATGTAGAAAGATGATCTAAGGACTCTCTCATAAGAAGATATGAAAAATTAGATTGTGAAAATGTTAAAAGAGGGAGAGGACGACCACAAAAGTGTTGAAAAGAAACAATAAAAAATGATTTAGTTTATATTGAGTTAACTGTATGGGAAACAAAGAGCCCATGTAGCCGACCCCACGTAGTATGGGAAAAGGCTTAGTTGTTGTTGATTATGAATATTTATTCATTTTCACAATAAAGTTGTGAACGGTACTACAAGTTCAAATCAGACACAAGGAGGACATAAATTCAGAAGCTGGCGGCATGACAAACTATAGCAGATAAGCATATCCTTGTCAATTTAACAACCCTCTCACACACAGAGACCAAACCCAGTATTTTACACTAACCAGATTTAAACAGTTAAATAGATACAAATTATCACAAAGAGCAAACAGTAAAGAAACCTGTGTTTGATATTGATGTTGCACGAAAGCTCCTGTTGAAGGTCCTCAACTTTGAGCAGTGTCCCACTAGTGACTGGAGTGGGAAGCTTAAACAAAAACTGAAAGTAGTAAAAAATCCCAGACAAATTAGTATTAGGAAAAATACTAAAGCTGGGAAAGGGGGCAAGCACTAATTCATCTTATGGACCTTTTCAAGGTTCGCAGCATAATTGGCAGCTTCAATTTCATCAAGATCATCGCCAACTTCATAAATAAGAGATGAGCCAAGCATGATCATCGGTGAATTCATCCCAAGCTTACTTTTCACAATTTTCTCTACAACATCCTTAAGCTTCGTAGTGAAAGTATTGACCTCTAGGGAGAGGGGAGTCTATTTCCAATCACATGGTAGGAAAAGTTAGCATTTACTTCACAAGGAGAGGCTTAACAGAAGAAAATCACAAGCTAGTTGAGAAGTCACCTCAGAACAGACATAGCAAGATTTGTTAGGCTCAAATGGCTCGACTGGCATCAGAAGCATCTTCCTTGATGGGTGTTCCAAGCAATAAGTCATTCTGCAGACACAACATGAGCAGCAGAAATGCTTTTGTAGCTCTCTATAGATTATGAATGGCTTAGGTATGCAGTAACCAATTTGAGAAGCTGTTCAAACGGTTAAAGCAACACTGCATATTCATGGACATCCATTATAAATTGTTAACATTACAAGAACACGCATAACGTAATGCACGTGCCAGTGTGGGGGGAGCTACAGAATTTTTTCATTCATTCAAATCCACGTTCTGTCATTAAGGTAACGAAAAGCAAAATTGCATAGCATAAGCAGTTTACAAAGCACATGGGAACAATAGTGACAAGCAAAAAATGGAAAGGAGACGCACCTATAACTGTGAGCATCATTTTGGAGTACTTTTATAGCTTCAATAACAATCAGTCCAGCAATAACCGCATTGGTTGTCGCAATTGCATGCACAATATTACCAGCAATGCCCTTTGCCTCAAAAAGGCTGTGCATTGGGATGCCAAACGAATAGGCTCTGATGTTTGCTGCAGCAGTGACAAACTCTACAGCTAATTGGTCATCCTTGTCAAAAGTCAGGCTCCCAATTTCCTGAAATTTGTGAAAGCAGGTGGCAGCTAAAGCAAAGACAATGCATCTGATAGCGAAACAACTAACAGAGTAAGTTGAAGTGGCAAGACCTTGTTTCTTTCCTCAAGAAACAGTTTCACAGCCTCTAAGAAGATTTTAGTATTTTCGTCTAGACTCCAAACATCTTGTGGGTTCTTTAACCCCAAAGAGGACATTGCAGATAGGGCAACAGAATCAGCAGCTTGTTGTCTGCGCACCTCCCCATTCTGCTCAGCTTGCTGTTGTGGCAAGGCCTCCTTAAGATACATTGGAGTTGGCTTTTTCCTGTTCTTCCATGTGTCTTCGTTACTAAGAGCCAGGTCAATGTTATAGCCGAAGACATGATCATATATTCTTCTAGCATATTTGACAGAATCTTCTTCCTCATTACGTTCAAACACATCTTCAACATTCTTCAATGTGCTTGCAGCGCCACTTGTGTGCACATTAAGATCATTGTCTTGGTTCTTATCACCAAAAAGTTTAGCAAAGAGAAGATCTTTCGCCCACACTATACAGTGTACAAACTGCAAAAATTCAATGGCACTTAGAACTCACATTATCTTTTCAGGTACTTTATGAGCTACCACTGATTTGTCGAAACAAATAAAAAGAAGCCGACAAGACCAACAGACACAAGAAACAACACACAAGACGAGGAACCATGCATGCCATTTTTGGGGAAGCTTGGGTAGAACACATAGTCACTTCTCGTTACATCATTGAAGGTCATTATAAATGCTGATATGGAATTGCTAGTACAATATTTTTATCTGGTTCCAGTCAGACGCTACACACAAACACGCAAGCATGCTAAAGTATGGCATCCCGATCAGAGCTGCAATGACAAAACCCTGAAGAAGTAAAGACCATAAGAGTGTATGCATACAACTTTGAATATGAGCCTAGCACACAAGTGTTTCCAACATTCAGTTTCAGGAAACAAGAATATTTCTTTTCCATTTTAGAATTGACATCAATCTGTAGATAGAACATGAATTATTTCCCTGTACTAAAAATTAAATTAACACGAAAATTGGAAAAGATATCACAAAATAGACTCTTTTCATGGCTTCAGTTGATTACAGACATGTTTTACCAACATTCCCACAAGATGGAAATCTAACATATATGTGTATCATATGAAACACATAATGCTTTTTCTTATTTCATTTTTCCAGTTATTATTAGAACAATTTCCATAGAATTACCAATATAGCAAGTTCAATGGATTGTGCAGATGCTTATCAGCATTAATCACCTTTGATGGAGTGCTAGTGATTGTGCAAACAGGATAGGTCTTTGGGGCAGGTTTTGGTTGACATTCATAGCATTCCGTTCTTCCCTTCACATGAACAGACACCTGCTCACATGGATACATAACAAAAGCACAAGAGTTGAAAAAGATCAGGTTCGATCAAATAACAAAGACATCAGCATGCACATGAACCAACTAGAACAAGAAAATCATATCAAAAGGAGAATGAACACAATAATCATGTACAAATCCACAATGGCACGTTTGAACTTGCTTGTCAATGAGCAAAGAAAGGCATTTGCTTAACCAGGGAAGGTCTTCAAGGAGACACAACCAAATGTATTAGCACCTGATTGTTAAATCATGTGAAAAACTTGGTATAACTGATACAGCAAACTGTAACATCTACTGATATTATATATCTAAAAGTTTGGCATCAGCACTTAATACAACAGACAAATAAAACATGCAAAATAGCCAATTGGTGAAGTCATGAACCATGCATAAATTCTGAATGTGCTCCCAATCTTTCTGAACTAAGAGAAACAGAGAATATTCAGCACTGAACATGAAAAAACTCTTAATGCTAGTTGAGTCTTTCAGTAAAGCAAAGTAGACAGTACAAGCACTATCAGACATTAATGTCAAACTAGATCTTATCCCCCACAATTTCTGAGAAGGATGTTGTGGATGGGTGCTTCTCTGAAACTCACAAATACAGATATTACAAAATTATATATTTGATATACTATTAAATCTTCTAACCACCCTCCTGTAAACAAGTGTCTGCAAACACCAAATGAGGGATATAAATAAGACTTCCGTCACATGGAGGCAATACTGAATCCACCCAAATCATCTTTAACCTGGATTCAAAGCTGAATAGAAGAAGGTAAACATGGACTCTAAATCCATCAACTATAGGATATTTATGTGTAATCAGGAAAGATGACCAACTGATCTAAACTTGGTGAAGATTAACTTGGACGTGAAGTGAAACAACCCACAGTAATCTGAAGTCAAAATTAATATGATGCAGTTTTGCTTCCTAAATCCAACCAATGATGTAAACATTGTACCTGGTTCCTGAGGGCTCAGGGAGAAGAAAGTGTAAAGAATCATAAGCTCTTTTTAAAAATTTTCCAGAAAACCAGAACGTTCTAGCAAATGTTAGAAAACAGGTAAAAATTCTGTTTTTATTTTATTGAAGAATGAGATAATCTATATAATCAGCCACACAAGGCTTATTGTTTACTCATTGAATACATGATGAGTATTTATAGAAAGAGATGGCCCAACAGCTGTTTTACTAGCCGTTGGGCCCCCCTAGTGGATGGACCCTATTGGCCAATCCTATTATATTTTAACACCCCTTCTCGAACTTACTGTGTATATCGAAAATCTGTTTCAATTCTTCATGTGTAAACTCGCACTGATTGTCTCAAAAGGAGAATGTTCCATTGTAGAAATCGTTTTCGAAATTTCACCCTTTTGATCTACCTTAGAACATACCTACAACAAAAGTGATAGAATTAATCTTGAATGATTAAGATCCCATAACTCAAAACATGAAAACCTATGTTTTCAAAGAAGTTCTTTAATGGAAAACATTGATCATCTAAGTATATTTGTAAAATATAACAAATAATTTCATGAATCACCACAAACTCGTGATATTACAAAAAGGCCTTAGTATCAAACCCGAGTTTTAAGGACAAACTCAAACCCATAAAGCCTTAAGGCTAAGCTCAAACCATCTGAATCAATCAAATGCCAAGGCTATTAAATAACTCACAATTTCAAACGTGATTCTATGATTCGAAGGATAAGAGAATCCACCAAAATGATAAAAAAGCTTTTAATATATATAATCAACTTACAAGAATCTTTTCTAACATAAAACGTTTGTTTTAAAAAACAATAATTCTTTGAATGCACCTTTTATTATTTTCACAAATCCTCAAAATATAGCAAATGAATCATCAATACTCAAGGCATCCTTTTATGCATTATTTTCAAATACGAAGATCTTAATCACACGAAAATACAACTTTAAAGTTATCAAGATCAGAAATTATCAAATAACAATAAGGGCATCTTCAAGCATTGACCAATAGCCAACAACACGAAGCACCTTAATCACAAAGGTCTTCAACAAAATGCCAACAAAAGTGAAATATGGCTACAATACGGATCTTAATCATACAAAGAGATGCAACTTATTATCTAATAAACAACAAATATATTTTTCTTCTAAATAAGACAATAAGCAATTGATCCAACAAATCTTAAAAATAAATAAGTTGGAAAGATCACATATGGATGGAGTCGAATCTAAATACCAAGCAAGGTCAAATTAGATCAAATGGTCGGGTATGAATCTGGGTCCAACAAGAATCTAATATTTAATACAAAACGGGTCTCGATTCGGGACCATATCTAGAACTTGATCTGATACATGGCTTAAAAGAGGATCGCACAGTTTCTCTCTCTCTCTACACCACTGCCTCCCCATTTCCCTCTGGCGACACCTTCTCTTCTCGATTGCCTCTTCCTTCTCTTCTTTTTTCCCTCTCTTCCTCCTTGTTTTCCCCTTTTCATCCTCCCCCATCGCATGCAGAACCGATCCCAAATCGCAATGGGCGTCGGCGTAATCCTGCCTCAAGAATATGGCTTCCTCCAAAGCCTTCTCCACCGCTCGTTACTCTCCAACACCAAAAAAAGGGTGCTACCCAGAAACTTAAGCACCTGTTAATGCGTAGGACAAAGGATTGCGGCCTCTCTATAATGCTCGCAAACACCAAGAAGCATCCCTTCTCCTTCGAGGGTGATTCCAAGATTGACGTGAATTTGAGGAAGAAGATACGATCATTGATTCCCTCTAGCTTCAGCCGCTTCAAGAACCAAAATAAACTCATCTTTTGCCTCAGAAAATCTTCCCAATGCATAGAGAGAATTGCCGCTTTTGAAATGCGGTTAAACGTTCGTGGGTTGCAATTTTGACGCTCTCTTGAAGGTAGTCAACGCTTCTTTAAACAATTGGTGGTCATAGAGTGTTCTTTCGATTACCATATGCCCATTGAACACTTCTTCACTCGACGTCATGGTGTCGAAGCAGTTCCTGAGTGCACGCAAATCTTTCAAGAAAACGTCATAAGTGTGGCTGAATTCCTCCCAAAAACTCTCTTCAAGACACCACTCTCCGATTTTGATCCCAATTCTCGTGACTACCCGGTGTTGGAAAACGCATCACCGATGTTCTCTCCCCTTATTTTTTCATCCTTCATTTGCTTCACCTTCAACCCCTTAATGATGATCTTCCACGTATTGTCGAAGGCAATCCCATGGTTCGGTGACAACGCCCATGCCACAACCCCAGGCTTCCGCCTCGATGCAGCAACGATCGAGGTCGAGCGTTCGTCGAGGACGAGAGACGACCAAGCTTTACCGCTTGGGCAATTTCTTTTTGTGTGACCGCTTTGACCACAACGATAGCACCATTTCTTTCAGTTTCTAGCTTCGCAATCTCTAGCCCAATGCCCATCCACAGGTGAGTGTGCCACCATCAACGGCGGTCTGCAACGACTTTACCGAATTTGATACGATGTTAGAAAACATGTAAAAATTTTGTTTTCATTTTATTGAAGAATGTGATAATCTATATATTCAACCACACAAGGCTTATCGTTTATTAAATACATGACGAGTATTTATAAAGAGAAAGAGAGGAATAAAAGCCAACAACATTCAACGGCTATTTTACTAGCCATTGGGCCCCCCTTGGTGGTCTAGCCTGGGTGGCCTTAGCCCGTTGGGACCTGAATACAAACATAAACTTACGAACCCTATTGGCCCAACCCTATTACATTTTAACAGCAAATTCTTAAATTTCAATTAGGAAAAGGAACCCTCAAAACTAACAGTGACTGTGCTACTAAATTAGAACTTAAGAGTTATATCCACAACATGGGAGATATTAGGAGGTCAATAGCTAATGCCTTCTTCCTTTACATGTTACGATTTTGAGTTTGATTTAATTCATAACTCACTATTTTCATTTTAATTTTATTCGTTGGTAGGCTTAAATTGGTAAGGAAACTACATGGCTATCAAGGTTTAATCAATGTATCCAGATTTGCAACTTTAGTTGATGTGAACCAAATTGGAGGTTCTATCAACGGATTTACAAATGAAAGGAATATGTTGGAACACTCACATGGTATGGTTTTCATTGCATACTACACTAAGATAAGGCAAAGGTGTAATTATAGTCCCTACATTTACGATAATGTCATCTTATACTCAATCAATTAGAACTTGTATATAACTATCTTATTATTAAAATCTTAATTTTTTTGAGAACCTTTTATACAAAAGGAACACAAAAAGCAAATATTGTCGACTCTACTATGTCCCAATTAGCTTTGAGAACGTTAATATTTAGATAAAGAAATCAAGAAAAAGCCTTTCATCCTCATAAAGAAGGTAATATTTTGTTGTGGGAGAATTAGATGATACTTGAGAGAATAAAAGTACTGCCATTGATGCTGATGATGATTATGATGACGAGGACGAATATAATTTTGTTCCAAGATGGATGGACTGAGCTGAGTAACGACTTAGAAGATGGAAGTATAGAGAGTGATATGTTTGAAATTTTGGATATTGTTGTACTTGTTCAGTATTTTACCATCTCCGCTTGTTATTCTATGGTTTTGTGCATTGTGATCTACGAATTGTTCTAAGTTACATGTAATGCTTGGATATCGTTCCTATGTTGGCTAAGAATTCCGTATTTATTTCCCGTTTTTTATTTGTTATTTTTTATTGAAAATGGAAAAAGTAGTATCAAAATGTATTGGATAAAGCAGTACTCACTTGGGTTTTCCTCGTTTCTTGCAAGCCATTATGTTACCTCTTAGTACTTCCCATAATGGCCTGACGGTTGGGTTCAGATGCATAATGTTTTTTTCCAGCAAATTATGAATCTGACTCTATCAGTGATTGATCCCTGATGCTCTGCCAGTAGATGAGAAACATAAAGAGAAGCAATTCCAATCTCTAACGTGTGTATCCAAGAAGTACAGGCCTTAAATGTGACTGAGGGAATACACAGCAATTTATAGTATATGGCAAAATGCATGTAAAGATTATACAGACAGAATTTGAATGCATTTAGAAGATTAGACAAAGCATTTGGTCACATCATGAATCATTTCTCATGTAGTGCTCATTATATTGGCAGGTTTACAAGTTATGTCATGTCCAGGCAGTAGACACAAAAAGGCAAGATAAACTGTGCTGTTGCAATTACATCATGGATCCGTTAAGTAGTTCAATTACATATTAAGTTCAGCCCAGCAACCACCACTAGCATGTGCTCTACTCCATGACGAAAGGATCCTCATTTGTCACAGGAAAAGAAATACAAGAAAAGAACCACAAAGCAAAGCCGGATTGCACAACAAAGTACAAACAACTTCAAAACAAATGCATTTGCATCGGAATAACCAAAGAATCGATCACCTGTCCCAGAAATCCAGTAGTTCCACTTTCAACAAGGGGGACTTCAGCAGCCAAACAAAGTCTGTTGACATGCCGACGAGCATCTAAGTTGTCGAGACCATTCAAAACTACATTAAATTGCCTGAAGAAATCTACATTGAATTCTGAATCCTTAACATTAGCATGATATGCCGTAATACTTATGTTGGGCTTAAATTTCAAAACCACGTCCCGTGCAACCTGGTTGACATATCTCAAGGATAAGTGAACTCATCATGCACAAAGAGTACAAAGAAATGATCAGAATGATAGAGATAGATATTTGGTATCCACAAGCAACTTACCTTAGCCTTGGACTGGCCCACGTGCCATTTCCGGAAGAGAAACTGTCTATTTAAATTACTGACCTCAATTGTATCCATATCAATCTGCGAAAAGATGTATAGGAAAAGTAAACTCTCAAGCAAAGAAATTGACAACAACTATGCCTTTTCCCATACTAGACGGGGTCGGCTACGTGGATTCTTTGTTTCCACATAGCCCTATCATGTGTCATGTTAGCAGTTAACTCAACCTCTTTATTGTTTCTTTCCAATACTTTTGTGGTCATTGTTGAAGAATATGAGTTTAGAGTCAGTTTTAGTACATTTGATATTTTAGGATATTAAATTTGACATTTTAGGTATTATTGTAATTGTCCGAAGTCATAAGGGCATTTTGATAATTTTTTGTACTAAGGATATTTTGGTCATTTTATGTTTTACAGTTCCTTATATAAGGGAGGATAGGTTGTAATTAGGGTTAAGTTGCTGAGATTAAGAAAGAGAGAGAAGGAGGGGGGCGGCCTCCATTGGAGGTCCGCCCCCTCCTCCGATCTCCATATTTCCTATTCTTTATGTTTGTGATTTTCAATCTCCGTTGTGCAACCACGTTTTCCAACATGGTATCAGAGCCGTTTGATCAATGGGAGCAGCGACAGACTCGTCGAAAGTTGAAGTAGGGAAGCAAAAAAAAAAAGATGGCAAAGAACAGACCGATTGAAGCGAAAGGAAAAAGGGGGGCGGCCTCCTCGTGCCCGCGTAGTTCAATTGTTGTTGCTGGTTGAAGGAGCGAAAGTTTTTTTTGTAAGCTGAATCGAATTGTTTCGACGATTTTGGGTTTTTTATTTGCGGGGGAACCAATGTCGACGAAGACTAATAATATAGTCCCATTGGCCGTGCTCCTTAAGCGGGAGCTCTCAAGCGAGAAGATCGAGAGACCCGATATTTTGCATGGTCAGGCGAATCAGAGCAAGAAAGGGGAGGATTTCACCCTGTTGAAGACGGAATGCCAGCGGATTCCGGGCGATGGTGTCTCCACATTTAGTGTTTTTGTGCTTTTCAATGGGCATAATGGGTCTCCAGCCGCAATATATACAAAGGAGAACCTTCTAAACAATGTTTTGAGTACAATTCCTTCGTACCTCAATAGAGATGAGTGGTTAGGTGCATTGCCAAGGGCTTTGGTTGCTGGGTTTGTTAAAACAGATAATGATTTTTCAAGAAAAGGCACAAACTTCTGGGATGACAGTGACCTTCATGATTGTGGATGGATGGGTGGTGACAGTGGAGTGATTCTCTCTGTTACCTTGAATAAGCTGAGGGTGCAATTTATTCGCTGTCAGCTGATCATAGGCTTGAAGCCAATGAAGAAGAGAGGGAGTGGGTAACAGCTAGTGGGGGAGAAGTTGGTAGGCTTAATATGGTTAGTGGTGCAGAGGTTGGGCCTCTAATATGTTGGCCAGGTGGTTTGTGTCTGTCAAGGTCTATTGGGGATATGGATGTTGGCGAGTTCATTGTTCCAATCCCATATGTCAAGCAAGTGAAGTTGTCAAATGCTGGTGGCCGTCTTATTATCTCAAGTGATGGAGTTTGGGATGCCTTAACTTCTGAAATGGCCCTAAGTTGTTGTCGAGGGTTGCCAGCAGATATCGCAGCCAAGCAAATTGGGATGACATTACATGTATAATAGTAGACATATTGCCACCAGAAAAACCACCTATTGTGCCACCACCCAAGAAACAAGGGAAAGGTTAAAGTCACATAGCAAGGGAATGATGCAGTAGATCAACTGTTTGATGAAATGTTTCAGGAGAAACTTCAACTATGTAGGACAAGTGTTCGATGAAATGTCCAAGAGAAATATTCACCTGCACATCAAGTGTTCGATGAAATGCCTAAGAGAGATGTTTACCTACATATCAAGTGTTTGCTCAAATGCTCAAGAGGGCTGAAAATTCAGAGAAAAAAATTTGAAGAAGGTACGAAGTAGTAGTGATGATTTCTTCATTGGAAAAAATGACTGAATGAAAATAAAAGGAAAGATGGAATGCAGAAAATCAGTCTTTTTCACTACACATGCATGACAAATCAAATCATAGAAGAGGCCAGAGGAATTTGTTGGTATGAAATATGGCAATATCACCAAGAAGCATGAAAGTTAAAACCTTGAGTTGCTAAAGTAAACAGCAAGGAGGGCTGGAAAAGCGGTTGCAATCACCATGTAAAGGGGCGCAGACCGACTAGTATAAGCACATGCTTGTATTCTGCTATTTGAGTGGTAGAAAGAGGGCACCCAACCAACATACCGGCTGTAGCCACAATGTGAAGGGGCACAGGAAAAGCCATGTGAAGTATGTATGGTGGAGTAGTAACTCTTATCACAAAAGATCAACTTTCTCAAGAGTAGAAGAAACATGATTTTTAAGTGTAGTTGCCGAATCACTTCATGGAGAAGAAGAAAGAGAGAGGGAGCAACTGACACCCATAGAAGGGTCGTGTGCTACCCATGTCTTCTTGATTGTTCAAGTTGTTTTACAAAAGCTTCGAAGAGATCGTTTGCAGTGTTGTCTGACGCGTATCGTATCGTGTATCGTTGGGCTCCACGATACGGGCGTATCGTATCATACTTTAATATTAAAATAATGTAAAAATTACTTAAAAAATAAAAAAAAAATCAGAAAATCAGGAAAAAATCAAGAAAAATCTGATAATTGCTTTAAATTCATATAATGTAAGTTTAGTACAGATTGAGCATTCAACATTGAACAATTGTATCCAAATTTACATATTTTGAATCCAAAAAATAAAATACAGACATAATTTACACTTTACAGTACACTACAGTTACATATAATGTTACATTTTACAAATTGTAATCAGGATCATCAACTAAATAATCTTCATCTTCTCCTTGTTGCAGATCCTCATCATCATCAACCATGCCCACACCTTCTTCTTCAAAATCAAATTCTTCATCTCCATAATGTCATTGCGCTCCTTCCAAATTAATCCAGGCAACGTCTTCTTCTGTTAGGAGGGCATTTTCTTCAGTGTCTTCCATAACCCAATCTTTTAATATCTCAAAATTATCCAAACTTATTGGATCGAATTGACTTTCTTCTCTATTTACTTTTTTTAATTGCCTACGACACAAACAAAGATAAACAATTAATAAGTAATATTAACAATTGAAAACTGAAGTTAAATAATATCGAATTGAAAATTTGAAAGTAATACAACATTATCTTTCACGAAGGCGCATATTACAACGAATATAAACCAAATCATTAAGCCTTTTGTGTTCCAACCTGTTGCGCTTTTTTGTATGGATGTGTTCAAAAACACTCCAATTTCTTTCACAACCTGTTGCACTACAGGTTTGGCTTAAGACTCTAACTGCAAAATCTCTAAGGTTTGGACAATCACTTCCAAACCTGTTCCACCAAACATCTGAAAAAAAAATATAAACATTAGAGACATAATAATCCTAAGTAATGTAAGATGCAACTTAAATATAAAAATAAACAATGTACCTGGACGCATCGTAGAGCAGTTGCGAATTGCAACAGGCAAACCCATCAAGTGAAGAGCATTATCATATATCTCCATCTCTCGATGTATCGCATCTACTATGCTCTCATCAGGGACTAATCTGTCGATGCATTCAATGATTCCTCGATTAACCTCATTGTTCCTTTTGAAAGTTGCTGAGTACCTCAATGATGGGTTTAGATAGTAGGCTGTTGCATGAATAGGCTGATGCAATTGTTTATTCCATCTACTATCAATTATTTTCCACACGGACACAATAAGTTATTTCTGATCGCTTCTTTTGCCCTGTCCATGGCTTCATAAAGGTAGCCCATAGATGGTTTCTCCTCGCTGTCAGCCAATCTCAAAACTTTCACTAAAGAACAAGTAATTTTCAATAATCTGATACATGCATTCCAAAATGAACTTGTAAAAACCGTTTCTGCAATCTCATTTAACTTTCTGTTCCTTCTGTTTTGTGGCAACTCTGCAAATTATTGCCACTCATCTAAGGAGAACATTCTCTTTAAAGCTTGCTTCTATCTCACAATACTCTGTACAGATAAGAAGTTTGTTGCGAACCGAGTTGCAGCTGTGCGAAGAAGCTCTGCACCTTCTGTGTATCTCCTCATCATACACAAAACAAATGCATGGTTGTAAATGAATTTTGTAATATCTTGGCAACACTCAGTTGCTGCCTTTATTTCATCCATCTCACCAATGTCCTCGAGGATGAGATCTAAACAATGGGCTGCACATGGTGTCCAGTAGAAAGTCCCATAAATATCAGCTAACTCCTTTCCAGCTGCTTTGTAGTTAGCTGCATTATCTGTAATCAATTGGACTACATTTTCTAGCCCAACCTCCTGTATAACCTTATCAAATTCCTCTCGTAGGATCTCTGCAGTGTGCCTCTCCTCTGACATATCTAGAGATCTCAAAAACATGAGTCCTTTAGGACAATATACAAGAAAGTTTAGCAATGTTCTTCCTCGCCTATCGGTACATCCATCTGCCATGATAGTGCATCCTGTTTCCTTCCACGATTGTCTCAAAGTCGAACAGTATTGCTGCACTTCAATCACGGTCTGATCTAATATCTTCCCTCTCAACTTCTGATAAGAGGGCATCCTGTATCCTGGACCAATGTTAGCAATTGCATCTGCCATTGCTTGAAAATGAAAACTGTTTGCTGCATTAAATGGAATGCATGCATCATAAAACCATCTGCCCACTGCAAGGTCTGCTTGATCGTGCAGTTGTTCTGAAGCCATAGCAGCACGAATTCCTGGCTGAGCACCAGGTGTAGTGGAAGGAGGAAAGAACGAATGTATGCTAGAAGAAGCTCTTCCTCTACTCCTTCCTGAACTTCCTCTTCTGCCACCTCCAAAGTCTTCAGCTGCAACCCTCTTTCCTCTGCTAAGTGCTCGCGAACTGCTACTACCAATATCTGTTCTAACATCTGAAGGCAAACTATCAGTGAATCCAACTCCAGTGGCAGTAGCATCATCAACTTCTTCACACATATGAAAATCATCCTTTTGTTGTCTCCTTTCCTGTATGCTGTCAATCATCTGCAAGCATTGCCATTTAATACCTTCTGGCACACTTCTAACTCTGCCTGTGCATGGAGCAACTTCTTTTCTAGTTCCTGCTAGGTGGTGTTTCAACCTTGAAATTCCACCACTAACCACCTTTTCACAAAATAAACATGTGATTTTTAACCTTGAACCCTCAACTGGTATACCCCACTGCCATGCCGGATCATCAGACTTTGAATGAGAGTCTCTACCACCCCTTCCTGCCATCTCAATGGAGTACTTTAATTCAAACAAAAACCTGAAAAATAAAAGCACTTCGTAAATCCCCCAATCTTCAAATAACACTCAAATCGAGTGTCTCTCACTTCATGAATGCAATAAAAATTGTATACACACACTTAATTACTTCATATTTGGTCATTCAAAAAAAAACCGAAATAACACAAAAAACAATAAATATAAAGGAAAAAAATGGAAAAAAACATTAAAAATATATCTAAATCCGAGTTTGGAGGCTTGAACGGACACCGTAGGGCACGATTTTAGAGCTTTGAACACCAAGGAGGCGAAAACCGACTCTTAGGAAGCTTGAAGAACCCAAAAGGAGAGAGAAAACCCGCGAAAAATCGTGGGTTTTTCTCGGGCCAGGACCCTTTATAAGGGTCCCAGGGCGTATCGCCCGTATCGCACGATACGGTGCAATACGCCCACACCTGCGATACGGGGCCTCGTATCGTATCGTGGTGGCCCACGATACGATATGTATCGATACGGTGCGATACGGACAACACTGATCGTTTGTGCACGTGTGATGAAGAAAGTACCAGTTTTTTGGCAAGTTTGGAGTTCGAAGTATCTCACTCCCAACTTGAGGGGGTGTTGAAGAATATAAGTTTAGAGTCAGTTTTAGTACATTTGATGTTTTAGGATAGTAAATTTGATGTTTTAGGTATTATTGTAATTGTCCGAAGTCATAAGGGCATTTTGGTAATTTTCTATACTAAGGGTATTTTGGTCATTTTACATTTTACAGCTCCTTATATAAGGGCTGATAGGTTGTAATTAGGATTAAATTGCTGAGATTAAGAAAGAGAGAGAAGGAGGGGGCGGCCTCCATTGGAGGTCCGCCCCCTCCTCCGATCTCCACATTTTCTCTTTTTTATGTTTGTGATTTTCAATCTCCGTTGCGCAACCATGTTTTCCAACAGTCATCCTCTACCTTTTTTAATACTTTCAAAATCTAGTTTTTCGTACCTTCTTAGAAGCGCTTCTTTTGATCTTCTTTCTATATGTCCAAACCATCTTAAACGATATTCTCTCATTTTATCCTCTATTGATGCTACTCCCAATTTGTTTTTAATAACCTCATTATGTACACGGTCTTTCCTTGTATGACTGCTCATCCATCTCAACATCTTCATTTCTGCCGTAAACATCTT
Organism: Brasenia schreberi; assembly: GCA_036023115.1. Lineage (NCBI taxonomy): Eukaryota > Viridiplantae > Streptophyta > Magnoliopsida > Nymphaeales > Cabombaceae > Brasenia > Brasenia schreberi. The sequence continues at coordinate 1,269,560 of JAYKKT010000050.1, forward strand.
TTATACATGTTGATGAGTAATTGCCAACACTCATAATCATAAAACATGGCAGGTCTAATTGTTGCTCTATAATATTTACCTTTTAACTTTAATGGTATCTTCTTGTCACAAACAATACCCAATGCTCCTCTCCATTTTAACCAACCTGCATTAATTTTATGCGTAACATCTCCATCAATTCTTTCATCACTCTAAAAAGTTGACCCTAAGTATTTAAAGCTTTTCTTTTGGGAGATGCAATGTATGTCAATTTTAATTTTTATGTCCTCTTAAGTAACCAAATGATCAAACTTACATTTCATATATTTTGTCTTTGTTCTACTAAGTTGAAAGCGTTTACTTTCTAATTTTTCTCCCCATTGTTTCGATTTTCTATTTTTTCCTTAGACTCCTCCACTAACACAATGTCATATGCAAATAACATACACCAAGGTGCTTCATCTTGAACATGTTTTGTTAACTCATCAATCACCAGTATAAATAAGTATGGACTTAAAGTTGATCCTTGATGTAACCCAATATTAACTTCAAAGAAGTCTGTCATTCATTCATGAGTCTCCACACATGTCTTTGTACCATCGTACATGTCACTTATAAGGTTTATGTATGTCAGTGGCATACCTCTTTTTTCCAAGGTTCTCCAAAGAACCTCCCTCGGTACCCTATCGTAACTTTTTTTTAGATCAATAAATATGATATGAAGGTCTTTCTTTTTTGCTCTAAAATATTCCATAAGACGTCTTAAAAGGTGAATCGCTTCGACAGGAGATCTACGTGACATGAATCAAAATCGGTTCTCTGTTTTACCCGATACTTGTTTTAACCTACGTTTGATAATTCTTTCCCATAATTTCATAGTATGGCTCATTAACTTGATACCACGATAATTATGGTTTATATACTTTTCTAATTTGGCTAACTCTCCTAAGTTAATATTAACATCTTTATTTTCATTAAAAGCTTATAAAAATAGTTTTTCCATCTATTTTTTATATCCTCATTTGCAACTAGAATTTTCTCATCTTAGTCTTTGATGTATCTAACAAAATTAAAATCTCTAGTTTTCTTATCTCTTTTACCCTCTTTTGAATTAAGCGTTTTATATAAATCCTCCTAAATTTTAGCTTTTGCTTCACTGACGGTATTTTTCACTTCTTTCTTTACTTTGTTATAAGCCTCTAAAGTTTCAATAGTTTTCTTAGTATAATTTAATTTGTAACATTCCCTCTTTACCTTAGATTTTATCTTGCACCACTTCACTCCACCACAAGCTTTTTTTTATACCGGTACACCTCCTTTAGATTCACCTAATCGCCACTTTTCTAATATGTATAACCATATTATTCCACATATCACAAAGGTATACCAACATAATTTCAAGCATCTCCTTGAAGGACTTTCTGTTTAAATACACCTTCTTTCTCGCTTTTGAGGTTCCACCATTTAGTCTGAATACCTCGATGCACTCTTTTCTTCTTTGTCCACTTTTTTACTTTAAATTCATAACTAAAAGTCGATGTTGGGTGGTTAAGCTTTCTCCTGTAATTACCTTACAATCTTTACAACATGATCTATCTTTTTTTCTACAAACAAAATAATCAATTTGTGTTTGTGATAAGCCACTCTCATAAGTAATTAAATGGTCACCTTGTTTTTTGAAGATTGTATTGACTATAAAGAGATCAAATGCCATAGCAAAATTTAAAATCTCCCTACCTTCCTCATTTATAACCCCAAAATCATAGCTTTTATGAATACCTTGATATCCTATACCTCTTTAGAGACATGTTCATTTAAGTCTCCTCCTCCTAAACAAACTCTCTCTTTATGGAATTCTTTGAATCACCTTATTTAACTCCTCCCAAAAAGCCATCTTTATACTATCTTCTAGTCCTACTTGGAATGTGTAAGTACAAACTATATTCAAAACCTATGCTCCTACCACTAATTTCAACGTCATGATTCGGTCACCATATCATTGTATGTCTACTACACTATCCTTTAAATCTTTATTTATGATAATACCAACTCCGTTTCATGGAAAATATGGAACTAACAACTCTCATGGTCCTTGAGGCACATTCAATTGTCCGTGAAAAATTATTCAGAAAAGAGAGAGATAGAGTTTAGGGGCTTTCTGTGCCTATAAACATATTTCCTTCCTAACATGGAAGCTCTGCTTTGGTTCGTACATGACCTCAATGAAGATCTTCATTAAAACTGACCCATTTCATCCGCAGCATCCATAATAGAACTATGATCCTAACACCAAACAATCCCCCTTTCCAAGTACAACAACTAGTTGATTTTGCACGAAGTGAATGCCAAGAGTTTGCTCCATGAATCTTGAAGAATGTCTAATAAGGCAATAGATGTTAGATAACCATCACTATGCAACAATATCTTCTTCTTAAAGCAATGTATATGGATGTCAGATACTTCAGGAACTAGGGAGAACCCACCATGAGCATTAGGCATTAGATAACCATCAGTTTTAGTTAATTTCTTCTGTTTAAGCACCAGAAGCACTAAGAGTGCAACCATTTTAACATTTCCTTTTCCTTCGGGATCTAAAATATCCTCGTGATTACCAAATTATTTGACTTATTGGTTGAGTTCTAATATCATTTTTGTTCACAAAAAAACATACATAATCAAAGAGCACGCATCTATATGGCTGGTTTCATCATTTTTAGCAGCATAGTAGCACTAAAGGTCCCTTTTTAAAACTCTAAATATCCTTTCCAATTAGCTTGGTGCACCTTATATCTGCTCCGTACTATTACTTACAACATCTTTTTAACACTTCCTTCTCATTTCTACTTCGCAGCTAGCATCTAGTATCCATTCCATGTCCTGATAACTATGCAATTAGCTCTTCATATCCAACTTTTTCCCGCTTCATTACTGCAACTGTAACCATAAAGCCACAAAACAAAATAGAAAGAGAATAGCAAGAATTGTCATTGTCTATATAGACTACCACATTATGGAGCAAAACAAATAAAAAACAAATGCCTAAAAAGGGAAAAGTCGTGATTTTAAAAGTGAATAAAGAAGTAACTTGAGAACCAACACTGATTCTGAACTCTGAGCTCGGTATCATACACAATGTACCTGCTCAAGCCTCAGCATAAAGCCAGCCAGCAAAACTATTGCTATGAAACTTTTGCAACAATACCAAAACCAAAACCAAGCCTTTTAGCACACTGAGTGGGGCCGGCTACATGGGTTTTAAGCGACCCTTAAGCTCAATCTTGTGAGAAAATTTTAAAAATGTATAAATAAGATCGTAACTCTGCCCATGTTAAGGGATCACCCTTGCATGGCGGGTCCCAAGTCCAGATAAAGGAGAAGGGTTGCGTTAGGCTTCCTACAGCGAGCTTAAAACTTTCTCGAATAGCCGACCCCATCTAGTATGGAAAAAGGCTTAGTTGGTGTTGTTGTGTAAATAAGATCGTAGGTTATCGGTCAGTGTAAAACTAATCCAGCAAAGGACAGCTACAACAATCCAATATAGTCGATAACCACGGAAAGTAAGGAGGAAGCATATTAGTCACCCGAAAAGCACAAATACTCGAATAGAACTATATAATCAAATGCAGGACCAAGCAAATGCATAAAAATAAGAAATAGGGCAAAAGAGAACTTACTATATGAATATCTTGGAACCCAGAGAGAGCGAGTGTCTTGAGAAGCTCGCAGCCGATCCCTCCAGCGCCTACCATCAAAACTCTTGCTCCCTTTTGATACAAAACCCACGAAGACACAAAACAGGAAAAAAAAACAGAACCAACAATCGAAGTCAATTAAGAAAAAGTAGCAAAAGGGGGGAAAACAGGAAAAAGAGAGGAAAAGGATAGCGCAACAACCGAACAACACCACCTTGATTGCTTCTAACTGCCTCTCCTGCGTCATTTTTGAGAAACCCTAAAAGGATGGAAGCTAGGGTTTCACACACACACACACACACACAGAGGCAGGAATAAATTTGGGTGTGGAATTTGCAGAAGTCCGCACCTCCCAGCAAGCAAAATCCGAGTCTCTCTCTATCTCCTCCCTCCCTCCCTCAGCGTCTCGGTAACGGAAAATCTCGTTGCTCCGAACGTCTGAAATGTGGCGGGTAGAGGTATTGAACCGACGAAACCGAACCAAACCGGCATAACCGCTAAAAACGAGCCGCACGGTTCTATGATTTGGTTTGGTTACGAAAGAGAAGTTATGATTCGGTTCAGGGTCGAACATTGGAACTGATCCTTCTCACATGTCAGCTCATTCTTTTTCGATGGTATAAATGTAATTTAAAAAACTTAAAAGTTGCTTTTTTAATATAAATATAATTAAAATTTTATAAAGTTTTGAAAAAAATGTATAAAAAATCATCAAATATGAACTTAATTTATTATTTTGAAACTTCTTTTTAAAATCTAACGAGTCTAACAATCTTTCAGCACTTTTATCTTTTTCCTCTTCAACATGAGCAATGGATTCCATGCGCAAACTTACTTAATGCAAAAATGACATAAGCATCAATTTTTTTGTTGATTATTTTATTATATAACTGAATTGTGTATTTATTGTACACGACTTTTTATTAGAACAAACTTTCTAAACAGAGTGTTGCTTTCTATTGATTACTTGCTATATGAGACAATTATTATATATTAACATAATGTTAAAATATATAGAACCGTATTTCAAGAGCAAACCAGGAAGTGGAGAGAAATTGTGGACATGGCAGAGTGATGATCTGAAGATCAAAGCCACTGTTATACAAGAGCTGAGGAAATTAACACGTGATATGCTTCATTATTATAAGGGGGATCTTCTGGAAGAGCTTCCAGGGCTTTTGGATTTCACTGTCACTTTGCATTTAACGCCTGCACAAAAAAAAAAGTGGCAGTTCATATGGAAAAAGTGGAAGGTGGCAAGTTTAAGAAAAGTTGGTTAGAGAGTTCTGTCTATATGCATCCATCCTTGAAAGAGATCCCACAATCTGCGACTCGAGGACAATTGATGGAGTTATAAGACAGATTGATGTAAATGATGGGATTAAAACAAAGTTCTTCCTTAATATTCTTTCTTTAGCTGAAACTGCTGGGGAAAAACTGCTTGTTTATAGCCAGTATCTTCGTCCGTTGCTGTTTCTGGAGAGGCTAGTCATACAGAAAAAAGGATGGACCATAGGAAAGGAAGTTTTGTGATTTCAGGTGACTCCAAGCCTGGAGATAGGGCAATTACAGAAGAGCAATTCAACGAGTCATCAAATGCGAAAGTGTTTTTGGTTCAGTTAAAGCATGTGGTGAGGGGATATCGTTGGTTGGGGCCTCTCGGGTATTATTTTTGGATGTGCATCTTAACCCATCTGTTACCCGACAAGCAGTTGGACGTGCATTTCGGCCAGGACGGAAGAAGAAGGTGTATGTATATAGGTTAGTTGGGGCTGATTCCCAGGAAGAGGAAGACCATATCACTTCTTTTAGGAAGGAATTGATATCCAAGGTATGGTTTGAGTGGACTGTGCATTGTCGTCCTCAGGCATTCCAGATGACTGAGATTGACATAAGTCATAAATGATAGTGAAGATGCGTTTCTAGAAAATGAAAATCCTCTGGTAAGGGATGATATAAAGGCACTATGTAAGAGGTGAAGTTTTATTGGGCCGTGGGAAGTGCTTCTTGCGGGCAGACAAAAATAACCCCTTGTTAGTGGTGTGGTTCCCATGCATCAGCTGCAGATATCCATGCACCCTGTAGTTTCTGTGTAAGAACTCTCATCTGTTCAGTCTTTTTGTCTTGTACCACAAGATAGGTATTTTTTCAGAATATCCAGCTTCCAGCTTCTCTTAGAGCAAGACTGGATGTCGGATCAGTTTTGGCTTATCCATGTCTCAAGGTTCAAGCGGATCCTGTGAATCACATTTAGCACACTGAACTGTTTTTTTATACTTCTGGCCTTCTTTGTGTAATTACTTTAAGATATCTTGTTCTTCTATCCCAGTTTGACAAATGTTTTTTTTCCTGTTGTTATTATCACGCAAAGAGGGTTGACTTGTTTCTTTTGGGTGCATTAGAATATTCAAATTGTTGCTTCAAAGGTAAATGCCATGTTTTGACATGATTTATATAATTTTATTGATTCATTAAAGTATCAGGGTCATTTCTCTTTTCGGCATTAAAATATCCGGATTGTTTTCTTGTAGTTAGATGTCTGTGACTATGTATGGTCTTGTTCAATATTTCATTTTGCAACTGTATTGTGTCTTTTTTTCCATTTATTGCAACTAATCCTTTTCCAGGAACTCTTGTGAAACGTTGAGCTGCATGAGGGGGGAGTTTCTGTTACCTTCTGTTGAATGATATATTGGTGGATCAGACACGGTGGTTATGTGGAAAACAAAAACTGTAAGCCGTCAATGTAAAACTTTTGCCTACGTAAAAATCATATACCTCGTTTCTGAAACTAGTCAACAGGCGATGTTGTAATTCTCTTGCCGATTGAAAAGAGGATCAGCTTTAAAGTTTTAAACAAAAAACTGAATCTGTTAAAAAAGTTACTTTGCTTGTTTTGGTGTTGTATGACCATCTTTTGACCTAATTATTATATTTTGGAGGTCCAAAGAAACAATGGTGCGTCACTTGGAGGACTTGCAGAACAACTTATAAATCACAATCAATAAATTTCCACTTGATGTTTCAAATTGAAGCACCGTTTGTCATAGGAGAATAAAGTTGCAATAATCTCTCCTGCTATGTTATAATCTGCATGATACTTTTGCCTGATGAGTTTGAACTTGCTTCAGCAAGTTCACAGTCTTGTACATTTCCTAAAGCATCGGCTTCCATAGGCAAAAACACGTGCATTTATAAACCAGCTTCAGACCTATTTAATCAAGAAAATGAAACTGTCAGGTTTGAATAAATTTTCATGAAGCTTCAAGAGAATCCACTTGGAGCCTTAGAATGACGAGGATTAAGTTTCATGTCCATAGAAAACGGTAGATTCTGAAATGGGAGGCATCAATATAGGAGAATAGGATATTTACCTGGTTTCTTGTGAGGCTGTGTTGCCAGTGCAAGCTTCTCAGACTCATTGGGGTAACTAAAATGGGAGAAAGACAAAAATGAGCATGAAAACACAAGAAAACAAGTTGCAGGTATATTTTGTACATGAGGATGAAGGAAGTGCCACATCCAATCACGGAGAATGGCAATAGATTTTTCCAGCAATCCTTGGAGTGGTCACCAAATGTGTCAACGATGGGTCTCTCTCGTGTAAGAGCTTTTCCTTGTGTTATTTACTGGTCAATTGTGGAGAATTCAGATATCATGTTTGGAGCTCGGCATTTCTACTGGAAGATGTTTTTTGGTTGCTTGGACTTGTGAGAATATTGTCACTTAGAGATCGGTACTCATTACTGTGTGCAATGCAACAAATGTGTATAACTTGACGTTGCACTGCCTTCGGCATCTTCAAGCAGTATTACAATTTCTTTCATATAGCTGCTGTATTGTTCGTATCTGTTTTCAACCTGCAGGAGTTCAGAAATAAAATGAGTGAAGGAGAAGAATTCCGCCGCTGATGCGAGTGGGAGTTCTCAAGTTGAATCTACAGTAACTTACGTGAATGCAGCTCACTGAATCAAAAAGCAAAACTAAATATGAGCAAAACAATGTTTCTACTTGGAGATATAACTGGCAGAACAGAACATGAACGGAAGTTGGGTGAGATCAGGAGAATGAAAATGGCATGCAGTACACAAAAGGTCAGTCTTTAGTAGTTTGAGTGGTTATGAACACTACAATGCATGACTTTTGTGAAACAACAAGCATTCAGAAAGTCCATGCTGACACCTATACAGGACAAAGAAAAAGAAATTAATACAGACCCACGGCATTTCTGCTCTTTCTTTCTGTGGCCGTGTAGTTAGTCTGGACTGAGGAGATGATGGTGCAAAAGGTGCTTTATTTTTTTGTATGCTATTCATTCGTCAAAGCTTCACTTTCTTGACTTATAAATTATTTGAATGGATCGTAGTCTCCTAGTCACAATTTTTCATGCATTGGGTGTTTATTTAGTAAAAGCATCTTCCTTCATGATGGTGTTGGAAGAAAACGTCCTTCCGCTTATTTGGTTCGGCCATGGAAGAGAGCGTAACATGAGAAGATCTATTCTCTCGCATGAATCTTTTTCACACCCCGAAAGAGGTCAATTGGATTTCTGAAGAAAGTTCAATTCTATTTTCTTAAGGGGGAAGCTCAAACTGACATGGCAAAGGTGAATCTCGCCAAGAGGTTCGAGTTCGCTATATAGATTTTCAAAAGTTGAGAATCCAGATCATGTTCATAGGTGAACCAAATGGTTACTGCGTTTTTCTTCAATCAATGAGCAACCGACTGGAATCTGTCAAGACCCTATTGTGAAACCCTAAAATTCAATTTGGTTCATGGGTTTTTACTCGATAAAAAACCAAAACCAAAACCAGGTCTTTTCCCCTATTAAGTGGGGTTGGCTGCATGAATTCTAAGTTGATGTTGAGCTCGATCTTGGGTTCTTACACTATACCCAAAATGAAAAATCATAAGTTGAGGGTAGCCTTGCATTTTGTCTCACAGGTTTCTTCAAAATATACTATGCATAGGTCTATTCCCATTAAAACGATGTGCTGAGCCAGTCTGCATCATCATATTTGATAAAAAAACATGGACGGTGGTTACCATTGGGTATGTCTATCACTGGAGCTCTGCTGGGAACAACTTTCCATTGAAATGCAACCTTGCAATTGGAAATGCTTCCCATGGGAAAACATGAAGCAGTTTATCATGGAAAAGTAGAATTTCACACGTGAGAAGTACTTGATTAGGGGGTCACTTTCTACGACGTGTTTGTTTCAGATCCATTTGAGTAATGAACCAAACTTGGAGAAAACTTTGAAGCTGCTGAATCTCAACTGTCTTTCATGGTTGAAGGCTTCGATCTTTATGCACCACCGGGCTTCATATACCTGCCTTGGTGAGTCAGTTTCAAGTGCCCAAGTTGTGAAGTTAATAACAGTAAAGGCTCTTATGTGGCACTGTTGTGGTTCAACCTGATCTTCGTTGTGGCTAATCCGAACCTGCAAATAAAGTTGTTCGACTCACAAGGTGCGCCGGGTTTGACGCCCACTAGCATGTGTGTGCTTGAAGCTTTGGGTGGTGGTGGGTTGTGGTTGTGCTCCTATTGGTTTTACCTTGAAAGAAGGCTTGTAGTCATTATTTAACGTAAATAAACAAGAAAGAGTTCTTCTCATGAGATTACACCGAAGAACATTCATGGCCGTCTTTAGTGCAACAGTAATTGGCTTATAAAAAATGCCCCACTGAGAACCGCCAAGAATGTACACGTCTGACCTACACATTTTAGATACTATTTAGTATTGCAGAGTGAATTTGTGTCTGGACTTCAAAAGAATGCCCAAGTTCTTCATATTTATTGGCACTTTATCAATGAGTTAGGTAAGTTTCAATTGTCTTCAATTCAATGGAAAAATCTTTGAAATTAGACTCTTTTTTTCTTGTGCAATTAGAGATTGTGAAAGAAGCCTTTCTTGGTTTTAGAGTCCCTTTTAACTTGTGACATTCACAAAACAAAATTAGGTATTATTTACCGAAAAGAAAGAGGGAGATTGGTATTGATAAATCAGAAGGCTCCACTCAGTTCCTCATCCTCTTGAGTTCACTTGTCACAGTCAAACACGTACTTGGATGCCTATGCCAAATCAAGAAGCTGTCCATCAAAAATATAGTAGACGTTATCCTTTAAGAAACATTATTCATCGCGGCCATCATCATCATCATTATGCCTAACTGTCGTAAATTTCCTGCTGAAAAAGTAAGAAGGAAGCTTTGCTTTGGAAAAGAAGCCTACTTTCTTCACCATAAGTAACACAATAGCTGCTGTGTTAACTGTCATGTCCAGAATGTGGCTACCGAGTGGGCAGTGGGCACGGAAGAGGAATAACCACCAGTACATTAACGGGAAGCTGTTCACCGTTGGATCTCGCCATTGATGGCATCTTCAAGTCACTTTGCATCAATGAAAGCAGTAGAAAAGTTCTAGGAAGCCAAAAGGCTTATACAGCATATATGCTTGCTCCACCTTTTTCTTGGATAAGAGTACGCACTACGTGCTCATGAATTGCTTGATGTTGAGGGTTTTTGAGCTAGCCTGCTAGTATGCAACCAAAAAGCTAAAGTTATGCGAGAGAGAGAGAGAGAGAGACGTAAATGAGCTTCATGCTTTCATTTTCTTCTTGACTAAGAAAACGGTTAAGGCAGGACCGGAACCTGACATCCAATACATTGCAGAGGTACAATAATAGGCCCCACAAGAATTACATGTAACAATGAAAAACTTGTCAACAATCTACATTTAGCGAAAACGAATCTTCTTGGCCATAGATTAATATATGCATACAGTTTCACAGTTTCCACCATGCAAAACGCCAACCTTCTGATATGCAGCCAACTTTTTGACCGACATAGCTTCATAAGTTTGGTTTATGTATAACCACATACGGCTTCCACAGCCACCCGTTTCAAAACATTTGGACATGGATCCCCACCAAAAACATCGGTGGAGATTGTTACTGAGCATCTCTGCTGCCCGATACACCTCTGCAATAGAAAAGAATTGCAACGCAAATAAGAACAAGCAGGATTCAAGAATAATGAAAAGTTTTATCAGTAACTACCTAAAATGAAAAAAGGACAGAAAGCAAGAAAACTGAGTCTGGACTCAAAGAAAGATGAAAGTTTTAGGAATGAAAGCCCAGGAACATCAAAGCTCTTGCTGGTGATTGATGAGTCTAATGCAGTACTGCGATGTGATGGCTTGAGGTTGAAAATGCACCAGAGATTTATATAATTTTTAACAAAACCATAACTTATAGAATCCATGGTAAAACGCAAAAGATCCATCTGAGTTTTATGCTGGCTACTGGCTACCTAATACAACCCTCCTTTACCCTCCCTGGATAAAACCCCTCTGGCTTCTATTGGAGCTTGGAATCAGCTAATTAAGGGTTAACCCTGGTCCCTCGCTATAGCTGAACTCAGGTTTACCTAATTTAACATTCCAATACTGTGTAAAGGTTTATACCAGGAAATGTTTTATGAGCCAACGTTAGTAAAAATTTTAATCATTACCTTTTCAAGAATAAGGTGCGAAGCAGGAGCATGGCAAGCCCCGAGCTGGAAAGTTCCACAAGCACCAGTTGGAGTTCCAAAACTTGCAAACTTTATTGCTGTTATAGATTGTCCTTCAGTGCAGTGCAGATGGACTTTAGGCCTTTGTGGTGTTTCTGCTCTGCCATAGTTTTCAATGTGCCAGTTCTTTACATAGGGATGATATTCGGAGATATCTGCACAGACACTCCCCACAGATCACGTAACTAGCGATATTCCAGATGGGTTGCCACCCATCTCTTCAAAAACAACAATGAGGTTACCCGTTGGGTGAACCCATGAACGTGGTACATGATACCTGCACATTTGCGATCAAAAGGTCTGAATGATTACATAAATAATACCCAATACAACATCATCGTAGTAGTAGAAAGTTTTAAATCTGGAGTACAATAAGCAATATCTTATAAGTTATTCACATGCACTTTTTGGTTTGCGATACCACAAAGCATCTTCTTGCCGTGCTTGCCTACAAACGGCAGAAGAGCATGGTAAATTCGAAACTAAACATACTAGTACGCTCTTGGATTGCACTCTGATAACCAAATCATACAACTAACTCCTAGATTTGGAGGTACTCACCAGCGCTGAGTGGGTAATCCACAACCACTCTGGCATTTCTGCTGTCGATAGGTCCCAGCATAATTGCACTCACCACAATAACCTTGCGCAATGTATGTTGCCCAGTATCTTCCAATGCTTTGACCATTCACCCATACTTGACCCTTTCCCATGCTCCCCATATCCAAAGCCAATGGATCTTCTCCCGCAGGTGCATCAAAATATGCCTGCCAAGGTGTATATCAGAGATTAATTAATAATCTTGAATTATGAAAATTGCAATTGCATTCCTTTCATTATTACCTTATACCAAGTTAGTGGTTGTTTCTCCTTTGCAACTAATGATGCTCGTGTCCATTCCACAGAAGAAATGCCTTCCAATAAATGTAGGTTCAATGCTTCTCCTTTCATACCAACCTGCATATAGGGAATAAAATCTTCATTTCCAATTTCAACAGATGACCATGGAATGTAGAAGTTACAATAGCTGGAGACTTAACAATAGCCTCAGAGATTTCAAAACATGACAATATTAGCAGAAAGTTTAAATATCTAATACAAGTTTTCTATCTGCGATGTCAATGTGAACTAGTACAACAAAGGAGTGTTTTTCAATGAAATTCCGATCACTTTATTTCTCAACCAGGTTTTTATCAAAAACTATCAGTGAAAGTTCTATAATTCATTGTCAGACTAGATGAACGTGCAAACCAGTCCGTAACTTCCATATGAAGCAAGAATCAGAGTTTCTTAAGGAGGACCTGTTAGAATACAGTATACCTGGTAATTCCATTTCTGCCAGGTCAAGTCCCAATGCCCTATGTTAAGTCCCCTAAGCACAGCTGGGCCAAGAACTCCAGTGTTCCATGTCTCAAAATGCATTCCAACGTTCTTTAAAGATCAGAAAAAGTACCAAACAGCTAAGTTTGTTAGAAAGGCAACATCTTGATCAACTGTTTGTAAATCAAAAGGAAACCAAAACTCCAACTGAAAAAGTAGATGAAAAAACTAACCGGCAAGCCAACAGCTGTGCTTAAAATAGCTATACTGTTTTCTCCTGCTCGTAGATTAACGGCACCATTAAAAGTCACTTGGTGATTTTCCCTACTCCCATATACATTTCCTGAGATTGCAAGAGAATTGCATTTCATAGAGGAATACAATGTAGAAGTCGACCGTTCCTCTTTAATGAGTTCAACTCTTAAAAAAAGGAGCCAAAATAGGCCAGTCTACCTGCAAGCTGCCCATTGACAAAAACATGCAATGCATGCCCTGCTGAATGGACATAGAGGAGTGGAAGTCGACGTTCCAAAGAAAAGCTTCAGAATGGTCAATATAAACACTGAAGCAGGCATAAAGACAAACACTTGATCAAGACGCAAGGAAAGGGAGAAGAAACAGAAGGTTCATAGTACTCGTAGCTTTGCTTACCTAGTCTTATACCATAAATAATCAGTGGTATCCCTGGTGACATTTAGCTGCTCCAACAAACCAACTGTTGTTATTGACTCGTCTTGGTAGGAGTTTATATCTTCATCATATCTTTCCCAGGATAACGAGTGACTACTACCGAGAGACATTTGCATTTTTGACGTCTGAACACCTACCTGTGATTCACAACCAATTATCAGTGATGCTTAGAAGCATTTCATCCATAAGTGCTGACTTCTCATTAAGCTAATGACATGGATAGACTTAGATGGTAAAGAGTTAGCTAGAGATGACAGTATTTCATCATAAGATTCTAAAATAGAGATTTATTTTCCGATTACTTTGGCTGTGTTGAACACCACATTTCTGCAATCAGGTAGGATGCTGGCTGACCAGGGTGGAAGATTATAGTGCATATTGTTAAAAAGTACTGTTGCAGTAAGTTTTGGATCAGTATTTGTCAGGAAGGCTGCACATCCTCCCAACCTTGACGAGAAGACGTGTGCCTGCATGGCCAACAAAGCTGTTGATCAACTCACCGAATAGATTTACACCTTGAAACCATGAAACACGCTTCTGGATGTCGATCACGTACCTGCTGGAAATTTCCTAGAGAAGTTACAACTGGATCAGCTGAAACTAGAGCACTCTCACAAAGCTTAATAGCCCTGTGCAGTTCTTTCAGATGGCCCCACTTTGGTTGCCTGATCAAGCCTGCCAGATAGGAGCTGTTATGAATCGTAAGTAAAACTGTAACATGGCTAAATTGCTAAGGATTGAGAGTTACGTTTTTTATTTCTAAATGTCAAAGACAGAATCATGCAGTTGTAAGCAGGGAAAATGCAGGTTAGGATGGACAATCACTCACCAAGATAATTTTGCAAACCATGGAAAATGCTAAGAAAATATTGTTTCTACAAAATAGTTATATGTGAAGGAAACCCAAACTTAAAACTATTGGAATCAAGCCCACAGGCAAGAAATCAGGACATTCCACAAAATTCAGTCTATGAGCACCATCCCTGAAAACATTCCTAAATTCGTCCCAACAAAATTGTGCCTCCTAAACGATCAGATGTGTGTCCTGATAATCTCACCATATTCATCAATCGGAGCATCATAGTCATAGCTCGTTGTGACAAAAGGCCCTCCGGCTGTACGTCCAAAGTTGGTTCCTCCATGATACTGCACTTATAGAGTCCGTTTATTCCAATATGACTGATTAAACCCGAAAATCCTTAAGTAAATCACATGATGTCAAAAATTACCATGTAATAGTTAACAAAGGAACCGCCCTTCTGAATGAAACGGGCAACTGCAAATGCTAGATCTTCAACTGGCCGTTCACGAAGCGTACCACCAAACTCTGTAAACCTGTATTGAAAGGAACAAATAAAAATGTATTTTGTTAAAGAAAATAAACTCCATGAGTCCAATGAGTAAAATCTTATTATGTCTCCATTAGCTTAACGTAATTTATTAAGTATATATTGGACCTTTTCACATAGCGAACTGCCCAAAAAGAGAAAGGTTTTAGAGTTAGACACTAAAATATAAACAACAACAACAACAACAACAACAACAACTAAGCCTTTTCCCATACTAGACGGGGTCGGCTACATGGATTCTTTGTTTCCACAGATCTCTATCGTGTGCCATGTTAGCAGTTAACTCCCAATAAGCTAGATCATTCTTTATTGTTTCTTTCCAACACTTTTGTGGTCGTCCTCTACCTCTTTTAATACTTTCCAAATTTAGGTTTTCTAACCTTCTTACAGGTTCTTCTTTTGATCTTCTTTCTATATGTCCAAACCATCTTAAACGATGTTCTCTCATTTTATCCTCTATTGGTGCCACTCCTAATTTGTTTCTAATAACCTCATTATGTATACGGTCTTTTCTTGTATGACCACTCATCCATCTCAACATCTTCATTTCTGTCACAGACATCTTTTGTACATGTTGATGATTAACTGCCCAACACTCAGAACCATAAAACATGGCAGGCCTAACTGCTGCTCTATAATATTTACCTTTTAATTTTAATGGTATCTTCTTGTCACAAAGAATACCTGATGCTCCTCTCCATTTTAACCAACCAGCATTAATTCTATGTGTAACATCTCCATCAATTCTTCCATCACTTTGAAAAATTGACCCTAGGTATTTAAAACTTTCCTTTTGGGGAATGCAATGTGTGCCAATTTTAATTTCTATGTCCTCTGAAGTAGCCAAATGATCAAACTTACATTCCATATATTCTGTCTTTGTTCTACTAAGTCGGAGGCCTTTGTTTTCTAATGTTTCTCTCCATAGTTCCAATTTTCTATTAACTTTTTCCTTAGACTCCTCCACTAATACAATGTCATCTGCAAATAACATACACCAAGGTACTTCATCTTGAATATGTTTTGTTAACTCGTCCATCACCATTATAAATAAGTATGGACTTAAAGTTGATCCTTGATGTAACCCAATATTAACTTCAAAGAAGTCTGTCGTTCCTTCATGAGTCCTCACACATGTTTTTGCACCATCATACATGTCTCTTATAAGGTTAATATATGTCAATGGGATACCTCTTTTTTCCAAAGTTCTCCAAAGAACCTCCCTCGGTACCCTATCATAAGCTTTTTCTAGATCAATAAATATCATGTGAAGGTCTTTCTTTTTTGCTCTAAAATGTTCCATAAGACGTCTCAAAAGGTGAATCGCTTCAATAGTAGATCTACCAGGCATAAATCCAAATTGGTTCTCTGTTGTACTTGATACTTGTCTTAACCTACGTTCAATAATTCTTTCCCATAATTTCATAGTATGACTCATTAACTTGATACCTCGATAATTCGCACAATTTTGAATGTCTCCCTTATTTTTATATATGGGTATAAGTGTACTTGCTCTCCATTCCTCGGGCATCTTTTGGTTTTTCCATATTTCATTAAATAGTCTTGTGAGCCAAGTGATTCCTATTTCTCCTAGTATTTTCCAAACTTCTATAGGAATATTATCTGGTCCTACCGATTTACCACTCTTCATATGTTTAAGAGCCTCTTTGACTTCATTCTTTTGAATACGTCGGTAGAAATTGTGGTTTATATACTTTTCTGACTTGGCTAAATCTCCTAAACTAATACTAAAATCTTTATTTTCATTAAAGAGATTATAAAAATAGTTTTTCCATCTATTTCTTATATCATCATTTGCCACTAGAATTTTTTCATCCTCGTCTTTTATGCATCTAACATAATTAAGATCTTTAGTTTTCTTATCTCTAGCCCTAGCTATCCTAAAAATGTCTCTTTCACCCTCTTTTGAGTTGAGTTTTTTATATAAGTCCTCCCAAATCTTAGCTTTTGCTTCACTAACGGCCTTTTTTGCTTCCTTCTTTGCTTTCTTATAAGCTTCTAAAGTTTCACTAGTTTTCTTCGCATAATGTAATTTGTAACATGCCCTCTTTGCCTTGATTTTGTTTTGTACTACTTCACTCCACCACCAAGCTTCTTTTTGTGCCGGTACACCTCCCTTAGATACCCCTAACACATCTTTCGCCACTTTCCTAATATGTATAGCCATATTGTTCCACATATCAGAGGGTGTGCCAACATAATTCCAAACATCTCCTTGAAGGACTTTTTGTTTAAATATATCTTCTTTCTCACTTTTGAGGTTCCACCGTTTAGTCCGAATAGCTCGATGCACTCTTTTCTTCTTTGTCCATTTTTTTATTTGTAAATCCATAACTAAAAGTCGATGTTGGGTGGTTAAGCTTTCTCCTGGAATTACCTTACAATCTTTACAACACGCTCTATCTTTTTTTCTACAAATAAAGTAATCAATTTGTGTTTGTGATAAGCCACTCTTATAAGTAATTAAATGTTCATCTCGTTTTTTGAAGATTGTATTGACTATAAAGTGATCAAATGACATAGCAAAATTTAAAATCTCCCTACCTTCCTCGTTTATATCCCCATAACCAAAGTTTCCATGAATCCCTTGATATCCTAATGCCTCTTTACCGACATGTCCATTTAAATCTCCTCCTAAACAAATCATCTCCCTTTGTGGAATCTTTTGAAACACCTTATCTAACTCTTCCCAAAAAACTGTCTTTATACTATCTTCTAGTCCTACTTGGGGTGCGTAAGCACAAACTATATTCAAAACCTCTACTCCTAACACTAATTTCAATGTCATGATTCGGTCACCATATCGTTGTATGTCTACTACACTCTCCTTTAAATCTTTATTTATGATAATACCAACTCCGTTTCGGGCCTTTTCTTTACCTGAGTACCATAATTTAAAACCTGTATCCTCTATCTCCTTTGCTTTTTCTCTAACCCATTTTGTCTCTTGTAAACATAGAATATGAATCTTTCTCCGAATCATAGTATCTACCACCTCCATTAGCTTACCCGATAATGTTCCGATATTCCAAGAACCAATACGAATCTTATTATCTAGGACTAGCTTCCTTACCCCCCGCATCCGTCCATAATCAAAATGCGGAGACCCTCTCTGAAAATTTTTCACTCCATTCGGGCGGCAATGTAGCGGGACTAACTTCTTTACCCACACCCGTCCATGATGTGGGAACCCTCTCTGCAATTGATTCACTACATTCGGGCAAAAATGTAGTGGCCCTTGCTTACTTCTTACTGCATTCGGGCTCTGCAGCACGTCGCTAGGCGGGAACGCCCCAAAGCAATGCTCATAATTTTTGTAATCCATGTTGTAGAAATCCGACGAAGTTTTACGCTGGCTGTCGGAAGCCTAACACAACCCTCCTCCTTTATCCGGGCTTGGGACCGGCAATGCAAGGGTGATCCCTTACATGGGCGGAGTTAGTTAGACACTAAAATATAGACAAACAAATTACCAGCCGCTCCAAGCCTCTGTCCACATTGTAGGCTTGTAAGGTTTATTGGGAGAAAAATAGTCGCAGTAGAAACCATTGCATGTATTGATCTGCAACAACAAAAACATGGAGATGCACTCAGTCATGCAACGCATCTATAAACTTAAAACAAATAGTACTAAAGCTTCGATTCACATGTTTGCAGCTAGTGAAACAAGTTGTTACAAGGGAGTGCCACAGCTAAAGAGAAATTGCTATATTGCAGGTAAAAAATTTGTTGGAGAAGTAATAACCCAAGGACAACAATAAAAAGAAAGGATAGAGCCTTACCACTGGATCAGGTGCATCATCTTGTTTGCACATGATCCATGGAACTCCAGTATCCATTGACACTGCCATTTTTGCGGCCCACTGGACATAATTATCTCCTTCCGCGTCATAAGCAAGTTGGATATGGTTGTACTCATTCTCAATCTGGGATGGAAACCTTGAAAGGCTCATTATCTGTTCTGAAACTGATGCCAGGCACATACTTCAGCCAAACAGGAAAGCCCCTGCCAAAATAGACAGAGACCAAGATAAGTTTAACTAAGAAAATTGAAAAAAAACGAGAGGATGAAAGAAAAGAGGTAAATACCCAAAATTCCATTCAGCACATGCATAAGGCCCAAGCCGCAGATGAACATAGAGGCCCTTTGCCTGCACTGTCTTAATGAACCGAACAAGATCGAACCTTCCTTCAAACACATACTGTAAAGCAGTGCCCACATTGTCAAAGATCCAAAACCAGAAAATCCAACAAACACAACATAGTAAAAGCTAAGAACACCAACATGGAGAAATCCAAGCACCCCAGCAAAACAAAAACCAAAAAAAGGAAGGAATAACAGAAACAGATCTCACGTACGTTTCCACGAGTCGGCTCATGTACATTCCAGAAAACATAGGTCTGTATAACGTCCACTCCTCCATCTTTTGCCTTCTGAATGAGATCTTCCCACATCTAAAGAAGCATTGAAAGAATAACATCATGGATTCAAAACCAGTGCCAGGAAAAAAAAGAAATCAAACAAATGAGGAAATGAAGTTTTTTTCATGAGAAAACGGTACCTCAGGAATGCTTCTTGGGTAATGAATGGATCCAGAGATGAGAATTCTCCTTTGTCCATTGATCATAATGGCCTTGCGGTCATATGTCACACTAGAATGTACATCACCAACGAAACAAAACAGCACCAACAAAGAGAAAGAGAGGAAGAAAGCACTAAAGCAAGAGATTCTCGGTGCGAGCAGCATTGCTGAATCTGTTGGGGAATGGAAATTTTTTGTGGAGGGAAAACGGGAGTTCTTCCTTTTGGTCCAAAGTGCGTCAAAAGACGGAGAAACCCGAGCTCTCAGTTTATCTGGTGCCCTGCTGATGGCTACCAGTGTTCTTGCTCACAATAGTGGTCCTCTTTTCCTTCGGCTTCTGCACACTGCACTCTCGCTTCCCCAAAATAAAAAGTTTCCTACTTTTGCAGGGTTTTATAATGCTAAATCTGATTGTTAGCAAGTGGGTTTCCATCCTACAATTATGTCGTTCTTATTCGCTCATCGATTATTTAACTATTTGTGAGTTGTTCTTAGAATAGCAAAACTACTCGGGTTACTGGAGAAGTGGGTAAATGGAAGAACAGAACGGTGTAATGATAGGATACAAAGACTGCAAAATCCTTTGCTTGTTGTGGTTTATAGCTTTTAACCAGCAGGAATTGTCCTCTGGTTTATAGCTTTTCATGTGGAGAATGGAGTAATAATTATTGTATCCTTTAATCTTGAAGAAATGGAAAACATGCGGATTGAAGTGACACACCAAATTGAATGTGTGAAACAAATGCGTCAACATAAATGTGTATATAGCTTTAACCCCAAGATTTTGTGAGTTGTCCTTATTGTCTGGCAACAAGCCCGATGTGAGAAAGGAAGAAGATTGCGTTGGAATTAGCTGACCCAATTAGTGTTAGGTAAGGTTTGATTTTCATTCATTTTGAGTGGACATCTTAGTGTGGAATTTGACAGAAACTATGCACATACATTAGTGCATACAACGTCTTTAAAGAAATTTCAACCCGTCGTCTATCTTTCCATTTCCTAAGGAAAGTATTCAGATTAAGCGCTGTCATAAGAAACTGTCACAATTTGTAAAGACGAGTTTGATGATAAAGCAGAGAAAACATGTAAGGTGGTATGGGCTCAAGAACAAATACTGTTTGTCAACTTTTTTGTGCTACAAGTTAAACTATGCAGTGTCTTTTGCATACATATATGTATGTATGTATATATATACATTACACACGTGTATGCAATATGTATATGTGTATATAATGCCTAGGCTCAGCCAGCTGTTGTCAATACCATAGAATTGTTTTATTCTTCTGACAGAAGCCTTTTTTTTATGGTGAAGAAGACCATGATTGCACATGGTTGGAATTGTTAGTTTTCTGTCACTATTAGTACACTACTAATAGGGATAAAGCGCCTGCAAATAAAGTTTCTTAATTAAACTGCTTTCTATCTATCCACACACACACACACACACACACACACATATATATAGCAAATTCAGCATCCTCTAAAGGGTCTATCAATTAAACTTGCTGCACTATGATACTGCAATTTAGGTAAATATGCCCTCACCTTCTTATAGGTTTGAGTTCATGAAGGACTATGGAGCCTTTAATAAACAGTGTAATATTCTCATCCCAAGTAACTAGTAGAAGGGAATTTTGTACAGTTTGATAATGTAGCTTGCAATATAGGTGTCCTTGGATCTACATGCTTTTGAAATGAAACAGCCCATGTGCGGCATCTCCCCCTCTCTCTCCCTATATATGTGTGTGTAGAGAGAGATGATTATCTATATAACTGTGCATTTGTGTTCGACAATAAGCTGCTCAGTCTTTTTATCATCCTCTTTTCTAGAAGTTGACAAATAATGGCATATTTAATTATGATAGAACAAAGTTTAACCTCGGAATAAGAATTAAAAATTGGAAGAAATTACTTATTCCTTCAAGGCAATTTTCCAATTTTATTTAGTATAACAATATATTATTTCTGTTAAAATGTAACAATTCCTCACTATTTCAGTTTTCTTCTTTTATTATTTCCCCCCTCTTTCGTGAATAGAGGGCCATGCACAATAATAGCATACGTGATCGCACAAGTGGGAAAATTGGCCTACCACTAGTCCAGCATTTCCCACTGCCCCCCTTCGATTCATACACCGTTGGACCAGTGTTCATCATTAAGATGAAGGTCAACAAATAAACCAAAATCATGCTTCACCCCTAGACCTGGCTGGTTCGAGGTAAAGTGGGACCATAGGTTCCAAACCAGCAGTACTAGCCGTTTCATCAGTTTCAGGTCGGTTTTGGTTCAATTTGTTCCCGGTTTCATTTGAATTTTTCACCAAACAAAGTGGAGCTTTTAAACCATAACCCGAAAAACATCTTAAAATAGTCTGTTTCGCTTCGGTTAGTGGAACTGAAAGTCTGAAACCAAACCACGGGGTATTTGGTTCTTGTTTCAACCGATTTGGGGGTCGTCGAGGTCTGGCTCAACTAGCTGGGTTCGGTCAGAACGAGCCACCTTCTACTCATCCCAAACTAAGTGGCTTGTTTACATATTAACGTTTAATTGGAAAAAAAGTGATTTATGATCTTTATTTAATACAAAATATTTAACTATTAAGAATGTTAAGTTCTTTCTTAACCACGTGATCATTGGGTAAAGTGCTTTTAATGATTGAGATTGATGAAAAAATACATAAATTTTTATGTTTTTATGCAAGAAATACAATAATATTTTTAATTTTTTCACTATTTTTTTATAATAGCTCCTCACTAGCAGCAACGGCATTAGAGTTCGTTGCCGTTGAGCTGAGTACATTTTTTTCACCATTTTTTACCATTCATCGCCTTTCATCAAACGGTCAACATTTCGGACCTTAACATTATTATTAATTATATATAAAGTTTTATCAATATTAATTATATATAAAGTTTTACCTTTTGGAATAAAAGAGGGTTATTGCAATAAGTAGCCGACAGTTACATCTTTTTTTTGTGAAACAAGTGGAAAACTTAATTGTCTCTACGGAACTTAGATCTTCAAGATGGACGGATGAGGTTAAATATGCTTGTTTACAAAATATTTATCATGAAAAAAACCCATTTCTTTTTAGGTGGGCCCATATCCATTGCTAGTAGGTCCCATCTGGAATCGATCCAAAACACGAATCGGGTCAACCTTTTGGACCATATATTGGATACCCTGCTAGTACCTTCATTACGTTGTTTGACAAACGAGATCTGCTTTATTATTGCTTCGTCTTCTGAGTACTGTCTTGAAAACGAAGTGTCTTCATTACATTCGTAAACCGATACTTTGTGTTGCTGGTGCTACCACTATTTTGGATATATTTTATATTTGTTATTATACTATTTATAATTCAAATTTTGTGTCAAGAAAATGCAGGTGTTCAGCTGGTTGCTGGCTTGTGTAGACATGACTGGTTCAGAACCGGCTCGCTCATTCAAACCAGAACCGAATCGCTTGCAGAACCGGCGGTAACCGTAACGGATCAAATCAGTTCTACAACCTCTAACTGAAATTAGAGGACCTCTCAATTGGGTTATAATATATGGTCTTTGAAAACTGGAACATGAACTCATTCCAAACTGCCTAGAACCCATAATCCCTCCTCCCCTAGAGGGTACATTTTCGCTTTAAAAAAAGGCCCAATAGCCTTACAGCAAACCTGATTCACTTTTTTTTTTAATGCTTTTAGAAACAGGTGGACCCAGACCCAAAACCAACCTCAAGGTCGGTTTTGGGTTCGTGTCTGCCTATTTTTAAAAGCATGATTTTGGATTACCCAAAACCAAACATGTTTAGGTGTGTGGACGATGAGTCCGACGAGCCAAGGAGGGATTGTTCATCAAATGAAAATCTTGTTAGCAACAAGATGAACATGAGCTGCTCATTAAAGATGGCTTTTAACATGTAATTTCCATTAGAAACCTATTTTTTTAACAAAAAAGTTTATTTTTATATAGTTTTATGGTATAATTAAAATATTTGATGGTTTAATTATACTTTGTTAACCTAATTACCTGGGTTACCGTGGTTTCTAGCATATATGTACATAAAAGCTATATCTACATGGCTAAACAAGCTAAAAACAGGCCAAGGCACGTTGAAAAATGCAGGTTCACATTGTGGGTTATAATGATAGTCCACGGTTTTAGTCGTGAGCTATTTTTTCTCCCCCTAAAATGATTTTCAGATCCTTCACTGTTTAAGCATGTGCTTGTATTTGTGTATATCCTTATGAAGATTGAGTGCCAACGTTTTTAATTGGTAGTGCTGTGGTAGACGAAGACATGGAGCGTCTAAGGCAATAATAGACCATCAACTGCAGCGGGCCTTCACCCCTCCTTTTTGAACACTTCGCACATGCCAACTCATTAATGGAAGCAAATAGCAAGTTTTAAATACACGAAAATGTGGCGACAAAGTGCTATACATATTCATGCACATAAGCATGCGTGAGTGCGCGTGCATACATACATATATATATATATAGTGGCAAATGCATAATATCCTTCACAAACATCTTCTTTGTAACATCTTTGAGATGAACGATTGAGTTGATAAAACAATAACCATTCAATGCAAAATACGAAATAAACAATAATACTTTTAATTCAAATATTTATTATTGATCATATATCAATCCAATAGTAAAAGTATTTATAAAAGATTATGCACCGGAATACATTATCTATTTACCACTGTAACATATATATATAGATATAGATATAGAGAGTGATTATATCCTTCTTACTACATATACCTATATACTCACGTTCATCTAATGCTTGTGAGTAACATGCATATAATAACAATATCTTTCATACATATTTAAAGCTCATTTAAAAACTTTAAATTATACTTATACCACTCAAAACCAATGAATAAACATGTTAGAGGTGAGCAAGAGAGGTCCTATGACAAAAGTTTGATAAGGTGATATCTAAGGTTGGGCAGAGAATGTAGTCCAATTAATTACATATAATATAACTAACTATAAAGCAGTTGGGAAGGAGTTAACATACACTTATGAAACTTTCTATTGGACACCATGTTTAACCCATTATTTAAATCTCATCCTTAGGATATTTGTTAGATAGATGAGATAAAGGCAACAATTGAGTGTTGCTAAGATATCACCAAATTTATCTACAAACATGCTTTTGTATTATGTATGATAAATAAATATAAATATAAATAAATAAATATATATATATATATGGTGCAAAACTCTTTCGTTGCAATTAAACTATTTTTTTTTATCTATATAGAGCATTGTGAAACAAAAGTACACCTACCCATCAATTGCTTTTGGGTGAGATAAATGTAACATAAATATATTTCATATTTTTCTAAAGACCCTTAAAACCTTTGAAATTACACTCATACCACTTAAAACAATGAGTGAACAAGTATGATTGTGGGCAAATCCAACTTATATATATAGAGTGTTAAATGATCAATTCTCATTAAATATAATGTACAAAAGTACAATTGTTCTTTTAGTTAAAAATCTTTACTAGGTGGGTCTCTCTCTCTCTATATATATATACACACACATGAACACATATTTATGTATATCTATATATGTATCTATCTATGTGTATACATGCACATGTATGTATCCATCTCTCTATATAAAATGGCTTGCCAAGGACTTTGGATTCCCTTGATATCATTTTTGTAGTGAACCAAGTTATAACTCCAGATCCAAAGTTCATACAGTATAGATCCGATTATAAAGCTTATTATCCAAATCCACTAAAAATCGATAGAACTGTCTATATAGGACCGAAACCCTCCACTATACGGTTTCTCTGTTGATTTACTGGTTAAATAAATGGATTTGGGCCATAATATCTTTGACCTGATTCGACCATTCAACTATGTTCATTGGCCAATCTCTAAGTGGATCAATACATTCTTGGCGGTTCCGACCCCTATACAAATCGTGATAGACATAAAATCCAAAATCTGGAACCAATATCCCCTAGCAGTTTAATATGACCAAATCTGTGTACGAATCAAGGGATGGTGGTATCCAAATCCAGCTAAATATGAACCAAACACGATTGGGTTAAACAAAAATGAACATGAGATTCTTGCTAAAGTTAAGATGCCCGGGTCACGTGGACCTGATAGCCCACGGTATCCAAATCCAGATCCAAGCATTGAGACGGTCAAAAGGCAAAACCGTGAATATACGATGTATGCCCATTATGGTCCTTGGACTCGATCAAAGGGGTAAGTTAGGTATAATCTGAAAAGAACCAAACCCTAAACCTAAAGGTTGTGATGGTGGGGCCCGGAATCGTTCACGGCCAGGAAAACGCGTGCGCGGGAAACGCGCCTCGACGGCCGCGCCGTTCCCGCGCCGCGCTGCGCGCACTGATTGGCGGGCAACGTCGGAGCCTTTTCTCTTCTCCGTTCTCGTTCCGGGAGGAACGCCGTTGACTCGCTACCGTTTATTGTTCTCCTGAAAATATCGGAAAGTGATTTTATCGTAATTATCTCTTAAAAGCCAGAGATGAAAACAGTGTCCATGCACCCAGAATGTTAGCTCACCAATAGTACTCTCTGACACCCACTCACAGTTGTCCAGTTCGATTCCTGAGGGGTGCATGTGTGTGAGCCTGTGTTCAGCTTCTGCCTCCCTTTACAACCTACAAAGTGCATGAAACACAAAATTTTCCCTTGAATTATGTGAAATTCAAACTTCTTGTAAATCATTATTCTGAAAAGTAACAATTTTAACATTAAAAAACAGCTCGTGCTGGCCCACATAACTCAGTTCATGTTTAGTTCATGTTCAGCTCTCCTCGAATGAGGTAATGAATGAACCATGAAGAAGGATCATGATCTTTGATTGATAAACAAGCCATGAATGGCCCAGACATTCATATGTATAAAAAAGAGAGTCCATGCAGATATTTGTTGATGCTCACACTAAAGTATAAAAAGTATAATGATACATTTCATTTTTTAATTAAAATCTTCATTGTTAATCACATCGGTCAATCGGTGGAGATATGGATTTGAGTATGGATGGTGCATATATACCAATTTCTCTATATATGCACATGTATATATTATTAATTATGTGAATGAAAGGAATTTCATCTTGCTCGAGAATGGATTTCTAGGTAGTTTAAGTCCAAATATACAGAGAATTGTGTGGATCCACTTCAACCTTTGTATGCTCTCCACTTGGCAGAACATAACTAGAACAAAAATTAATTCTAAACAATGGTTATGAGCAAATGCATAGATACATTCTCGAGAAAGAAGCGGATAATGAATTTTTTTAAAGATCTTTCTATTTTCAACTTAGCTAATTTAGTCAAGTGTACACTATAAAATTAGATATGTATTTAGCTTTTGCAATTGAAAAACCACAAAAAAGTCATATAAGACTGAACAAACTTCAAGTTTCCTTCTGTCACAAGCTTTGCTCAAGTCTTTTTGAGCCAATTCAATAAAAAATAGTTGGTTTTGTTCGTTGCATGAACAGGTCTGCATTTTACTGCAAATTCAGTCACCCCATTCGAGTCATATCTGATTCAATCTTTAAAATTCTGGTTTAAACTTCACATTTTAGAACTATAATCAGAGAAGTTCATGTATTTATTATGAGTATAGTTATCATACACTTTATTTAGTTGTACATACACACACACACACACACACACACACACACACATATATATATATATATATATATATATATATATATATATATATATTTGTCAGGATGGATCATGGATAAAGCGACTTAAGCAACTGCTTTATGTCCCACATGTGTAGGCCACATTTGATAGTATAGGCCTCCAGATTATTTGAATATATTTCTTAATTCTAGGCATCATGAAATGCATGCATGTCTCCATCTCATGAATATGAGCATGAGCATACGCATCGCCAGTCTTATCTTCATGGGGAGATGATAAGAACCTACATACTTATCTTTCTCAAATAATGCATAGACACATCCACATGATCCTCCTCGTGTCACCACACGAAATTGTGGAATGAATAAAATTCAGGTCAATCATTTTCTGATCGAACTAATTAAGCCAAATCTTCCCTTTTCTTAATGACAGAACTAAGTCCAAACTTTCCTTCTTATCTTTTTGTTCTCTTGACACAATGGGGAGGATGAAGCCGATGTACTTTCCAGGTTTCGAACTCACGACCTTCAACTTCTGGGTCGACCACCAATCTCATTCTTTAGAGGGCCCTATGCTTTCACATCTTGATCGACATGTTCCGTGTTTCAGTTGGGTGACGTATCAATCGTTTTTTTTCAAATTATGATCTAAGGGTTGAGCATATCTTCCACATAGGAAGGAAGCGATGGCTTCAATAGATATGATTTATACATGTCCAACTGGATCCGAAACTTATTAAACGAATTTGGTTAGCAGCATATGATCATGATTGGATCCAGATCCAAAACACAAGTATACTGCATGTGAATCCGTGTTTGAGCCTGAACTGAATCCGAATCTGATGAATATAACCTGACCTGATTACATATAAAGAGTATCGGTTTGCTGCACAGTGAGCGTAAGGTCATGAGTTCGATACCGAGGGCGTGCATCAGGCTTCGGCCTTCCTAGCGTATGGGGAAAATAGAATAATTTAATCCAGAGTGTAACGACTAGAAGAATCTCATTCAAGTGAAATCTTGTATGTGTTAGTGGTTAGATCTTCATGTTTCATTGTGTCGTCTGTGGCATGATGAACAATCTCTCTCATGTGACTCCATCGGTATTGACAATCTCTCTCATGTGGAATCGGCTCCTACGGGAGAGAGGGAGAGGTTGAGAACAGGTGATTTCACCACAGTGTGACGTAGAATAAGAAACTGACATTACACAAACAAGAAAAAACACCCAGGAGATTTTGCAAACTATTCTTAAACAACTGAGCAAGCAATACATATTACGGAGGAAGCTTCCTATAAACAAAGAGAGGTTCAGCTCAACAATGATCCACAAATAGCATTTCTGTCTGTTTAATCCCTAGAGAAGAAACAACAATGACAAATTAAAAAGTATATCTACAGCTTCCATGAATAACAGATCGATTGCACCCCTTGAGCCTACTCAACCACTAACTGGTGTTCTTGTCACAAATGAGGGGCAGTTGCCAAAGCCTGAGACTTGCCGTTGGTCTGTTTGCTGCCTGGCCCAAACCTAGGTTTGAAGTCTATTTGTTAAGCTCGTAAAGTATGGTAACTCTTGCAGCTTCTTTTTTCAATTTTTGACTGTTTTGAAGAATGGCATCGTGAAAGGAAGCTCGTGGAGACAAAAGCCAGGAGAGCTCGGCGGAATTCGGAATCAAAGAGAAAACAAATACAACCAAGGGAAAAATGAGGGGATGCAATATTGGTTGGGATAATTACTGATGTATGAATTGGGGACCGATTGGTGGCTGGCAAGAGGGGGGCAATGTTCTGGCTAGAGTGTTTATGCATCCTATGGTTAATTAACATTACATGGTATCAATCATATGAAATCAGCCATTTCGAACCACACTGAATCAGTAAAATTCAAATCACAAAAGTTCAGAACACAAATATTAGCTTTCAAGAGTGCATTAGACTATGTCCTGAAGCAGCCCAATCTATACAAACAGAATCAATCGCTTCTTGTCACTCCCCTAAACCGATCAGACCGATTCCTAATACTGTTGAAAATCACTTCTAAAACTGCAGCTCAAACAACTATGAAGAAATGTTATAAATATCGTATTAAAGTATACCATGGTGTACCGACGCACAAAAACGTACGATATGGTACAACAACAACTAAGCCTTTTCCCATACTAGCCGGGGTCGGCTACATGGATTCTTTGTTTCCACAGATCCCTATCGTGTGCCATGTTAGCAGTTAACTCCCAATAAGCTAGATCATTCTTTATTTTTTCTTTCCAACACTTTTGTGGTCGTCCTCTACCTCTTTTAATACTTTCCAAATTTAGTTTTTCTAACCTTCTTACATGTTCTTCTTTTGATCTTCTTTCTATATGTCCAAACCATCTTAAACGATGTTCTCTCATTTTATCCTCTATTGGTGCCACTCATAATTTGTTTCTAATAACCTCATTATGTATACGGTCTTTTCTTGTATGACCACTCATCCATCTTAACATCTTCATTTGTCACGGACATCTTTTGTACATGTTGATGATTAACTGCCCAACACTCATAACCATAAAACATGGCAAGCCTAACTGCTGCCCTATAATATTTATCTTTTAACTTTAATAGTATCTTCTTATCACAAAGAATACGTGATGCTCCTCTCCATTTTAACCAACCAACGAACATTAATTCTATGTGTAACATCTCCATCAATTCTTCCATCACTCTGAAAATTTGACTCTAGGTATTTAAAACTTTCCTTTTGGAGAATGCAATGTGTGCCAATTTTAATTTCTATGCCCTTTGAAGTAACCAAATGATCAAACTTACATTCCATATATTCTGTCTTTTTTCTACTAAGTCGGAGGCCTTTGCTTTCTAATGTTTCTCTCCATAGTTCTAATTTTATATTAACTTTTTCCTTAGACTCCTCCACTAATACAATGTCATCTACAAATAACATACACCAAGGTACTTCGTCTTGAATATGTTTTGTTAACTCATCCATCACCATTATAAATAAGTATGGACTTAAAGTTGATCCTTGATGTAACCCAATATTAACTTCAAAGAAGTTTGTCGTTCCATCATGAGTCCTCACACATGTTTTTGCACCATCATACATGTCTCTTATAAGGTTAATATATGTCAATGAGATACCTCTTTTTTCCAAAGTTCTCCAAAGAACCTCCCTCGGTACCCTATCAAAAGCTTTTTCAAAATCAATAAATATCATGTGAATGTATTTCTTTTTTACTCTAAAATGTTCCATAAGACGTCTTAAAAGGTGAATCGCTTCAATAGTAGATCTGCCTGTCATGAATCCAAATTGGTTCTCTGTTGTACGTGATATTTGTCTTAACCTACGTTCGATAATTCTTTCCCATAATTTCATAGTATGACTCATTAACTTGATACCTCGATAATTCACACAATTTTGAATGTCTCCCTTGTTCTTATATATGGGTATAAGTGTACTTGCTCTCCATTTCTCAGGCATCTTTTGGTTTTTTCTTATTTCATTAAATAGTCTTGTGATCCAAGTGATTCTTATTTCTCTTAGTATTTTCCAAACTTCTATAGGAATATTATTTGGTCCTACCGATTTATCACTCTTCATATGTTTAAGAGCCTCTTTGACTTCATTCTTTTGAATACGTCGGTAGAAATTGTGGTTTATATACTTTTCTGACTTAGCTAAATCTCCTAAACTAATACTAACATCTTTATTTTCATTAAAAAGATTATAAAAATAGTTTTTCATCTATTTCTTATATCATCATTTGCCACTAGAATTTTTTCATCCTCGTCTTTTATGCATCTAACATAATTAAGATCTTCAGTTTTCTTATCTCTAGCCCTAGCTGTCCTAAAAATATCTCTTTCACCCTCTTTTGAGTTTAGTTTTTTATATAAGTCCTTCCAAATCTTAGCTTTTGCTTCACTGATAGCCTTTTTCACTTCCTTCTTTGCTTTCTTATAAGCTTCTAAAGTTTCACTAGTTTTCTTA
The DNA here is from genome assembly GCA_036023115.1 of Brasenia schreberi. Classification (NCBI taxonomy): domain Eukaryota; kingdom Viridiplantae; phylum Streptophyta; class Magnoliopsida; order Nymphaeales; family Cabombaceae; genus Brasenia; species Brasenia schreberi. The sequence continues at coordinate 1,300,432 of JAYKKT010000050.1, forward strand.
GTATAATGTAATTTGTAACATGCCTTCTTTGCCTTGATTTTATTTTGTACTACTTCACTCCACCACCAAGCTTCTTTTTGTGCTGGTACACCTCCCTTAGATTCATCTAAGACATCTTTCGCCACTTTCCCAATATGTATAGCCATATTGTTCCACATATCAGAGGGTGTGCCAACATAATTCCAAACATCTCCTTGAAGGACTTTTTGTTTAAATATATCTTCTTTCTCGCTTTTGAGGTTCCACTATTTAGTCCGAATAGCTCGATGCACTCTTTTCTTCTTTGTCCATTTTCTTATTTGTAAATCCATAACTAAAAGTCGATGTTGGGTGGTTAAACTTTCTCCTAGAATTACCTTACAATCTTTACAACATGCTCTATCTTTTTTTCTACAAATAAAGTAATCAATTTGTGTTTTCGATAAGCCACTCTTATAAGTAATTAAATGTTCATCTCATTTTTTGAAGATTGTATTGACTATAATGAAATCAAATGCCATAGCAAAATTTAAAATCTCCCTACCTTCCTCATTTATATCCCCCAAACCAAAGTTTCTATAAATCCCTTGATATCCTAATGCCTCTTTATCGACATGTCCATTTAAATGTCCTCCTAAACAAATCATCTCCCTTTGTGTAATATTTTGAAACACCTTATCTAACTCTTCCCAAAAAGCTGTCTTTATACTATCTTCTAGTCCTACTTGGGGTGCGTAAGCACAAACTATATTTAAAACCTCTGCTCCTAACACTAATTTCAAGGTTATGATTTGGTCACCATATCGTTGTATGTCTACTACACTCCTTTAAATCTTTATTTATGATAATACCAACTCTGTTTCGAGCCTTTTCTTTACCTGAGTACCATAATTTAAAACTTGTATCCTCTATCTCCTTTGCTTTTTTTCCAACCCATTTTGTCTCTTGTAAACATAGAATATGAATCTTTCTCCGAATCATAGTATCAATGATGTTGTCACTAATTTGCTAAATTAGAGTTTAGAAGATCACACGTGCTCGGACTTGGAACTTGGGTATTTAGATGGAAAACAATTGTTCAAACACCAGACTTACATCAAAATTGGAAAAGATGGACGCCTAAGAAGGTTGACAACAAAGGAGATGAAACAGAGACATTTTATCCAGCACACAAATGTTGAGAACCCTTCAGCTTTTGGGGGTTCCATCTTCCAGTTGCATGTCGCATTGCTTAGAAGAAGTATATCTTCTAAGGAAGGACCCTGCATTAGGGACCTCAATCTCAAAGAAAGGCTCAATTGGCATCAACCAGTCATAAGAGGATCTTCAAAGAGAATGCCACTTGTACCTTCTATTTCTTTATCCAATCATCTTCATGAAGGCCTTCACTAAAATAGAGAAAAATGAATAGCACGAACACCAAGCTTCTTTCTGAACTACAGACTGAAGCTATCGAACAATTTAAAGAGCAGGAACCATAACACTAAGGCATCCAATCGCTGAACTTTGGAACTAAGCTTCCCTGGGAGGCTGACACTCAGGAACCACAGTGACAACTAACAGGTATAGGTTGGCAGCCTGGCACAAATCTACAACAACAACAACAACTAAGCCTTTTCCCATACTAGACGGGGTCGACTACATGGATTCTTTGTTTCACAGATCCCTATCATGTGCCATGTTAGTAGTTAACTCCCAATAAGCTAGATCATTCTTTATTGTTTCTTTCCAACACTTTTGTGGTCGTCCTCTACCTCTTTTAATACTTTTCAAATTTAGTTTTTCTAACCTTCTTACATGTTCTTCTTTTGATCTTCTTTCTATATGTCCAAACCATCTTAAACGATGTTCTCTCATTTTATCCTCTATTGGTGCCACTCCTAATTTGTTTCTAATAACCTCATTATGTATTCGGTCTTTTCTTGTATGACCACTCATCCATCTCAACATCTTCATTTCTGTCACAGACATCTTTGCACATGTTGATGATTAACTGCCCAACACTCAAAACCATAAAACATGGCAGGCCTAATTGCTGTTCTATAATATCTATCTTTTAACTTTAATGGTCTTCTTACACATCTCCATCAATTCTTCCATTTCTCTCACATAAAAGTGCATCTAAATCAGTTTCATAAACCTTATCACTATTCTCGTTTATGTAAAATTGAAGATACATGGCTCCGACAACTTTTACCTGTCATATCAATAACCAAGAAAGATAAACACGATAATCAGAAGAAGAGGAATACGACGGCCGAGACACACACACAGGAAGACCTCGCCTTCGATTCTCCGTCGTTCTGGTCTGGCAGACAGCAACCGCAGCACAGTTGGGACTTAAGAAGACCTCAAGAGCACGAATGTTTCACATGGACATGTTAAAGGGACACCCGATACCAATGAAAACAGAAGACCGGACACGAAGAAAAGTTGTTTGCTCAATGACGTACAAGTCACTACTGGAGCCTTTAGGATACGATTCGTGCCGGTAAACGGTCTGAATTAACTGAATAAACCGAACTCTTCAGGTCAAGTTGAGTCAAGCTCAGAGCCGGTTTTGAATTGGACTCGACAAGATCGGGTCGATCTTCAACCACTCATGAGCAGCTCGATTCGCTTTCGCACCTAATGAAGTTGTGTTTGTGTTTGATTCTCGATCTTAGTGAGCTCCCCAAATTGTTAGTAGGATCAAGACTCCCCATAATACAAACCAGAGAATTATTTTCTTAGATATGAACTTCATGGCTCATATAAGCAGTATAACAAAAATAATCATATGTCAAATATATGAACAATATCATTCTCATGATAGAATTACAAGATTGTGATGAATTATGCATACATATAAACTCTTTTTAAGTTCTAACCAAGGTACGGTCATTAAGATCGTATTTGAATGCCTAATCCTCGGTGTAAAAACCACATGTGATCTTGCTCAAGAAGCAATATTTCACCTGGCGAGGGAGACCACTCACAGGTAGCAATTAGATACGATATTGACAATATTGTGTATATTAATTAGCTCTTTCTATACTTTCTTAGATCAAAATGAATCGGGTCCACCTAAGCCAATTCGGTTCAGATTGATTGAACCCACTTCGACCCAGGACCCGGGGCTCCAAACTTCACCCAAACCCTAATAAGGGCATTTCCGCAATATCACATCCAGATTTAGGGTTTAAAGTAACGCCGATGGCGCGCTCGGTCGTCAATTGCGAGAGAGAGAGAGAGAGAGAGAGAGAGAGAGAGAGAGAGAGAGAGAAGGCGTGTCTTCCCGCTAACTGCAGTCTCGCTCGTTGTATCGTACGCGTCTTTCTCGCCTTCTTGCATACTTCCTTTCGATCCGCAAGCAGTCCGTTACCAGGATTTTGATATCTGTGGAGCGTCTTTGTTGCGTTTTTCTCCTAAATCCTGTTTTATCTTTCCCCAGTTTTTTTCTGGATTAATGGCCGGGAGGGAAGAAGCGCGCGTCTTTGTTGGAGGTTTGGCGTGGGAGACAACTGATCGAGAGCTGGCCAGCACATTTAGCCGTTTCGGCAAGGTTGTCGACGCTCAGGTATCGTTAGAATCAGGGTTTTCTTTGGTTCCCCCTCGTTCCCTTTCTATTTTTTTGCTAGGGTTTACTTATTCTTTTTGTTCTGTTGTTTATTTTACTGGAACATGATTCCTTTGTACTTCCACGCGATCTATATCTATGTTTTCTATATGTAGAGTTCTATTTCCCCCCTTTATTTTGCTTATTCGCTTTTATGGTAGGATAACGGTTGTATTTGGAGTTTCTTTCTGGTTTTCTTTTTACGTTTTGGCAAGGATTAACTTGGTTGTTGTTTTGCTTGTTTTGGGTTTGTGGACATTGGTGTCTCTGGATCACTATCACGAGGTTTGCTAAATTGGTAACATTGGTGGCGAGAAGACGTTGTTGGGTTGCTTCAGTTAGTCTTTTTCCGCATCTCTTCTGCGCTCAGTATCGATTTCCTCTGCCTGTATGCCTTGTTAGCATCTGGGAGGGGGAGGCCCAGTATGAAACTGCTAGTGAGAAGGATGTTGCGAGATTTTGTGCTCTTTAGTTTTTGTGTTGTTTCCGATCATGTCCCTTGGATGCACATCACTGAAGGGGTATCCTTAAGGAATGTATGGATTTCACGTCATGCAGAGATTTTTTTAGGTTGGCTTTTGTGTATGCTTTTTCTTCGGGTTGGAACTGTTGAGTTTCTCAGCATAGGCAGCTAGTGCAGTCTGTTGAGTTGTGTCAGAGATTGCCGTATCCTCTGTTTCCTTACCTTCCCATTCTTCAAAGACTGTGGGACTCAGCATCCGACATTCCATCGCAGCGCTTCTGTGTGTCCTTGTTATTGCCACTACAGAAATAAAAATCACATATACTGAACTGTCCCTGTAGTACATATACTGCCTTGTGATGGATACATCAAGTTTGCTGATTAATGCTGAAAAGAGGTGTAATTAATAGTATATGATATTTCAGAACATAAAATAGGTGTATTGCGCTTTCACAGAAAAGTCTCTGTGATGGATAACCTGAAATTTGATATGAAAACCTTTGGGTAATGCCTCAGAGAACAAGTATGCTGCTGCCCTTACGTCAAAGACACCTTCTGTAGAGCTGTTTCAGGATTATTGCAGCAAGATATATTTATATTGTGACTAAGAATATGACAGTGAGTTTATTTTTGTGGAATGTTGAGATGCCCATGGAAATCAGCCAGAGAATCTTGTCTCACATTCTATAGCTTAATTCACGTTCTTGGAAGTCCCAGATGTCAACTTGGCGCAGTTATTGTTTCATCACAGTCTAAGGTTCTCTGAGCATCTGTTGCATAAATTGTCGTTCACTTACTAATATCAGCGAAACCTTTTGAAGGAGCTTTGTTGTGCATAAACAGAATCTTTGGCTCCCTTAGAAAGTTATCAAATCGCTGATTCCATGTCTAGACTACCAAATTGTGCCTTAAGCAAGGTGTTCCCTAGCTAGAGAGTCCTTGTCACCATGAACAGTTGAGTTTTTGTGATCTTCCTATGGAGCATAATGATTACAATGTTGTAAAAGAAATAGACCGCAGACAGTACTAGCGATGTTGTTTCAATCATCAGTAAGCAGCAGAAGCAAGTGGTTGCGATTCAGCTGATCATGTTGCTGCCATATGCACTTAAAAGGATGCCTTGAGTTGCAGTTTTCAAACAACTGATTGGTGGCAATATATCTGGTCAGAAGCTGTAGTTTTGAAAATTTCTTTTTTGGCAAAGTTGGTTTTATGTGTGCTAGTGCTCTATCGGGGATCCCTGATATAGTTGCAGATAGTACTGATTGTCTGTGACATACCAATGGCTTGGCATGGCACTCCCGTTCTTTTCCACTTCTATAGCAAATCATATTTCTTTCACCCCCAAGTGCAGCTGTGAGGTCACAATGGGATTTCAGCAAGACACTTGCAAGAGATAGAGAATCATATAGATTTGTAAAAGTTTGTCAGAATTTCTCCATGCAAGATGGTTTTGCACTTGTTTCGTACTAAATACCTATGCATCAACATGGGCTTTTGCCAGAGGTTACTGCCTTCTTGCTGTTTGATGTTGGGACAAAAAGCACCTTGCTTAAACCAAAAATACTGCTTGCTTCATTAGATAATTCACCTCCGACAAGAGGTCAGTTGTTTGTGGTAGTTTAAGCAGTGAAAAGAAAAATGTGAAGCATTTGAATGATGAATTTGCTGGGGAATCTCTGTTACAAGAAGGTAGCCAAATCTCCATATTGTTCTTTTTTGTTGTTTGCCCTATGTATTGGACGTGATCGAGTTGAAAGTAACATTGTTTTCCACAGGTTGAGGAGCTTCTGTCCTGAGTAAGGAACCTTACTGGAAGATAATTTCCTTGCTATGTACTTTATTTACTTGAATGGATTCTTTAATGAATGTTCTTATTGATTAAATGATTTTCTTTATGTTTTAGGTAGATTAGTATTAGATATCTCTTACGGAGGTTTTACCTGATTATTGTTATAGGATATTGTAATATTCGTGTCATTATTTTTCCAAGAGTGCAATATGGTATTTCTTTTTCCTATGTATTACATAACATTTAGTTGCTGAAAGGGCTTGCTTTTTCAGTCATACTTTTGGAGGTTAGTTGCTTTATTCTAGCTGTTTGTTTTGGTAGTTCTTAAAAGTGTGTTTGCTTGCATTATTGTTTGCTATTATGGGAGACGGAGTGCTACCCATCCTAGTCATAATTTGCTCATTTAGTGGTCGGTCTATCGTCTACGTTCTTTTTATCTACTGCATATGCAAGAACCTGGCATTTACTCTACTACTTGGTAATCACTCCATTTCATTACCATGGGTGTCAAGAGTTTGGTGCTTCTATTTCTATCAACAATTTTTAGCAAAGTTGTTATTGTGGTTGATTAATCGTCTTACATTATTTTATCTACTGCATTATGCAAGAAACTGGCCTTTAAGCACTTGGTAGTCGACACACCCAGTCTGATTACAATGGAGCGTCAGAATTTGATGCTTTTACTTTCTGACAATTTTTGTGATGGTCGTTATTGTGGTTTATTAAGTGTGGTTTTCCCCCCAATTCTATTTCCTGATAGATAGATATAGGGTGATTTACATTTTACAGTTCAAATGCATCTTGCAAATCAATTCCAATCAAACTTTTCTTTGCGAATGAAGGTCTGACTTTCTTCTTCATTTCACGAGTGCAGTTGGAAACTGCAGTCCTGGATAACTTAGACAACCTGCATTTCCTGCAAGGGATAAGAATGAGTAATAGAGAAAATCAGTCATTATGATTTAGGCCGATGATTATGTACATTCTATCCATGCTTTATATAGTACGGTTTTCACCATTTTATCTTGATTACTTCCTTCAGTATTTACCAAGAATGGTTGCACACTGTCTCACTAAACTCTCGCATCTACATCTTTTGATTGATATGAAAACCTGATTAGAGATGATAAGCGATGTCCCCATCTTTCTCTGCATTGTCTCTTTGGTCAAGCTAATATCAGTTGGATACAAAAGGAAACCCCTTTTAATGTTTGTTGAAGTCTGCATTTTCAATGTTTTCTGTGCTTGAAATCCATTGAAGACCCTCATATGACGCGTTCTTGCTATTCTATTCGGAGGTATTTCTAGCAGATCATTATATCTAGTAGCAGATTCAGATGAGGTATGGCAGTAGTGGGTAAAGAGTCATCTGGTCTCTTGTGACTTGGAAATCGTTTTATTATATTTCTGTTCTGCTAAAACTAGGAACCAGTAAATCATTCTTGGGACGATCCCAACACTTCGTTGATGATGTGTATTGGTAACTGAAGGTGATCTATTTTGCAGGTGATGCTGGAAAGAGGTACAAATCGCCCCCGTGGGTTTGGGTTTGTGACATTTGCAGATCGGTGTGGCATGGAAGCAGCCATAGATGAGATGCATGGCAGGGAACTGAATGGTCGAACAATCTCCGTGAATCGTGCGGAGCCCAAGATTGGTGATGACGGTCCAGGGTACGGTGGTGGTAGCGGTGGAGGCAGTCGTGGAAGCTACGAAGGGGGAGATAGGGGAGACAGGGGACCACCAGTTGGGCGTTCTGAATGTTTCAAGTGCGGACGTCCTGGCCATTGGGCCCGAGAATGCCCCTCTGGTGGTGGTGATGAAGGGCGGTTCTCATCCAGATCAAGATATCCTGGGGGCCGTGGAGACCGCGTAGGCAGTGATCGTTACAGTGATCGATATGCTGATGATCGTTTTGATGGTGGTCGCTATGGTGACAAAGATCGCGTGGACAGTAGGGATAGCAGGTACGGAGTGCGAGAGCCTCGCGACCGTTATCCAGCAGACAAATACCCGTATGGTGGTGAACGATTTACTGGTGATCGCTATGGTGTTCAGGATAGATATCCTCAAAATAGGTATAACAAGGACAGGGGCTATGAAAGGGATGGTACGAGAGGCTCAGATAGATACGGGGGTGGCGGCAGCGGTGGCCCTGCACGATATGAAGGAAGCTACAGAGAGAGGCCGGGTCCCTATGACCGCCCTGCTCGGGGACGGGCACCATCCTTTGAGGATCGATACTGAAGGCGATCGTCGTTTGGCGATCTTGGACGTATAGCAACAGTTCCCCTTACCCCTTGTGGACGTGACGGTGGTACAGTCTGGTAGTTTAAGCTTTATTGCTTTGGTTACGTCTTGCTTGTTTTCAACAAACCTTTTCTTCTTTTAAGGAGTCTTATGAGAAAGACTAGTTGCTAGTTCGCTGTAGCAAGTAATGAGCATTCGGCCGTCCTTTGTTTTCTTCAGTTTTCTCGTGCTATTGGGGTCGCTGAAATATCAAAATGAAAACGTTATGGCATTGTATCCTTGCATGATGGGCAGCCTCAGACCATAACTAGTATGGCGATTAATTGCAGAGTTGACTGCGATAGAAGATATTGTAGATGGCGAGACAGCTGCATAGACAATTTCCGTCCGGAATGTAATCCAGTGGGGGAGCTTCTTCGAGTTGGATGCTAGTTTTTTCCATTGCAGTTGAATTTTATGCTTGACAAGATTCATGTTCCTCTAACTCATTTTGGGCATGTTGCCGGCTCCTCTGCTTCTTTTGCTTAGTATTGAACTGTATGCATGTAAAACAGTATTACTACTGAACACGCGGAAGCCAGCAGTTTGAACTTTTGCTGTTCACGTTCATCTGCCAAAACTGTTTCATGAATTTGATTATGACCAACTTGCTGTTTTCTTTCCCGGTCCCATGCTTATCCAGGAAGATCTGAGCTGAAGAGAGTCCTTGCAAGATCCTAGAGGTTATCAGAGTAAGTTTAAGCAAATATCTGTCGGCACAACAAATTACATTGGCGAAAAAGATGGAATAGATTTATGATTGGATGTCATTTCTGAGAAAACGCACCAAGACTCGTGATTTTCCACATTATCCGTCAATAATCTTGCTTCAGCCATTGCAAAAGCAAATAATAATTTTCACCAGCATCAAGATAAGCATGTATAAGAAGCTAAAAGAATATAAATGACACCAATGAAGGGGTGAATCAAGCTAAACTGTTGTGATGAGTGTTGCGTGACTCTAATGAAAGATGGCTACTTGGTTTTCACACACACGTGAAATTTGTTCATTGGTACAGAATGTAGTATCATAGATATTTGTCTTATTCATATAAAAAAATTCGTCATCTTTGAGAAGGAAATCACTCTCACTCTCTCTCTCTCTCTCTCTCTCTCTCTCTCTCTCTCTCTCTCTTATGACACATGTGTGCATGCACACACAACCTAAATACTAAAAATTTAGTTGGGTAGAGAAGATACCTCCAATTAGACATAGCCTGTTCTTATCCGACACGGCAGTTTCAACCAAAACCGAATAGAGTCAAGAACTAGCTGAACTCAAAATTGGTGAAATTGGAACATGAGCTAAGCCCATAACTAAGGATCACCCAGTTTGATTCCATTTTCACCTTTTATAAAACCAAAACCGGAATGAACTTGGAACTGGGGGTTTGGGATCATTGACTGATATTTTAAAAAGTTTTCTACAACTTAATATTTTTAAATAAAATTACCGATTTCAGACGGTTCTGGAATCAAACTAGAATAATCCTGAAACCGGTTTTGAAATCGTAATAGGAACCAATCCCAGGTCGGTTTGGTTACGATTTGAAGTTCTGGGCTAACGTCAACCGGACATGTCTACCTCTTATTCTGAAGTGTGGTAACTACGGAAAACCTTTATGGAGCACTTGATGCACGATTAGGGAAAAAAATATGAATAAGTTCCCTTTCTGGACCCATTCGAAGTTTTTTTTTTGCTGATCAAGTGGCTGTGGACTTGCTCATCAAAGAAATGAAAGAGGAAAAGGACCAATATTGTGACAAGGAATCCTAACCAAGCAGCCTTTGCCGAACCCCACCATGAGCCATGCTTGCAATATATATATATATATATATATATAAAGATGGGTTTCATATGAAAAAGAGAAAAGAAAAAGAAGAAGGCCTGGTTAGGTAGAAAAGGTGACGTTTTTTTGGCTTGCAACCCTAGTTTTCTCTAATTTAATCCTCTTTTTATTCACAATACCACAACACAAATCACAATCTGGGTGGACTTTTCTACACTAGTGTGGAAGGTGGGCCTAATATTATATCTACGGTATTTCACAAATGGATCCCTCAATTTTTAGCCCTTTTCAAATTGTTTTCTTCTTTTCTCGGAGATGCAAGTCCCTGGTATCGAACTCATGACCTTCAACTTATGAGTTCACAGTTACCAGATATTCCTGATCGGGTCGGGTAAGGTTGACTTGGACCTGAACCCATTTTCTCCCAGTTGCTTCGGACCTGATCCGGGCTGTGCTGAACCCTACACGGGTAGTGACTTTTCGGGTCAGAGCCGAACTTGGAATTCTTACTCGTTACTTTACATTTATTAAATATTTTTTTCGATCTTATCTTTGTATGCTCATCATATTTCTAATTTTTTTTGTTACAAGAGAAGGCCAAAGCCTAATACTAACACGCACACATGCACACTCTCAGAATCAAACTCCCCACCAGCAGCAACAGCGCTAGAACGCCCTGCCGTTGAGCTAACACTCTCTGTGCATATTTCTAATATTTTAATGTTTATCAATTCTTTGCTAATACTATTCCTAGACTTTGTGTAAACAAGTCCAATTTCTAAATGTACTGTCAAATTTTCAATGCGCTTCTTCAAATATTTATTTATAACGTGGTCGAGATAAATCATTTGCTTCACGTCAGACTTTCACAATACGAAAGACTTCGGTGAAAATGAAGGACTTATTTGTCGTCTCAAAGCCAGCACTCGGTACGTATGAGTAGGGACGCTCACGACAGCATTCGTCCAAACCGTGATGGAACCCGACTTGGACTGGGTCAGGTTTAGTTGGTGTGATACGGATGGAGAAAACCTCTATCTTTGGCTGGGTGTGAATGACAATATATATATATATATATGGTTACTAGTGTTAGACAATTAATGATGAATATGTAAAATAAATGTTGGTAAGAAAAATGAAAATGTTGAGATTAATGAGTGGTTATAGAAGAAAAGACCATATACATAATAAGGTTATTAGAAACAAATTGAGAGTAATAATAGAGGATGGAATGAGAAAAACCATTTAAGATTATTTTAATATGTAAAAAGACGACCAAACAAAACTCAAGGATCAAGGTATGAAAAAACTAGATTGTTAAAATTTTATAAGAATAAGAGGACTACAAAAATATTAGAAAGAAACAATAAAGGATGAGTGTCAGCATAACACATCATAGGGTTGAGTGAAAACAAAAAATATATGTAGCCAACTCCATCTGGTATGGTAAAAAGCTTAATTGTTGTTTGTATATATATATATATAACATGGTAAATATGCATATCTATTTATATCTAAATATCCATGCATCTCGCCTAGTGGCGGACCTACATTAAAGCGAGGTAGAGCGGCCGCTCCACCTGAAATTTGAAGAAAATAAAAATATTATACATACTTCACTTCTCCTTAATGGTATCACCCATCCAACAAAAAATTCTAGATCCGCCACTCATCTCGCACATGAAAATTATATGTTAAGAAAAACTGGATTTCCGATGGTGGGCAAGAAGCAAAGTATCAAAAAGTATACATGTATATCTGTATCTGCTGCTCTAAACAAGGTATCATTTTTCGAAAAACTTGATCAAGAAAAGATGGACATAAGGGGGTTATTCTTTACAATCTGTTAAAGTTGGAGGAGAGTCATAGAGTGACCTAAGTTTGTGATTCGGTATTCTTTGGAGGGAAATGAACTCAAAGGGAGGAGTCTTGTGGAGGGCCAACAGGACATTCCCTCTGCCACCAATGAAGGTGGTCTTTACCCTTTTGAGGTTCCTAAGATACTCCCACACATCTCTCTCTCTCACACACACATACACATATACATAAATCCCCTCGTATTTAGCAATAACCATTTTTTAGAAATTTTATGCATGCACTTGCAAGTGTGAGGGAAAGTCTTGTTGTGTTTACACATACACATACACATATACACACACACACATACAATAATATGTATGCACATATTTATATACAAATATACATACATACATACATACGTATATAAAACATGAAAAAAATCTACGATCTGGATCTTAGTCAGGTATCATTTTATGTAGAAAGTAGATAACAATGGGGAATCCATTTGGTTTGTTCTAACTTCTGAACAAATATGCACCAAAACCAACTTCTTATGGATGCCAACCTAATCAGGACTGAGCTAACTTTACCTAAACCTGTTCATATCCAGATCGAAGCTGATGGGACGATAGAAAACGACTTGCTCTCCATCTACCCAACCTCCTTATAGGCCCAGTACCCACAAGTACTTTAAACCCGGAGACCCGGTTCAGATCCATATAAACTGTACATAGTATACATATTGGGCAAACTCGTGTGTCGGATCGGACCTGAATCACATCTGGGTCCGGTGTTAATACATCACAAACATCAATTAGAATTTAATTTTATTTCACACGCTCAAGATATCATTTCCTTTTTATACATCACTAGTCGATTTAATGCCGTGTAATTTATAAAATAATTTTCATAAATTTTATATAAATTAAATTTCATATTTGTTGCAAAAATTTTGATGACTTCTTACGAGTCATTTAAGTGTTCATTGTCTAATTCTTCTGAGTTTCTTACTGAAAATTCACTTGTCTGTCTCTCTAACTGGCCTAAATAACTGCACCGAGTGTTGGCTCAACGGCTAGACATTCTAGCGCCTGTTATTGCTGGTGGGGAGTTCGACTCCCAAAGGGTGCATGTGTGAGTGAGAGTGTTAGGCTTCGGCCTCCTCTTGTAAAAAAAAAAGGTCCTAAAGAGCTTAAGAGTCTCACATTTATCCTCTCATGCAGAGTATTTTTATTATGAAAGCTAAGTAAAAAAGGTCCTAAAGAGCTTAAGAGTCTCACATTTATCCTCTCATGCAGAGTATTTTTATTATGAAAGCTAAGTATATATATATATATATATATATATATATATATATATATATATATATATATATATATATATATATATATATATATATATATATATATATATATATATATATATATTCAACACCCAATACGTGATTTTCATTTATGCTTCTCCTCATACCAAAATTTGACCTAGATAACATTAAACATTTCATGCATGCAAAAGTCGAATTCTTTCTAATAAGAGCTTTAAATGCCAACATATAAGGACATTTAGATTAACATATTTTTTTGAACCGGAAGCCTGCGAAGACCCTGACTAATTCAATTCAAGCCGAGTCGAGTCGGTCCACGAGGGGTTGTGGAGCTCTCCAAGAGTTTGTTATCTCTGTTCACAAGACTCAAACTCGAGACCTTGCTCAAGGGATCTTGAACCAACCATGGCTCCATTAACAACAATTTTGAATATGACTTCATTATTTCAGCAATAAAAAAAATTCCAATTTCAGGCAAGAACTGAGCTGCCATTATTGGTCTTTCTGCAATTAATAATTAATTGTGGTCCCTTTCTCAACGTAAGCGTCACGATAAAAAAGCGTGAACAATCACAATGCAAAAGTATGAAAAGAAGCGCGCCTTTGCACAATAATGATAGAGAAAAGGGCTGTCTAACTAAGCAAGGTCTTTCTTGGCAGGGCAGGGCAGATTTTCAGCCCACCTGTACCCATCCCACCGTCTTATGGGTTTTGGGAGGATCAAATCCGCACCAGTTTCTTGTCTTTTTGTTACAACTCTGTCTCATTTTGCTTCGTCCGACTTCAATTTATAAAAATATTTGAAGAACAAAAACATTTATTGTTATATATTTTATATAAAATACAAAATTTTTCATTATATTTTATATTATTAAATAAGAAGTTATTATATATAATTGTATTTATATAAAAATATATTCTTATATATAAAATACTTATATATATATAAGTATCAAGACAGGACGGCACAAATGTATTTTAAACCTGATTTCATCCCGCCCTGCCTGTAGGTTTCTCTTTTTTTCACTCCACGACCAAGCGAGTTTTTCTTCATGGATACGCGCAGGGCGGGTAAGGACGTGACAATGGGTACCCGCGAGGCGGGTAGGGTCAGAGATGTTGAGCAAGACCACGAGGAAGAGAATCGGAAAAAGAGAGATGGCGTTGAAAGGACGAACCATGCAAAACGCGCGTTCTACGCGGGAGCGTTCAACTCCACAAAACCACGCTACCTCTCCCTCTCTCTCTCTCTCTCTGGAAAGAGAGATAGATAATGACGTCCTTTTAAATCAGAGTATAGAGAGAGAAAAAAGGGTTTAGAAAGAAAGTTTGTATGGCAATCAATAATAAGGTTTTCTTTCAATCAAAACTTAGAGAGAGAAAGAGTTTAGGAAGAGAGTTTCCAGTGAGATAATAAAGTTCCTCAAGCAAAAAGGTAGGGAGTTTTCTTTCAATCAAAACTTAGAGAGAGAAAGAGTTTAGGAAGAGAGTTTCCAGTGAGATAATAAAGTTCCTCAAGCAAAAAGGTAGGGAGTTTAGAAAGAGAGTTTCTAAACCAATAATAGAGTTATTCAAATCGAAGTTTAGAGCGAGAAAGAGTTAGGAAAGAGAGTCTCCGGAGCGATCATAAAGTCTTCAGCAAAAGGTTAGAGAGAGAAAATCTAGGGGGAGAGAGAGATCACTCTCTCTCCTCTCCCCTTTTTTAGAAGCGAAAGGGAAAGTCGTCCATTTTTAAACGAAGTCGGCCGTTGCTGTCGTTCATTACCCTCCCCCTCTCTCTTTACCAACAACTCCCAACCCTTCTAAAGACTCCTTCTGATTGGCACCCTCTTTGTGTTTCGATTTCCTCCCGCTTTCTTCTTCTCTTCCTTTCTCTCGTTTTTCTCCTCTTTTATCCTTTTGTTGTAGCGGGGGATGTCGCCGAATCCGGGATCGGTCATCGTCGGAATCTTCCTTGCATATGTTTTCCCTGTCGCCGTCTGGGGTTCGGGGTTCCCCTTGACGCTGAGTCTCCGGCGGGCTTTTCCGGTGGCCGGCGGCGAGCGGTTGGAGACGGCGAGGACGCGGGACATGGCGCGGCACCGTCGGATTCTCCAGAACGTCGTCGATTTCCCGCTTCAAGGATCCTCTAATCCCTTCGCCGTCGGGTAGGTCTGGTAAACGCTCTTTTTTACGTTGTTTGGGTCAGGAATTGGATAACACAAGCAGGGTTTCTTCGAGGGGAATTCAGGGTTTGATTACGCGTGAATCTCCTGGCTTTGCTTAATTTCTTCTTTTGCGTTTTTGGTTCCTGAATTCCTCTTTCGTTTCGTCTTTTGGTTCTTCTGTTCGCCTTGTTCTTGCTCTGTAGTGGAATTCGGACGAGGTTGCTATCGGAAAAGTGGGATAAGTTCAGAAATTGCGTTTACTTGATTTCGATAAGTTCGATCCGGGTTTTCTGCCTGGATTAAAATCTAGTTTTCTGGTCTTCATCTTCGATACATAAGGGTCAGAAATGATGGTTTGAGCTTCTGTGTCTTTCAAACTCTTTAACAAATTCAGATTATTCTGTTTCAGTTTTCTCCAAGTTGATCGGAATTGGGTTCATTTTTTCTGGTTAGTTGAGAACAACGAGAAAATTACACTTTATGAATTATTTGAGAACTTTGGTTAGCTTTCTTTCCTTCATTCCGTCTCTATTTTAAGGATTGGATGATGACTAAGTGGATTCAGATATAGTTAAGTCCCATTCTTTAATCATTTTGGAGTGCCAAACAGGCTTTATTATACGACGGTGAAGCTGGGCTTTCCTCCAAAGGAGTACCATGTACAACTAGATACTGGTAGTGATATACTCTGGGTTAGCTGTAGCCAGTGCAACAGTTGTCCCACTTCAAGTGGGTTAGATGTAAGTACTCTCCTCTTATCATCATTGTCGTTGTTGTCGTCCTTATTATATCTAATCCACCGGCCTTCTTGATCATATTATTTACCAACTTCACTCCAGTTCGCTTAAGTTTGAGAAGTTCCAAGGTGGATGCGGTTTTGTTTTGCTTCATTTTCTCTTTTAAAGTTTCATGTTTAATATCACTTATTCTCGGTTTTATATCGTTATCATGTTCCTTTAGTTGTGTTAAGAAATTAAGATGGAACCGAATTCGCCTCTTGGTGTTTCAGAGGAAGTGATATCATGCCTCGACTATGTGTAAAATCCAATATTGTTTTGATACCTCCATGTTCAGTTTTCTTGTCATAATTGATTTTGTCCCTGGTGGTCAAGCATCTTAAGCTTATTGTATCCATTACTGCAAATAAGGTTCAATTAGATGAGAATAAGCGTAGTAACCCGTACTGTGACTGATAGATTTTACATTTTTTCCAATTTTTAATCTGTAACTTTCCATATATTGTTTTTTGAAGGAATACTTTTCAATCTCCATTGCAGATTTCACTTAGGTTGTATGATCCACAAAAGTCGTCATCCTCATCTGCACTGTCATGCTCAGACTCAAGATGCCTTTCGGCTGTAGAGAGTGCAGAGGCCAAGTGTGAGTCTCAAAGCTGTAGTTACACCTTTCAGTATGGTGATGGCAGCGGAACTACTGGGTCTTATGTATCAGATACTTTGACTTTCAACACAGTATTGGCGAATGGGCTCACTACAAGTTCATCAGCAACAGTGACATTCGGGTCAGATTCATTTCTAGTTTCTCTATTTGTTCTGCTTCTTTGCTCTTGATAGTTGGAATCATCACACACAGTGTTGCTTGAAAAGCAGATGCAGCAGTACTGTTAGTGGTGATTTGACAAAGCCAGACAGGGCGGTTGATGGGATACTTGGATTCGGTCAGAATCGTCTCTCAATAGTTTCTCAACTTGCATCACAGAAGACTGGTCCAAATGCTTTCTCTCATTGCTTAAGAGGGTCAGATAATGGTGGAGGCATATTGGTTCTTGGGAAAATTGTAGATCCAGGGATTGTCTACTCTCCTCTTGTGCCATCAATGTGAGACATATTTCTTTTTCAACTATTCATGAATCAGGATGTTGTTTCTTGTTCGGCAGAGCTTGTATGTGTATGCTTTTCTATTTTAGAGCCATTATCTGGCATTAATTGGTGACTCTTTTCTTGAATCTAGGTCTGTGATTTTTAGAGTTCATGTCTCAACTTTTAACTTTGTTATAGGTCCGGTCTGTGCTTTTCGAGTGGGTGTGGATGCATCATAAACATGCATGTTCATACTTTCATGCATTTAATGAAAAGTTCATTGCTCTTTCTGGCAGTTGAACCAGTTACCGGTATTGGAAAGTGTGGCCTTCCTCCAAATGGATGCACCGAGTGATGACAATCATGTTCTCTTGCATCTTTCTGTTTAATCGATTTTATGTCTATGTAGATATTGGCGTTTTATTCGCCCGATATGAGTAGCATCCTGTTCTCTGTCTCTTTCTCAAAGCATTCCTCAGTTGAAAAGTAAAGTTCTTGAAGATTTATACTTTTGAATTCCACCTTTTCAGGCCTCACTACAATCTCTATCTAGAAAGTATTTCTGTGAATGGGCAAACACTTTCCATCAACCCGTCAGTTTTTTCATCAGCAAGCAGTGGAACCATAATAGACTCTGGAACAACACTAGCATACCTTGCTGAAGAAGCTTACGACTCTTTTGTTAATGCTGTAAGATCACGTTTTATGTTTCTGTAGTAACTGATAAGCTCTTTGAATCCCTTCACAACTTGATATGCCAAAAAGCCTGCAGGGCTTACTTGATTCATGCATTTGGCAGATCGTGTCTCTTGTTGGTGGAAGTGTTCAGCCATTTAATTCAAAGGGGACTCAATGCTTTGCGACCATGAGTAGGTAGTGATTCACTGCTTTATGTATATTTATACACACACACACACTCACTCACTCACAGTCACCTATGTACACATGGAATGGCATGGTCTTTCTTTCTTTCTATTTGGGTGACAAGCTTTGATCGTGCAGATGGTTGAATATATTTTTATTTCTTTTTCTGAAATCAGCCTTGAGGATGTTTTTCCTTCAGTTTCTTTAAACTTCAAAGGTGCTTCCATGGTATTAAAGCCTCAAGATTATCTTCTTCAGCAAGGAACATTGGTAAGTTCCAAACTTCATCATTGATTGGAAATTGCAGTTTTAAGATGTAATGGGTGCATGCTTTACAATTTAGATAGAGATGCTGCACGTAATCCATTAGACTGAGACATTAAATGCATCTGAGCAGGGTCCTGCTACAGTTTGGTGCATTGGGTGGCAGAAGATGCAGGGATCATCGACAACAATCTTAGGAGGTATGGTTATTGGGTTGCATTGTTAGTCCTTTCACGCATACATAATTTTTCTTGCACTAAATGTGCGATAGTTCATAGTTGTTAGGTGCTTGTGTGTACGTTCTCCATCATGTTGTTTTCATGCGATGGAAAGAATCTATCGTAAACATATTGACATTTGATGCAGTTACGAGTGTGCCAGTATGAATGGTGGGCAATACATTGTAGTAACATTCTAGGATCAATATTACATTGTAGTAATCACCAGTTAACTGATGAAGTGGATATGTTATGACTAGCTTTAGATGAACATACATGTATTAAATTGATTGGTAGCAATTAAATAATTGGAAGAGGACACATGACATCTGGCATAGCTGTCATGTTCTACCGTAAGTCAGTTGTGTGTGCGCGTGTGTGTGTGTGTGTGGGGGGGGGGGTATGCGAGTTTTGCTCGATTCAGCTGGGCTGCAGCTGTGTTTTGCAAGGATGTTGTGAAGTTTGTAGAGGCACCTTATGGTGATTAGGGGAGCATATGAGGGGCATTAAACTTGACTTGTTTTTCATGTTTAAGCTAGATAAAGCTTTGGTAAGTTCTTTATTTCTTAATTTTGGTTCGGATATACTTCATTGTGTTGATTCTGAATTGCATTACAGATTTGGATTCTGCATGGCAGAATCTGAAAACCTTTTTATTCTGGTTCTATATTTCTTTCTAACCAAACTAGTCACATTCAGATTGCGATCTAAAATTGTTTCATTGGCATCTCTATGTACATGTACTTGCACATAAATTTCCAATAAAATATGCAAAATGCATTTGAAGATTGTTGCATGTAATCCTCAAGGGCATTTAGCTCTCATAGGTCATCTGTGATGTTATATGCTTGGACTCCTTTGAGGTGGTTCCGTTTTACCTTGAACTTGCATATATAGAGTGCAAAAAGCTTTCATTGAATAGAATGAGTTTATCATGTTGGTATGTCTTGCATGTAACAAGCGCTTTCATTGTACTGATCTTTAAACATCGCCCTCTTTGATCTTTCCCTCTAGATTCATGTTCAAGTTGCAAAACGCTTGCTAATTCATTATTGTCCGTCTGTTCTTTCTTATTCTAGTGGCATTGTTTAATTGTATGTTTAGGTTTCTGCCATGTAGATTTTAGAGTTCGTGGTAGCTTTTTCCTTTGATTTAGAACATGCAAAATACGGTCGCAAAGCGTTCCTCTATCCTTTGGCTTTCTGTTTAACAATGGCTACTGTTATGCTCATTTTTAAAAAACTGCAAAAATGTACGTCAGCAGAAGATAGATTACTGTAAGGTGATGCTTCATATCAAGTGATATGTTTCTCATATATTAAGGCTGCACTCTCATCATCATTGGTGGAAAATGTTCTCTTCTTGCAGATATTGTTCTAAAAGACAAGATATTTGTGTATGATCTAGACGGACAACAAGTAGGGTGGATGAATTATGACTGTAAGTCAAATTTCTCGGAAAGCTCCATCACCGGAATATGTATCAGAAACATTTTTGTGCAGATGAATCATGAACATGTAATATTCTTTGTTCTCGTCCCATTTTCAGGCTCGAAGGCCGTGAACGTTTCTTTGACTTCAGGAAAGAGTGCATTTGTTCAAGACAGACAGACTGATCCAAGTGGAAGTTCACCTTCTTTAGCGTTTGATAACCTTATTCTGTGTATCATTCTGGCCTCTATTCTTCACTGCTTGCTTGCTTTGCCAATTTTCTCTTGTACAAAGTACTGAAAATCATTCTTTACCGATATAGCAGTGATACATATTTCCTTTTTCTTCCTTGCCTGTTCAATTATATGTAGATGGCCCGGCATTTTGAAATAAAATTCATTATTTAGCACCCCAGTTAAGGCTTGAGTTTGCTTTCTCATGCGACATTGGAAGTGGCATGTTATGCCTTCAAAACGGGAGATGATGGTACCATATATATACACAAGCAAAACCGGTCCTTGCTTGTGCTGATACGTGGCAACAGGCCTAACAAAGCAAAGCACGTGTTACTGGAGCGTATCAACTGCTGAACGTGAGAAAGGCGAACCAAATGAAAGAGGAACCTTTTACCGGTTGGACACGTGCCAACAGGACTAACAAAGCAAAGCACGTCTGTTATTTGAACGAAATATTTTATGTGACAAGATATCACTAAAGTTGAAAAATAAATATTATAGGACAACAATTAAATTCATTATGTTTTATGGTTATAAGTGTTGAATAGTTAATGTAATGGAAATGAAGATGTTGAGACGAATGAGTGGTACTTCAAGGAAAAACTTTATACATAATACTTCTACTAAAGAAACCGTCTTCCTTTTAGCACAGCTTCACAGATAGACCTGGAAATCATGAAGGTTCTTCAATGCCTTTTCAAAGAAAAAACCAAGAAAGGACCTGAAAATGTGGTTCTTATTAATTTCTCATCGATACATTTCTGGCACTTTCTGTGCTTACATAGATGCAAATACAGCAGCAGTCTGTTCTGTGCTAACTATGTAGTCTAGCTCGTCCACAACTTCTTTCATAGATGGCCTGTCCTGCCTCTTCACCTCAAGGCAACGCGTCGCTGAAGAGAACAACGCCATCATTCTTTCCAAACACCCTCGTAAAGTTCCCAACTTCAAACCCTTATCCACTGCCTCAATGGTTCTCCCTTCGTCCATTCTGTGCTCTATGTATTCAACCAAGTTTACATAATTTATTCCTCTTTCATAATCTATTGTTTGCCTTCTTGGATGTCAAAAGCTCTAGCAAAACCACGCCAAAGCTGTCACTCTTATCAGTTATTTGTGAACTTGGATGGTACTCGGGATCGAGATAGCCGAATGTACGTTGAACGCATGTGGATAAGTGTGATATATATTAGGCTCAACAAGCTTAGAAATGCCGAAATCAGACTTTGGCATTACACTTCTCATCGAGAAGGATGTTGCTTGATTTGACTTCACGGTGATAAATGGGCGAAATTGTTGAAGAATGAAGATATGCCAGAGCTTCTGCCGTTTGATGAGCTATTCTCAATCTTTGATGCCAATTCAGAAAGCCATATCTATCGGTATGTATGTGATCATAAAGATTGCCGTTAGGAATGAACTGAGAGACCAACAATGCCTGCTCGGCGAATGTAGAACTTTATCCAGTGTCAGTCTTGGTTAAAGATAATATTCACATGCATACTACAGCAATATGATATATAGGTACCTGCAATAAAAGGCGCATATTTTCCAAGATTAGATCTTTGGGTGGGCCCCGCAGTGAAGACAAAGACAAAGTGCTCTTAGGTGGGGGATTACGTACATTTGAGGCAGTAAGTTTTGTCAATGTAACGAAATAATCATGCTGATGAGAGAGATCAAACATTTAGTGTGCTGGATTCAAGGTTTTAAACCAGCCTAATGCCAGACAGCATTGAGTAATTTAGAGAAAAGTGGTAACAAGAAACGAACAAAAAGAAAAGGAGAACTCACCATCTATGCATCTGCCTGTTTTGGGATCCCACTGAAGATTAGCATTGCAGAAGCAACGGTTTACTGTTGTATTGTCAGCTGCTTTGAGGTCCTTGAGGCAAATGGAGTTGGGAAGCTCATTCAAACAGTCTGTCTGGTTTCAACATTCCAATTCAGGCGGTGATTGCCTCTGGACCAGCAGGCCTTCACGCCACTGCCTTAAACGGCAAAGTCGCATAAAGTTTCACGTAATTCTTGTATCCTGTGCAACGTGTCTCCCTGATGGTTATGTCGGACGTAGTCCTGGATCCTCCTGCAATAAAAGTACAGCAAATTTCTGAACTCCAGCTGCTCACCGACTCTGCCGGTAACTGATTCAGGTACCTCTTGCAAAGGCTTGAGTCTGAACAATTCAGTGCTGACTCCAGCATGAAGACAGTGCAATTGAGCAAGAAGATTGTGTTATCTGAGGTGAAATTGAAAGGCAAACTCTTGTTCAAATGAATGCCTCTGTAGATTGTATCCGATGTGTAGCAAGCATTCTTGTCTATTCTTACCGGTAGAATAATGAGCGTCGGATTGAGGATCGATCATTGTAATGGGATATCGTGATCGTTTGCAGCCATCAAGTACAGGGACCCGGTGGTTGTGTCACACGAAACCGGGTAGTTGGGATCACCGCATTCTGGGGATGTGTTGAGAGGGAAAGGAACTTCCATGGTGCTGCAATATCCCCAATCCCTTTTGGCAGAGTATCCAGTATGAATGAGAATGCTGATGCAGAAGATCCAAGTCTTCGCCAAGAGCGAGCAGCCATTTAGGTTCTTATGAGCAGAATCCATTGCAGTGCTACTGTAGTTTGTTGCAACCATGAATATATACAGAACAAGGTAGTAATGAACCAATAAGAATGAACTTTACAAAAAAAAAAGTTGTTTGATTTAGTGGTACTGGCAGGTCTGAATATATACACAAGAAGTATATTGAACCAATAAGAATGATTCTTATAAAACAAAAATACAAGTTGTTAGATTTAGAGATGTCTTACAAATTGACCTGGAGCTATTAAATGATATGATACTATTGGTAGTTTACAAGCAGAATCCGTTGAAGTGGTACTGTCGTTTGTATACAGAACAAAGTTGAAGAACCATTATCAGATTTGCAAACTCAAGATTTGGTAAATATGGATAATCTGTGTCATAGGATCCTTATGTGTTTCTAATAGGGGTGTTCAAGAAGTCACTGGAACCGAACCAAACCGCAACTGAGTGGTTTGGTTTGGTTCTAATAGGAAAAATAATTGGCATTTCGGATTGGTTCTCATGATTTGGTTAAAAAAACCAAACCATTACCTATATGTTGTGTGTAGTTTATGTGCTTATATGTATATATAAATTTTGAGACGTTTATAAGTTTTTTTAGATATATATGGGTTTTATAACCTCACATACATATTAAATTTGGACTGTAGATCCAAAGAATAACATGACATAATACTCGGTATTTGATCAAATCCTAAATAAATAGAACGTGGTTCATAAAGGAACCAAACCAAAACCATCAGTTCGGTTCGATTTGGTTCTGATGATGCCATGGTTTGGTTCAGTTCTAAATATTAAGAACCACAAATAACGATTTGTTTCAAGATTGAGGCTAGAACTGAACCAAACCGAACCAAGAAAATAGTTCCTAATTTCTCAACACTTAGATAGGACAAAGGTTTAGATCTTGTACCACCAGAGAGTTAGCTCACCAGCAGGCTCTTTGACACCGACTCACAGGTGGCTGATTCGACTCCCAGGGGTTAGGCATATGAGTATGTGTGTGTGTTTTGAGGTCTTAATAATAACATCCTGATCTTCGACCCTATCTGGGTCTGAGTTTATTCCAACCCATTGAGACGCCAAATCCTTTGGCTCCACAACCATTGCTGGGAGAAGACGTAGGCGAGCTACCTGAAACGACACTTTCTTAAATGCACAAAAGTCTCAAAGTTTTTAGTCATTCAGAAGGTGGCAGAGCCTCTTGACCTGAGTCTAGTCTCTTAATCTTCATTCCCATTATTGATTTAAAGAGCAGCTCTTCAATTACTTATCACGAGCACAATCTAAAGTATGCTAATTTGTACCTTGGTTTCACCTTGTGTTTGCTCCCCACCATGGACAAAGCACTGCACACCGCAGATGCCGTTCTGCAACACAAACTGGCCTTCGGGGACCCATTCACATCTCCACTAAGACGCAGAGGTAAACAGATTCATCAGATGATCCTTTCTCAGTACTTCAGATAAGCAAATACTTCTCCCATTACCAGTCGAACTTGAGATTTAGACCTTTAAATCCTCTCTGTCCCTCTGTTGCTGATAACTTAACGCACAGAAGGAGTAAGGTCCTTTACTGGATCAAAAACATGAACTGCTCGTGCTCAGCTTGTCTAACTCGACTTATGATTAGTTCATATTCTTCGCGATTGAAGCAAACCATTGAGCCAAACATGAGCAAGATTTTGCATGAACAACCCATGAGAGGTTATTTCGGCTAGCTTGTCGTCCCCGCCCAAAGTAGAAAAATAAGTAGACCTCTTTAAGATGCTTAAATGAACAGGTAACCACAAATAGAAGTGAAGGATACATTGTTAAGACCTTCAGATAAAACCGTGGACAAAGTGATTTTGTTACAATAATTCAAAAGATCATGAATAATTGGTATCAATTATTTTCGCTGAAATTCTGGGCGGTGCACGATAATTGCTCTGAATTGATATAGATCTTTGCTTTAGCAAGTTTTAATTAAGACTAGACTTATCTAAGAGAACACGAATCTAGTAACAAAAGCATCAGTTATTCATCATTGTAATACATAAGATGCGCCCAGCTGCTTGTCTTGCAGGCACTCGACCTTAAGCTGAGGAAGCGGTGATAAGTGTTTAAGGACGTGCTTGAAGATAGCTCATCTTCACGGCGATGTCTACCGGAATTTGGTAGTATACATCAAGCAGCACTCTCCTTGATAACGAGCTCGATGCCAGTGAGTCTGATCTCGGGCAATCAAGGCTTGCTGAGCCAAGTCAAGCTGACCTGACACATGACTGAAGATTTGTTCTTAAAGCTTTTGATCCCTCAACTTCTCGCACATGAGGCTGCATTCTTTACAATATGTAGTAGAACGTCTATGTCAGGCATCTCCTCCATCAAGGGAACTTAGATAGCAGGACATTAGTTCAACTATAGAACTAAGTTTTAATGCAAAAGGAAGCTAAATTGTCACAATGTGGGTACTTCCAATTATGATAATATAAGCTCTTCAAATATTCAGAATTCTCGTTAAATTAGAAGCCCTTTTCGATACTTTAAAAATCCAAATCAAAAGTAAGCCTTGTCCTGCACTAAGTTCTGCACAGATACGTGAATTCTTTACTGTCATTCAGCTCTATCTTGCATCGAATCAGGATTTGCCTTAAAGAAAGGAAGACATAGTCTTCTTCGAACACTTCCAATGCTTTCTTCTCCTTCTTTTGAGAAGTTCACTATCTAGTTTCTAACACCCTGGTGTAAGACAGGAATAATACAACAACAACAACTAAGCCTTTTCTCATACTAGATGGGTCGGGCTACATGAATTCTTTGTTTCCATAGAGCCCTGTCATAATTTGTAGAATCCATGGTAAATAAGTCCGACAAAGTTTTATGCTGACTGTCGGAAACCTAACGCAACCCTCTTTATCCGGGCTTGGGACTGGCCATGCAGGGTTATCCCTTACATTGGGAGGAGTTGTGTAAGATAGGAATAATATCTATGAAATTTTTGTACAGGTAAGTATCTAATCTGGGGAGAGATCTCAGTGTTCATGAGTGTGTATGACTGCATTATGTGGGTGTGAGAAGATTTCCTCCAGAGGAATATTCTCACAAGAAGCCTCCTTCCTGTGGTAATCTTTATTATATCATATGGAAAGCTATGACAAGTTGGACACTAGTTAGAAAGCTTGGGAAGAAATAATTTAATAAATATGAGTGGAAATCAAAGCCTTGAGGAAACTATTATATAATACCCAATTGTTTGATATATGAAATCTACATAGTTAAATTAGAGGTGGGTCGGATGAGAAGGTCTGTGACCTGAACTTTTACCCAAGTCATATCCAGGGTGCTCACAGCGAGTTGCATTCTGAGTTAGTGTGCTTTATTGAAGTTTCTACCATCCGAGTAAAGTGCTTCTTAAGAAACGAGACCAAGACCACCAGTTCCATGAAGAGAACAGTTGAAACCCTTGGTTTTCATTCGCCAGATATGACATACATATGAAAAATAACAAGAAGCAAAGCTATATTTCGGTTATCTTTGCAGATATATGGAAGAGACTTCGAATAAAAAGCTAAAACCAAGCCCTTTCCAGTTCGACCGGTTTCAGTTACTGCCGGTTCTGCTGACAGAGCAATTCTGGTTCGAACGGTCAGCCCAGTTCCGAACTGGCCATGTCTAAGGTGGGTTAGATGGATTCTAACTCTCTATCGAGCTTGTTGCAGATGAACCTTCCTCACACTTTAGAGGTCTTCCTCTTCCTCTTTTAAAGGGTATCTTCAGCAAGACTAAAAAAAGAGACTCCTAACAGTTGGTAGCACAATGTATTTGCTCATTGTTTATGGGTATCAATGGTTGTACTGGTGGAGTCTTTCCCTCTCGAGTATACTTTGGAGTTTCTATAAAGGTAATATTGACGAAGATAACTTACCTAACACCTCAGACCAATTTGTCACGCACACGGATTGCATTGTGTTAGGTTTCAGACTCCACACTGCGTCCAAAATAGGTGACGTCTAAGTAAATATTTTATCCATGTTTGTTATGGAGTCCCACAATAGACTCAAAGCATTGACAGCAATGAAATAACTATCTCAATCTTCACTTCTTCTTACTGTAATCATATTTCTTCCTTATTTTTCTGCTATTGAGAAATTGAGACTTTGGTATCTGGCATAGAGGATGAGCAAGAAATAACCGCAATTGTAAACGCCCACGCAAGGGTGAAGGGTCTAGCAAAAAGGGGTCCAGTTGGATTGCTTCCTGCTTGAGGTTTAGATGGTCAAAGGAAATGCCTCAAACTTGAAAGGATTGATCAGAGAAGTTTCTCAACCCCTACAAACACACACACACACACACACACACATATTATTCAAACTCTTTCCTTTTCTTGATTAGTTAAAACAAACACACGATATATCGGATTATTGGAATAGCAGAAAAGATATAATCGGATATAGCGTATACCAGAAAGATCTTCACTTTCTGTCACCGATATAATTAAGTGCTTTGTCTCAAATTTTTGTTGAAAGGCTTATTATCTTGGCATGGATGGTCAAGGCCAACAAAACAAGAACGCTTCTTTGAGAATGCAAGCTATATATATATATATGTACATATATATGAATGCAATCTTAACAATTTGAACTATAAAAAGAAAGGGGAAGAGTTGGGTAAGGTTCGGGCCTCCATCATTGGTATTCAGATGGAATGAAGTCTAACCCCTTTGGATTGCGTAGAGCTTTGGTTTCAGCACGCAAAAGGATATATTCAAATTCTTCTTCTGTATATAAAAACCCTTTCTCCACCATATCTTAGCATCAACCAAGCGTTAAGGTTTATCTCTCACCAAATTCATCTCTCTCTCTCTCTGATCCAATTTGATCAATGGAAGGCCTTATTCCTTACCTTTACAAAGCCATCCTGCAGTCAAAAGACAGTGGTTATGTTGGTGCTCTTGGTGGATCATGGCTAGCTGATTCTCCTTCAGCCTCTTACATGAGACTCCCGACAGGTGACTCCGGCAGGTTCCAAACAGAGACACCACTTATTGGCAATTTCGCCCTCTCATCCTCCTCTGTCTCTGGTACTACCGCCACTGCAGCACAGCCGCCTGTTCGCCGCACTGCGCCCCAGCGGATGGTCTCCGGCTACTAGCTAGGTGAGGCACACATATGGGCTGAACCAGCTGGTGCCTTGCTTGGATTCAGTTCAATGGAGAGGGTGCCAATAATTCTATATGGGCAGCCAAAGGGTGCTCTGGTCTAAGTTAATTGTGAATTTTACTTATTTTTATTATGAAGCAATCGTCTTCCACTGTAGTTACGTGCAATTTGTACACAAGCATTGTGTTCGAGTTATTTTTAATAGGAAGAAGTTCCTATATTGTTCTTTTAGTTGCTTCCTTGAAGCCACTGTAGTAGGGGTCTGAAAAGGAAGAAGTTCCTCTGCTGTTTTATGTTAAGGGTTGTTGGCCCCTATACTTGGAGAAATTTCTTATTCTAAAATTTATAAGTGATTTGTTAAGTAGATTACCGTTTTGAATTTGTTTCCACGGAATGATTTTGTTGGTTGAGTCTGATGATGTTGGGTTTGATCAAAACGGGCATTATTTGCTTAGCCTGATTCAGTAAGCTTTAACTATGGTTTTCTGGCCTAGATATGCAGGACAGGAACAGCCAAACCATTTTATTGATTCCGAGTTCTTCCCTTTGAGGGTGTTCTGATACATGCATCACACGCACATATACATATACATATACATCTCTCTCTCTCTCTCTCTCTCTCTCTCTCTCTCTCTCTGTTTTTGAATGTCAGGGCATAGTTTACTGATAATAAACTTCCACGTGTTCCGGATGAAAAATCATTTGTCGGCGATGGTATTAATTAGTTGTCATTGGATTCCATATTGCCTCTGTGTGTGTGTGAGTGAAGAGAGAGACTTTTTACAGTACTAATGGAGGAAAATTGACAAAACCAGTGCTGATATGGTAGGATTTGGTATAGATTTCAAGCTCCAGTCACGGCTGTATAATATAGCAGCTCAGATTTAGTCTAGTCTATTTTCAATCCGGTCCATATCTTCACTGTTCTCTGAAATTTGTCCCAATGTAGAAAAACGAGAAACTAATTTCTGCCCATTTGGATCGTGAAACTCTGTGGAACTCTTAGAATTTAAAAATCTTGAACTATGTAGGCTGGTACGCCAAACTCCATGGTGAAACAGAATATTACCTTCCACGGTTTCTTGTAATTTGAGATGTCCATATCAATGAGCTAAGCTGCTGAACAAGGGCACCCAAAATGCAACTCAATTCGGTTCCTCAAAAGTAGATTGCTAAGAACAAACAACGAGTACATGAAGAACAATCAGTCGGCGATCCAGGCCAAACGAAGGCAAACTGACTCCTTTTTTCTTCTTAAATGTGATCCCACAAAATAAATACACCACTCTGTAAAATTACCATGAATTGAACCAGCTAGTTCAAAAGGTGAATGTCCTCATAAACAAATCATTTACTTTGTCATGAAGCATGATGGTCATATTGCTTCTCATTTCTATAGTTTCTTTGAACCGAAAAGAGAAGCAATCTGCTCGGTTCCAAGTATATATTCGATCTCTTCCACAACTTCTTTCATTGATGGTCTGTCCTGGGTTTTCTCTTCAAGGCAAGGCAATGCAATGCCAATGAAGACAGGGCTTTCATTGCCTCCAAGCTTCCGACCGATGCTCCCGAGCTCAAATCTGTATCAATGACATCCAAAATCCTCCCTTCATGCACCATATTCTGAACGTAGGCGACCAAGTTTACATCACCATTACCCCTTAAAAGGTCGAGAGCCCTCTTAGATGTCAGCATCTCAAGCAATACCACTCCAAAACTGCACACATCACTCTTGTCAGTAAGCTTATAGGTCCTATAGTACTCGGGATCAAGATAACCCATTGTACCCTGCACACGTAGAAACATGAGTCTCGTCGGTCTCGACCAGCCGTGACAGACCAAAGTCCGAGACCTTAGCATTGTATTACTCATCAAGAAGAATGCTGCTTGATTTTACATCTATGTGATAGATTGGATAGGTCGCAGAAAAATGAAGGTAAGCGAGACCCTCTGCGGCTTGATGGGCAATTTCCAGTCTCTGGTTCCAATTGAGAAAGCCATACCTACTTGTGTGTATGTGATCATAGAGAGTCCCGTTGGGAATGAACTCAAAACCAACAATGGTCGTTCGAGCTCGACGCAGCAACCTAGTAGGCGAACAAGACTTCGATGGTTCACTTGTGAGAGGACGTTCAACTCATTGAGCCCTTGGCTGGGTTCACCTTGGCAATATTGACTGCCACAGCTGTGCCATCTTCAAGAAGGCCTTTGTAGACCTCCCCAAACGAGTAGCATCTCGTTGGAGAAATAGTTCGTTGCGCTTTTAATGCCTTTTCCATTAAAGAGCTTAGCCAATTTTCCTCCGGAATTGGTTGAAAGAATATCTTTCCTCTCCTTTCTCACCCTTGCTTTTGCATCCATGGTATACTTGTGTTTCCTATACGTAATGACGCTCACCATCCCCACAAGAGACAAGGCAGATAGCAATCCTGTTGATGCATCAACCAGATTAAGCAAAAGATAGCTTTTCAAGATTGAAATAGGAAACAGGAGATCAGGAAAGATATACCACACAATCCACGGAAAAAGACTAATCAGATAAAAGATGTTCAACAAGAACTAAAATTCGGTTGTTGCCTTTGTTTTAAGGAACTAATTTGCTCTTCTTTTAGCAGCTGTATCTGTACATATGGTGTAGTATCTTGGATTGGATCTGAACCCAACTGAGATCCGCATCCAACCAAAGAGGAAAGAGTAGTAACTTCACTTAGGGAAGGTGGGGGTGAAAAAACTGCCACTCAAGCATTTCGGCCCTATTTTAGTGGCGATTTGTAAGTCAAGAGACTCACCAACATGCCTCCATGATCTTGCAGTGATGAGGGAGCTCATCAAGCAGTGAATCGACAAAGAACCGGTCGGAAAAATGTATGTTTCAAATTTTTTTTGTTTTTTCGGCTGGTTTGTTTTTTTGATGAAAAAGGGTTATTTCTTCATTGATTTCGGTTTGAGTTAGAAGGGTCTTGGTCTACACAACTATCTAGGTCAATTTTAGGTGGTTTGGTGGCTGAATGGTCCCCTAAAATATATCGAATGGGCATATGTCTTTGTAAACCGAGTTGCTAGGGTTTCCTTTAATTTCATGGAGTTTTCGGCTAAAACAATGCCACACACCCAATGTTAGGCTAGATTGGAAGAGAGAAGGCAGGTGGTCAGTTAGGGCCCACTGCCGGTCTTGAAACGACATTGTTCCGTATTGTATCCTCATATCATGTGTCCAGGAATAATTCTGTATCAAAACAGGTTAGAAAAGTCCTGTGTCATAAATAGGTTTGCGTCGGGTCTTAAAACATGTTTTGAGTTAGAAACAAGACCCGTTTCAATAGTTCCAAGTTTTGTATTGATATAGGGAAACAAACTACTTAGTGTGTTACCCAATTTGGATTGGATATGGATTCAAGTGTCAATTTGGATCCAAGACAACTTAAATGGATTCAGATTGGGTTTTGGATGAGTTTAGGGTCGTTTGTGATCCGATTTTGATACAATTTGTTGCATTAATTTTGTAGTTAAATAAATTTTAATATTTTAATTAGTTTGTAATTGTTTAGAGATTAAAATGGAGGATTTAATGGTGATAAGAGCGGTTTAGTGGTTTAGAGATTGAATCCTAGTGCTCCATGAGGTAGGAGGTTATGCATACTTTTACATAACCATACTAGAAGTTATTTTCTTATTTTAAATAAATTTACATGTGAATGATTGATAAACGTTTTATTTATATTTATGAAATGATATTCAAAATTATAAGTTCTATGATATGCTTTTGAAGTAGAACTTGTTTATGACTTTGATCGGTAAAGAGCATGTTTTTATATGCATGTGTTGTATGAACATAATATTTAAATATTATATGGATATGAATTTAGATAGTTGTCAATATATATATGATTTGTGAATGTGATGAATTAGAATTTATTTTGAAATGTAATGGTATGTGAATACATGAGCCCTACTTATATGGGTTGTGTGGGGTTGTATGGGGTATGTTTTCGAGCACTCTGTCGTGAGAGTTGGCATGGTTACCGTCATAGATGGGGTTACCAAGATCATGTTAGGGAGGGTCAGATAACTCTTTTGGCATTTGCACAAGACACAATATGGGCTATAATTATTGTAATTAATGATGTGTATGCGTATGTGAGTATGAATTTGAGATCATGATTTAGAAATAAAACTCTTATTGGGTATGAAATGATTGTAAAACTATGTATGCTTTTAATATTAATTATGTTTACAAATGTTTAATTCCTATAGAGCTATGTGTCAAGCTCACTCTATCATTTTAAAGTTCGTCCTTAAGCTAATACTTCCAAGGCATACGAATAAGAGTAGTAATTGGGTAGAGCTATACTTTATATAGCATGATAAGTATTATACTATTTAAAAAATCTTGTTATTCGAAATTATGTATGATCGGGCCCTACATTATTTTGGATGTATTGTTTATATCCTTCAAGTTAGATATTTCACTTGAGTTAAATTTAATTATTATTAAATTTGACTGCCGCTCGTGATCACGCTCGTGCGAGAAACGGCCACGTGACATTGACTCATCATGAGGATTCTTGTGCTAACTCTAACAAAAGAGAACGAGTGTCACGTCTAGATCTGTATATCTGATTCCACTTTTGTATTAAATCTAATTTTTGTGAGATTTGATGGTGATTGCTAGAACTAATATTTTGCTAGCTTTAGCAGCAACCAGTTTCTCAAAACATAGGGTTTCTCAAAATAGTTTTGCGTGTTCTTTGTCAAGGTGGCACAAGAAACAATTGCGATCAATCAGCGCGGGGGATGAGGAGTATGGCGCCCACAGGGGCTGCTAAGCAGATCTCATTATGAGTCGGGAATCACAGTTTCCTCTTTTATGTTTTCACAAGTTACAAGTTATGTCAAACTATAAGTATAGAAAAATCGTATCGTCTTCTTCAATAAGAACCAAGCAAGGAGGAGCCGTCGATTCTCCTTTACCTAATACAAGTGCCAAGTTTCTGCGTTTGTGACATCTCCAGTTTCCAACACACTTCATCGTGCCTGCAATGAAAGAGTAGAACAAGAAAATTAGCACAGAATTCATTTTTTCTTTTCACGAGAGCACCTTGAAATATGTGGTGATCTTAATCGCTAACGTTTTCCGCTTTCCATTGATGAAAAATCTCGACCACGTTTCATCAGAATTCTACTGATTTACAGACATCTTACTGAAAAAAGGTCGGCTTATATTAGGCTTACAATCTCAGTTTATGTACTCTCTTACTGAGCCTCTTGTGATAATGCTTTTAGAAGAGGCAACCAGTAACATAGAAGTCACTCACCGGAAGATGTGGGAGAATTAGTAGTTTTGAGTCCATGGCACCCGCCAACTGCATGAAGGTGCTAGCCTCTGTCG
Source organism: Brasenia schreberi (assembly GCA_036023115.1). Classification (NCBI taxonomy): domain Eukaryota; kingdom Viridiplantae; phylum Streptophyta; class Magnoliopsida; order Nymphaeales; family Cabombaceae; genus Brasenia; species Brasenia schreberi. Next base: position 1,333,575 of record JAYKKT010000050.1, read on the forward strand.
AATTGGATGGAAGGTTCAAAAGACCTGCGATATAAAAAGAAAAAGGGAAACCCCCCACCAAAACTTATGAAAAACCCAACCGTAGTGGCAGAGGAAATCGATCCATCACCAACGCCAGGTATAGTTGTCAGTTAACTTGGTTTTGATTCTCAACCTTCCGCAATCGAGATCAAATTCTAAAATTTAGTCAGCTTAAGCACACAGAAACGAAGTCCCTGTCCTCACATCTGCTTTTGCAGATCTAAGGAGAACTGATGAATCCTCCGAATAGAGAATAAAATTTTTCTATCAAGATATGTGGAAGGAATAGCGTGAGAGAATGAATCATCATATCTCCTAAACCCCTTCCACTGGCAAACTAAATGTGTAATGTTCCAACAATAAGTGCTATTCAATTTGCTTCTTTTGCTATTTATCATCTATTTTCAATATTGTTTCTTCATCGAAAAGAGTGACGACTCTTAGAAAAACAATTTGAGTCCTAAGTCATAATCAGTAAACTTGGCACACCAGAATAAACTGCATATATATCACATTTCAGGGATTCAGAAAGCTTGTAGTAGTGTTCATCACCTTATACATAATACCTAGTAAAAGGAAATGTAAACTTTGAAGACCGAGTGGTTTTTGTATTGAGTGATGTGAGAGGTACTACCTACCTATACATGTGGAAATATTGGTAGGGTGATGGCAGAGGGGAGCAGGAGAGCGCGAGTAAGGTTCAAACCAACATGAACGCTGTCAAGGATGGGAATACACACGCAACTCACGTTTCTGTCCAGAAGATGCTACAAGGGTTTACAGCAACCTGTCGCGGCGAGCTCTCGCCTTTGCCGACCTCAGTGAACTGCAGGCACGGTAATAGCGTCATGAGCAGGATCGTGCACTTCCTCCTATCGATATCTATCTCACCCTGCATTAACCCGGCCAAAACCAGAACAACCGCCATGATCAACCCCCAAGGTTTTGCCTTTTTCTTACATGACAGATTCGTCATCCTCCTTAGTTCCTTGTTCTGCATAAAGAATTAGATGACAGTGGGGATACTACGGTTACCTGATCAAAGGCAAAGAATATAAGTGCTGTCTGTCGATCGTCCTGCATAGATGCTGCGGATTGGAACGTGTTTCTGAGCTATTTTTAACTGTTCATACTCGTTCTTGCCGTCAAAACACAAGTAGGATCAGGGCTGAACCCCAACATTAAGTAGGATCCACACACAATGTGTTTGAAAGCATCATTAACGACATCCAACTGTAATTTGTCTGTAAGGTTCGATATCATGCATCTCAAAATGCTTGAAACCGTCAAACTATTTATTATCACATTATTAGTTCAGTGTAGTTTTCTTTAGATTCCGGCCGGATATCATCCATCCGAGTTGGAGCATCATCATCGCTGCACTGTTACGCCTGACGCTTTGTCGTTCTCTCTATGACATTAATGCTGACAGAGTGAAAGGTGATCCTCTGCCGTGGCTATAAGTTGAAACTTTCTCCAGAAAGCAAGATATCAGTAAAATTCGGATTAAAACTTCATACTTCGAAGTATCATATGTAAACCTAGTTGCAGTACATTCGATTCTTTGGCAAACACAACCGGGATGTTCATCCTAATCGGACCAGAGGTCATTGTCACATGTTTGCGAGCTGATCATGACTTGTATCACCGTCGGTATCAGATTTTAGGTAGTTCTTTCCTAGTGATTCATGTATTTTTTTGGATTTGCGAGCTGGGATTAAGCTAGAAATGGCCCATTTGGACCCAGCCTGATGGATCAAACCGGACCAGGAGCACAGGGACCCGGAACTGGAAGCGGAATCTAAATAGATTCTCCCAAGTTCGTTTTGGGTTCTACATGCCAAACAGAAATGGAACTGAAATAAGAACCAACAATTCGGAACTATATATATTTTGGTTTAGGTTCCAAAGTTTGGACCTTTATTCTATCTAACTGTAAAAATAGACTTGTGCCAAACCGGCCCGAAACTGTAATTGGGATGGTAATGGAACCAAACAGAACCGGGACCAGAGGGGGTGGCTTCAGTCTGGTTCCAGGTTCCTTTTGGTTCCATTACCATCCCAGTTACAGTTTTGGGCCGGTGAACCTGGAACCAGAGGCTTCAAATTGCTTACCCGGAACCCGTCAGGTCTAGGTTAGGCATACCCTGACCCATTAGACTCATGTTCGGACTCATTATGTTCTATGCTAGCCATATCCTGAACCATGCCACATGGACACTCTTAGGTTTGGACTCATTGCCTTCAACTAGAATGGTGTGGGTGGTTCTTGTGCCATGACATTCACTCTCCTCCATAGCTCTTCAAGTTAGAGCAGTCTGTAAAAACTATCTACCATATTTATGAACGGCCAGGTTAGGGTGGTTCAAGAGTCAGACCCGATTTATGTGGGCTTTAAAGCTCACATGTTGATGGGAACCACCATGAAGCAGCTGGACAAAAGTTTTAGAGACTTATCAATACCATGAAGATGCTATGAACTTGGCACTATATGTAAGGCATTGCTTCGCATCACTGAAGGCGGCCTCCATCCACATTGTCGGCACCCCATCTCCCATGGGTATGCTAACATTCTTCCAACTCATGAGACACTACCTTTCACGGCGGACAACATTGACCACTGCCACTACCCGTGACTTATGTGTAACTAAACACTTCCATGATCAAATTGCTAAAATCATGTCTTGGGTCATGATTGGAATCAACGGGCACCTCGCCTCATCGAGAGTACCGAGACTCGACGATGGCCTTAGAACTCCTCACCTGTTTTTGAGTAAGTCAATACCAATGCCCGTGTGTTGACTGTTTCTACAATTGTGACTTGTATAATGTGATAACACATATATCCCTTGGAAAGCACCTACATGCGTGTACAGGGTACGCAGTCTCGACATGATAACTAACACAAGGGTCCTAACAATATCTCACCGTTCTATGCTACAATTCACGCGATCAACATGAGCCACCGGGCCAACACCTTGATAAATTGTGGTTCAACCGCATATCCTCATCAATGCGCTACTCATTATGACTTACACTTGGTGGAAATGCAAAGGATGTAATGGGGTTCGCTATGCCCCATTCACACGAATGTATCCACCCAAATGATCATCTTGCCTACCTAGACTCAGTCATCATCTTGGAGGTATCTCGAGGAACAACACCTTTTGTGTCGATCATCCAATCATCCTTTCTAATATCCATAGTCATAGTACACCCCTTGATGAACAACACGAAGCTCACATTGTTTGAGTGTCGGCCTTGGAGTAGCACAAGGCTTCGGAATACTATCATCTCGATAGGGGGTGATGTAGTCCCGTTACCGATAGTCTGATCAAGGTTCGCTCCGCGTGCCTCGGGACTTCCGATCTTTCGCTATCGTAGTGTTCCCTCTAGTTGTTGTGCAAACAATGATAACCTTGACCCTGTCATTGTTTCACCATATGGGTCAGTGATCAACAACATGCTTTCTCATGAGTTCCTTAGCCAACTAACATCCAACGAGACCAATCATGCTCTTTTACCAAAAAGTAAACCTTAATTTTTTATGCTCACTTTTAAGTTTCATTTGCATTTAAAAATGAAACCTATTAATGACGTGCAATTGTGGTTTTATATGTTCAATATGGGTTAAAAAGTAAGAATTAAACCTAGGGATTTCACATGAAAATCGAAGCACCTCCTTTGTAGTATTGTTACCCCATCTTACTGAAACCCAAATATGATTGCCCTCGTGAATCAAATGCAGTCATGATTGTGACCCCTCGTGAATCAAATGCGTGATGGTTGCAAGCTCATGTAGGTCTAGGTATACGATTGTGGTACGAAGAGAAACGACCTGACACCATGAATGATCAGTGACCCAATGTTAGAAAGTAACTCGAAATTTTACATCATAAGATAAAATTTTTCTTATAAATCGAGTGAACCTTCCATGATATTGTTGCATTATTAGACGCATAATTGTAAAGCCAATGAAGTTGGTAGCAACCGTCTGAGCTCTCTGCATTTATTTCGCATCGGACCCGGTTGATTAGTTAATTTATTGCCCTCTTTTCTCTTGTGCCATGTCATGGTGAATTCATGATTAGAAAGCACAATTTGTTTTTTGTACAATGGGGAGGCCGAAGCCATATGTGACTCGACATAAGTGAGCTATTGCTACCTTTCTCTCCCACACAGCTTCTCCATTATTTCCTTTCTTTGCCACAGATTGCAAAAATCCAACTCATCGTCAGGATGCTCCGTGCATCCTTCGGTCACGAGGAGATTATGATGGGTAACACAATCTAGCATCCTTGGGAAGTCATTGCAGGAGCTCCTCTTTGGGAGGATAGCATTAATTGATAATTCAAAACCTTAATTTGAATGCTCTCTGGAAGACCACAGGCTCGAGGTTGGGAGGATAGCATTAATTGATAATTCAAAACCTTAATTTGAATGCTCTCTGGAAGACCACAGGCTCGAGGCACCAATAAGAATAAGGATATCACAGAATTTAGAAAAATAAGCGAATTCAACGAAAGGAGATTGATACATATTATTCCACCCAACAAATTTACTATGAACATCAATTATACCATGACAATTTATATCTCTAAACCAAATCATAATAACCAAATAATTTTGGCTGAAAACCATCGATCTCTTGATCATAAGGCATCGCGTGATGTAAAGTTGAGAAGATGACCATTTTCATCATGATCATCCATGAAAACAGTTAGACCGGTCATCTAGACGGTTACAGTAACAAAAAGCTCAATGTAGTAATCCGAGAGGATGGAGGCGCTGCTCTATACAAACAGAACACCACATTAAACTCGTACATATAAGAAAAATAAAGAGTAAATACTCTATGAAAAATTGGATTGTAGGAAACAGAGAATCATACCTATTTTCCCCTTTTTTTTATGCTATTCTTCTCTTCACTTAGAGACCATTTGCATATCTACAAGGAATCCGACGAAGCTACAGGAAGTATCCAGCAAAATTGCCGGAAGTCGTCTTCATTAGTACCAGGACCTCATTATCTGCAAGAGAGAGATGTACAGGAGAAAAGTAGAGACAACTCCCTGTGATGGTTGGAAAGAATATGCCGTCTCTCAAAAACTATCTATGGTGGCCTGAGACAGGCGACAGATAAAGAGGAACCATGCACAAGCCACAACGTCGTCCGTTAGAGGGAGATACGGAGAAACAGACGGCTACAAGGCTGTCGGAAGGAAAAACCTGGCATAGGGTATAGAGGACAAACGGTTGGAGGCCGTCGTCTAGGCAAACATCCGGAGGCCGCAGCCACAGTCAAACGGTCAGAGGCTCAGGCTCCTCCATCTTTCCTTCTTTCTCTCTCCCTTCCTCTTTCCCGTTTTTATATACTCTCTACAACGTTCGAAAACTGCTACAGTTTACGGTTTTCCAATACCGTAGGAGAAAACGGTGGTTTCAACACAAAAATCCAATCTGTACGCAGAAGAGATGAAAGTAGTTGATCCCACGGTTTTCCGAAAAGATCAAAATCTATTCAAAGCATATGGGTTTCAGCAACAAAAAATTTGCAGAAATTTAGAGCAACCAAAAGCCATTCGGTGGAGGTGCACCTCTACAAGGTAGTGTCGAGGTGTGTTACCTAAGCATTTAGAAGCGTTGACACGAGGATTGCAGAGGAAAGGGAGCTCAAGTGCGAGGATTACATTGAAGGGGATGTGGAGGGAGGTCGTAGAGTTGGCGTCGCCCCTGCGAAGTATACATAAACACTTCATGTTGTTATTCAGCAGCTGCCGTAATCCTTCGCAGCAGGGCGCGTCCGGTGAGCGGCCGCCGTCGCCCTTCACGAACGCGAGGCACGGAGAAAGTAGTGCCAGGGCACCCATGCAATTCTTCATCTCGCTTGTGATATTTGCATCCACCAACTTCACACGACTTACTGCCACCACAGCCAACACCGCGGCCGCCACCAACCGCCCTTTCCACCCATCCTTATTCGACATGTTCTAAAGATTTTGGGCTAGCTAGCTAGGTTGAAAATATTGAGTATAAGTCGGACAAAAAGAAACCTGATCCTGTTTTCACCTTAAAAAATAGTAAAAGAACAAAAGGAAATATAATAGGAAATTTTAATATAAAAATGCGATTTAATAAACCAAGCCAACCGACCAGCTTGCTGGCAACTCAAACCGTCAGAATTGAATTGACTAACCAGTTCGTTGATGATAAAAGTTTTAAAATTTTAAAAGTTAAATTCAGTTTAGAAGATCTCTTTCAAAATAACTGCTGTGGTTTAATTTTTAATTGATTGATTTGATCAACCATCACTAATAGCCCTACTATAGTGAGAGGCTATTCGTACAGACATTATTAATGGGTCACATGAGAGACAGAAGAGATTAAATGAAAGAAAAATCGAAAAAATTATGATAGGAAAGAGATTAAAAATTATTTAAATGGAAGAGAGGAATCGAAATTCCGTTTCCAGTCGGTTTGGGACCGACGGTACTGGTTTCTATTTCAGTATGATCTGAAAATACATGAAACTATAATTGGGATCACCCGAGTTCGGTTTTTGTTGAAGTTACGGTTTGACTGGTTTTGAATCCATCCCATTTTTGGTCCGATTCAGTCCCGTTGAAACCAAAGGTTCGGATCAGAACCGACCATGTCATCATCTGGTTTTGAGTTGCCAAAAGTTCGTGCTTTAATTAGATGTCCAGGCCCAAGGACCTAATTGTATGAGAAAATTATTGAATCTGATTGCTTTGATGTCAGCGGACGGTTTCTGTTATTGCTGTATAGAATCCGTTATTGAGCCCAGCACGCCGGATTTGATTGTAAGGCCTATATTGCTCGGGTTCTGAAGTAGTTTGACTATATCTATCAGATACAGTTTTCATTAGTCAAGATCTGATCATATTAGCTGCCTCTCTAAGTATGCAAGTTAACTGCTGTAGTTAAGCTTATAATCTTTTGATTTACATATTTCCATGAGCTTGTTAGCTATCCCACCTGAAAAAATGGAGGCACATGCACAGATATGTTGCAGAGTTTATGGGAAATCCAGCATTAGTATATTTTTCCTGTTATATGAAACCAAAATTATGGAGCTCGATCATTTTGCATTCGAGGATAAACAAGATAACATTATAAGCGTTCCCGCAGATAAAGTTCAGCAATTTTCACATTGAGAAAGAAAGCAGACCAAAACAATTTTGAGAATACATGAAAGGCCCAAAGGATAAATTGGTGAGTAAGCGGTGTTACCTATGCATCGGGAAGCATTGGCGCGATGATTGCAGCAGACAGGGAGGTCGAGGGCCAATATGACATTGAAGGGGACGTGGAGGGACCTGGCGTCGTCCCTCAGAAGGACGCACTCACACTTTCCGTTTCTATCCAGCAGCTGCCGGAGCCCATTGCAGCAGCGGCTGGTCGGCGTGCTTCCCCCCTTGGCCTCCAGCAGTTTCATGCAAGGAAAAACCGCTGCCAGTGGCGTCAAACACCCCTTCAGCTCAGTGCGCCCACATCACATGAATCACTACCACCACTACAGAAAGGAATACATGACGGATCGCGGACATTCGTGAACCAGAAAATGAAGAGGGGTTCGATGATGTTGCCTTAAAGAAGCTCAATCCATCCATATGTTTGAATCCGTGGGCGTGTATTTGATGGTAAATTCAACAGTGAACTCTGTCACAAAACACAGACTAAGGGACGCGCGCAGCCCGTGTGCCCACACACCATCCATCGGGAGCTTCACTGTGACGACTGATGTAACCCTCCCTATGTAACCCTCTCTGTACATAAATGTTTTGTATTTCGTGGTGCGTGTGTCTGGGTCCTTGTAAGCTTGAGCAAGTGTCTATAACCTTGAGAGAGTCGAGTCATGAGTCTAGCCTAGGATGCCTTGAGTCAACGGGGCACAGTGATAGGATAGAGTCGGTCGGGTTCCAATCAGGTACAGGCCAAGCACGGGTGTAACGGAAGCTGTGGCAGGGCCGTTACATGTTGGAAGCTGAAGAGTCACAGACGGGTTCACCTGGGGAAAGGCCAAGAGGCGCTTGGGACGGTTACAGCGGTAGGTGAGGGGTCACCGTGTAGCTGGAGCTTGGAGCAAGGTGTTGTGTAAGCTGAAGGGGCGCCTGTGGCAGGTGCCTGTCACAGCAACGGACGCCGAGAAGATGAATCGTCACCACCCCTACAACCTAAAGAGGCGCCTGTGGTAGGCGCCCGTGACAAGAGCCGTTACCCCTGGGTAGACGAAGGGGCGCTCCGTGACAGCCATTACCCCATGGGAAGATGGAGAGACACTGCGGTGGCAGAACCCCGTGACATCCGGAAGCTAAAGAGGTGCACACCCTGGCACTGGAATGAGAGCTGAAGAGGTGCACCTGACCCTGGTGCAGGAACAGGAGTTGAAGAGGCGTGTCGTGACCGTTACTCGCAGGGAGCTGAAGAGGCGCCCTAACGCCTGACACTGGAAGGTGAACGGGCGTAGGGGAGCTTAACAGGCCCAGGAGAGCTGAACGAGCACAGGGAAGCTGAACGGGCACTAGTGCTTGTGCACAGGCATTACGCCCTAGTGCCTTACGTTGGCCGTTATAGGGGCAGTTGAAGGGGCGCCTGGCTGGTGTTACAGCACGCGACTGGAGCGTGGTGCAGGGGCAGCAGGGTGCCTATAAAAGGGGCACGAATGCCACTTGGGAGGGGCTGGTTTCCCAAGGTCTTGTGATCCTTTCACCGTGTAGCTAGGCGAGTGGGTGTCTTTGTTTGGTTCTGGAGAAGAACCTTAACTAGCTAGGGTTAGTGAAAAGGGAGTCAAGGTTGAGTGTGTGGGTGCAATCCCTATGTATGTGTTCTTGTGCAAAATCAAGAGTGGCTGAATAAGATCTTGACGATCTTGCTCCTTACTATCTACTTGCCTAAATATCGTGCTTTACTTGAGTGTGATCGAGTGAAGAGGGTGAGCAGTGTGTGGAGGCCTTCTATAAGATAAGAGTGTGCAACGAAGTTGTCCGCAGAAGAGAATGCAGCAACACTGTGCGCAGTGAAGTGGCTGAAAGGCGTCGAGCCTTGTTATAAGAGGTAGGTTGTTTTTCGATTTGAAAAATTGAAGTGTGACACTCATATGGATAATGAATAGATGGTATTTGATGTGTAAGTAATACAACCAGCACGGAGGAGTTATTGAATGCACTGTTTAAACACTGTGCCACGGTTGAACTATAATAAATGCACTTTCATTTCACCGAGTAAGGGAACTACTTTATCTATAAATAAAATTTATGTAGATTGAACCTTGCCACGGTTTAAACCCTGAGTAGGAAAGCGTCATCTCCTCGTGAAAAAATGACCAACAGTTTTAATCGTGAGATATAATACAGTCGTGGGCTATTATAATACATTATCCATGTTTTTCTCCTCATCCTAAAAGAATTTCTTGTTCGACACCATGTAGCTTCGGGTACGATGCATGACCCACTCTTGGATTTCTCGGTTATTGTGTTGACCGGAAAGTTCATAGGCTCCGGCTAAAAATTGATACCAAACTAGATCAGGTTATCACTAGGGTTTCCTACTTTTACTGAATAGGCAATTTACTGAATCTGGTTATTGCCGCCGGCGAACGGTTCTTATCATTGTTGGCTACTCGCAGTTATTGCGTCAAACCTGCCGGATTTGATTCTTTGGCCACTGGTGCCCGGTTTTATGAAAATCAAACTATTTCTGTGCATTTCCATTTATTGCATCTTATTAATGGTCACCCGAACTGTTGACATTTAGTTGCCATTTGATTTATTTTAGACATTAATAAGCAAGGGACCGTTTGGTACGCCGTAATTTACTGTCTTGCAAAAATGAAAAGACCATTGCACGGCGTTAGCTCATCTGGTAGGCCCAGTTCGATCTCTGGGAAATGCATGCCTCTGTGTTAGAATTCGGCCTGCCGTTGTAGGACTAAAAGAAAATGAAAGCGCCATTTGACAACACCCAAGACCTGATCAGCCCTACTAAAATCATTGCCCTCTACAAGAGGGGCAAGTATCAATCACTCAACTGTGTGGGGTGACCACAGAACATGTATACAATAACGACAATTAAATATCGACAAGGATCAATCACTCAATTATGGGTGGGCAAGAAGGATTTTGGTAGATCCCAACAAGTATACAATAAAATAATGACAATTAAATATCAAGATGTCTCAGATGCTTTATCCTTCGAAAAAATCAAACTACCCACACTGTGTAACTTTCATTCCCTTGTCCGTTTAATTAGCAAGAAGGGGTAAGGCACATCCCAACCAGTACACAGTCAAACAATGAGAATTAAATCGGAGCCCAGTACTCAAGGTGGTTTATTCGTCCACCAAAAGGAACTAGCCGGAACACCCATCTTTCCAACTATACGACACACAGTTACATTGCCGTAATAATCTCTCTAGTGCTAGCAATTATACGCTGGATTTCTTCCACTACTTCATTCGTCGTCAGTTCAAGACAGTGGAGTTATTGAATGGCAAGCAGGTGAACAAGCCTTCGATGGTTCACTTGTGAGAGGACGCTAACTTCATTAAGGACTTTCACTGTGCGCTTCGTGCTCTGAGCCTTTGCAACCTTTACTGACACAGTAATGCCATCGTCAAGAAATCCTTGTAAATATCCCAAAGCCACTTGAGCCTAGAAGAAGGTGCTTGGAAATAACTTGGGGCCTTTTTCATTTCCTTTCCACTAAATAACTTCATAGATCTTCCATCTGAAAGAATTAGCTCTCTTTCCTTCCGAACTGAAAATTTTGCCTCGAGTGATTGTTTACGTTTCTTATACAGTTGTAATCCGACAAAGATCGACGAAAGAATTGCTGCAGATGTCAAACCTGTCATTGCATTACTATGAGAAGTCAAGCTAAATGATCATCAAGACTAACGTAACATACAAGCTTGAAATAATAATCTAAAGTTATAAATTAGTCGATGTTTTGATTCGAGTACAAAAGCATCTTCGGTGACCACCACAACAAAAGGGGTAACTTTGACGTCCATAAAATGAGGCCATGCTAGTTTAGTTTTCTACATGCTTTGCTTACAGTGAAGCTAAAAGAATCACTCAAAAAATCACGGACAAGACCATCCCTGGTGCACTGCAAAATTCCAATGGATAGTTTTCTTTTCTTCATGATGGTATGTTATGGATGGATGGTTAAATATCATGATTTTAGTGAAGTCATACTCCTACTTTTCACGTTAAATATCATGACTTTATGAGACAACATAAGGCAATAAATTTTCCAGCAATACATAAGCTAATTCATTACGAATAGGTTTCTTTGGTTTGGTTTGGTTCTACGCTCAGCCTTGAACTAAACCAATCTAGTCGTTCTCATTTTTAAGGAGACGAACCAAATCATTATAAGACATAAAATTGAATCAAATCAAAGCATCAATCTGGAACTAAACCAATCTAATCGATTCCCGTTTTAAACATCCCTAATTACATTAAGGTTGGTAAATTCTGTCATACCTCCAATAAGAACCATTTTTTTCCGACTCTGACATCTCCAGGATAGGCCACAGTTGATCTCCACTACAGCGACACAGAAAATAAATAACATCAGTTGATTAAGATTCTCTTTGACGTATAAAAACATCATAAAAACGAATGTATTGCTTCCAATTGCAGACTAAAGACGATAATACTGTGAAAATTCAAAGATTTCGATCTCAGCCTCTACCTTCCACGTTATGGATCCGTTTTCCGGGTTTCTCGTCTACATTTTTCTATTGGGCAGTCCACTTTAGAAAGCTAATGTGCTATGAGTACGACCGGAGGTAGGCGCCTAGGCGGTACTCACTACTCGGTCTTTTAGAGTTTCAAGGGGCGCATTGGATGCGGCAGAATATCGGGTGCTCTTCTGGCCGTTGGACCCTATCTCCGGCTTAGTCGTCTTCTGAGGCCCCCGTCGACATGTTCGAACTCCCTCACTATTGCCATCAACATTTGTCTGCTTAAAAACTGGGGAAATTATGTCTCCACCGACGTCCAGCTGAACACCAATTTTTCTTGTCAATCTTTTAAGATTCACCCTAAAAGTGACCATAAGACATAGCATATTGTTGGGCGTTAGACCATCTTATATATTAAGGTGAACCGAGCTGTTGGCAACATATGTGTCCTCGGTTATCATGAACTGTAAGCATGTAGTCAGGGGATGCTCTCTCTCTCTCACACACGTGCGCGCGGGGGCCCAGGCTCAGGCATACAGTCAAGGGTTAATTAGTGGTACTTGTGCCACCATAACTTTGCTTCACTCGAAAAAGGTTCTTTGGAAAAGATAGCTACTTGGGTCACCCTGGAAGATTTGCTGTGGGTTCCCCAAAACTCAGCATGTCAAGAAAGATGAGAAGACATCTGCCAATATAGGGCAGTGTGCTTTTTAACGTAGGGTATGGTGCAGGTTTGGAAAGCAGGGGGGAATTTTGAGAGAAGTGAACTCACCAGAGCCCGAAGAAGTTTGGACGTTCATGTCAGCCAGTTGCTTGAAGTACTGGAATTCCGGCGAGTTGGGCAGCAGCTGAAGTAGGTCTGCAAGATTAGGAATGCCATCTTATCAAATAATGGCACAAGAAAACAAGAAGACAAGAGAAAGAGCTTCTCTGCTTTCTTTGGTTTGATTTCTGCCTTGACCTCAAGGGGCGCATCTCACTTGGCTATCAGCTCAACCCGAAAAATTTCAATTGTAAGGAAATTTATGACTATAAAAATTGTCTACGCTTGTTATTATAAGACTAAAACAGTGGGCTACCAACTAAAACAAAATATTTTTCTTTCATTTTAAGCTTTAAATTTCTGCTTTTGAAATTGTTGATGAGCCAAGTATAAGGACTTTGTGCATGTCATAATAATAGAATCTTCTTCAGATTTTCAAATACACGCGCATTTCTCAAAAGACACAATGAACAAAAGCCGAATGATTCATTGCAGGAACACTAGGACTGGTTTGAGCCGAATGAACCAAACACGAACTGTTCTTGTTCGGGCTATTTCCTTACAAGCTAGTTCATTTTTGTATACTTGATGAATAATTTATGTCCAAAAATGTCCATGAAATATTATTTATTGAGTTCCATCCTGTTTGTGCTCATATAAACTTAATGTTGGACTCGTATTTCTGTTTGTTTTAGCTCATATTCAACATAATATCTTGGTATTTTCTATTAGAACATGTGCATTGGTCACTTGTAGATTCTCTAGCATAATCAATGAAGGACCAAGAGTGAAGAGAAGGTTTACACTAGTTTACGAGTTTATGACAAGACAAAATGATTTAGTCATTTTTTATGAGCTTCAAGATCCAAACATAGCCAAACACTCACTATTCGTGTTCAACTCAGCTAATATCACGAATCCAACATGAACAAGACGATCTGTTAACAGCTTGGAATTCGTTTGCCAGTTCTAAGGAAAATTGCATCGGCTGAAGTCTTTCTTAACCCATCCAAAGGCCAATACTCTAAAATATAATTTTCTTGTAAAGAAGAAAGAAGAAGCATCTATCCAGTTGTACTGTTTTCTCAGTTAAAAGACTATTGAAAGAGACATCGGTTCTATCCTAATATTGGCCAGCCATATGAACCACTATCTTTTTCTTTTTTGTTGCAATGGAGAGGCCGAAGTCATGTATGCATATCCCGGGTCTCGAACTCATACCATCATCCTGGTTCCAAAGTGGGTCCTTATGTTTCTAGGGAGAGATCTTAATGCAATTGTTACTGTTTTGCAACAATTAAAGTAGAAGTACAAGTTGAGGAGCACATGCTTTTCATTTCATATCATTAATTATGGTGGCTGGGCCGGGCCACATTTTGTATGGACCTGTACAATGCTGGCCTGACCCACATACCATGGAGCTAAAAACCCTTTATCATAAATACATATCTTCCTTCTCGTTGAAGTGCATTTCTTTTAAAGGGATTTTTTTTGAAAATATAACATTTAAGAATTTGGATGTTATGAATTAAAATGAGAATGTTCAAGGTAGCCTTTCAAAATGTTCCAAATAGAACGAAGTTGATTGTTGGTGAATATATTTTCTTTGCCAAGAACTTAAATTTGTTTAAATTTTCTTCATTTGCTTTCTTGTTTTAATAACAAGTCTCGCTCACCACTTTTTGGCATGATAGAAATGCTATCATTAGCGTGTGATTCATTGGGACCAAGTGTTACAGCCTTTCCTAGCCGTATATGATAGAAATCTGATCTAAAAGGAAATGCCAATATGCCAACAAGAATATAATCTAACAATTAGAAACAAGAATCTAACAATGACTTATCTTAGAATTTTGTAGGTTTTAATGTGCTACGGCCCACGAATCACAATGTTTTATACTTCTATTCTCACATGTTAATTCACCAGTAATGAGATTCAAATGTCCAAATACAGTTAACAAACTAGAGAGAGACAATTACCTTAGTCGCGTAGGTGTAGCTTGCAACTAGAGGTGAGATGCTGTCTTGCATAAATCTCTTCAAACGTGTTTGTAAACCCTACTCTTTTTCAGGTTTGGATTTTGAATATTTATGTTTTATCTGTTTTTATTGGTAAAGACTCATATATGATAAAAAATTTAAAATTTACGCATTAATGGGCCGGCACCTTTTCTTTTTCAAAATTTTAGGTGACTTGGATTGGATCTTATAAACCCGATCAAATAAACAACAGACTTGTGGCTCTTGATGCTAATTTCAAAATTTCAGGTGACTTCGATGGTTCACTTGCGAGAGGATGCTAATTTCATTAAGGACCAGCGCTGTGCTGTTGGTGCTCTCGGCCTTTGCAACCTTTACTCCTACAGTTGTGCCATCGTCAAGAAATCCTTTGCAGTGTCTGGCTGTCCTGACTTAGTCCTATTTGCAGGATTTGGGGACGGTATTTATCATTACAGTTTGGTTCTTCAGTCACACAAAGAAAACCTTAGGGATATTCTTGCATTGTAGTAGTAATCCTAACATATTATGCTTGAATAATAATTTAAATATTACAATATTAAGCCAATATTTTGATTTAAGTAGAAGAGCATGCACTATGTTTTAGAACCGTACTCAGGTTTTAGTTAAGATACCAATGATTTCATGGGCAATTGGAATAAGATCATAAGGTTATTAAATCTCAAAAATCTTGCAGGCCGATTGATTGGCAGTTGGGGGGGTTCATGGTCCGGTTTGGATCTGTTCTAGGCTCAAACTTGAAGCAAACCAATCTAGTTGATTCTCAATTTTGGGTAATGAAACCAAGCAATCATATCATAAAACTGAACCAAGCCGCACCATGGACTCCGTTTTGGATTGATTGGACAATGTTGGTAATTTCGATCATACAATAAGTTATCCGCTGGATATTTTTAATCTCAATTTAAAGTAGAAATGTAGTACTATTGACTTCTCCGCTTTCACGAAATACATTGTTTCAACAAAGACATACATTTCAAGATAAATTGATTTTACTTTATTTAAGTAAAAAAAACATCTTTCAAATCATAAAAGACTTTAAAAGGAAAAGTTCACAAACAAAAAATACATGAGAAAACCTAAAAATATATACAACAAGAACTAAGTCTTTTCCATATAAATTGGCTACATGAATTCTTTGTTTTCAAGTCACCTTATCATAATTTATAAAATCAATCATAAATAAATTCAACAAAGTTTTATGCCCACTGTGAGAAATCCAATGCAACCCTTCTTTTTAGTCTTACCTTGGAACTACCTATTGAAGGGTAATACTAAAAGAAACTTAAAAATATATAAACAATGAAAAACTTTGTTTACAAATTTTCCTTATTGAAAACCCTTGAAGAGATACCCGAAAAACTTAATCCTCTTTTTCTTCTCGTTATCGACTAGACTTATACGCTACATCCGGAACTCGAGGTGCAACTAATCTCCTTCACATACCTCCAAGAAGGGACGTTATTATTCTGTTTGTGGCATCTCCACGGGCGGTCGCAGTTGGTCTCCACTGCAGCGACACAGAAAACAATAACACCAGTAAGTAAAATTTCTTTAACGAAATAAAAATGCGTGCTCCAACCTACCGACCCCATTCAGAGATTTGGACTTCAGTCTCTGCCTCCATTCACTTCGTATCTTCACCATCAAAGATCTAACAAATGGTTGTAATGGTGGTATTCAGCTGCGTCCAGAGCGTTAGCTTCGCCAACTCTCGACCCCGAAGCTGCTTGTTGGTGAGTTCGATTCCTACCTGCTGCATCCAGAACGTCAAAGATGTAATGTTTCTATACGTGGTATTTAGTCATCCTTTCTCATTCTTCATTTCTTTTCTTTACGTTTTCATTGCGAAAGAAAATCACGACCTTCCTGATGAAGGCGACCTAGGAGTCGCCGAGGATAGTTTTTTCTACATCTCAGTAGGTTGGCCGTCTGGCGATTCTTGTTTCTTACTCGAGCACGCTCTCTGCTTCGCACACCATTTATTAGCGTTGCGGCCTGCACCGCCACCGCTACCAGCAGTGTTTTTCTTCTTCTTCTTCTTCTCGGGCTCTGCCTCTATCAGATAATACTTGCATAATTGGAACCCACCGGCAGAAGTTGGCACCACCAAACAACCTGTCTATTGGCTAAGTTAATTTTGCCCTGCCAAATGAGTCAAGTTAATTGTGCCTATCGTTATCTCAACAAATGATTGTAGTGATGGCATATATAGGCGGCAATGCTTTTATTTTTTCTCATCGTTTTATTGTTACTATTGCCAAGATTCTCCCCAAAAATGCAATATTTATTCCTGTGTGTAAATAGAAATAGCTGCAATACACACCTGAAATCCATAAGAAAAGAGTATTTTTACGAGAATCTGATTTCTTATTATAAAACAAACGATTTTGCGTTAAAAGCTTTTGATTTACAAATGTAGAGGAAGGATTTGAGTCGTTATTCTTCCATAAAGAAAAATAGAAATGAAAAACCTAAAATAGTAAGTTAAGGAAAAGGAAATATAACCGATGATTGTGTATGAATCATGTAGGAGAAAAAATTCTATTATCCGCCCTCAACCTTCTAAACGGGAACCGTTTGCCACAGAAAAAACTTTCCTTGTCTCTTTCTTTACAGCTTCGGGTCTTCATCGTGGTCATCAATTTTAAACATGGTGCCGCATGAACGATTAAACCGTGCTTTAAGATGGCTGACATCATTTTTGAAGAGTATGGTCCTAAGTGTAAGGGCACAGGATCACTTCCATCCCAACGGCTAACCAGGGTCGATGAGAAAGCCTATATCTGCTAGGTGAGTGGTCAAGGTTTCGAATCTTATGGGTGTGGCCTACTTGAACAATTCCCAGCATATTCGGGTACTCTAATACATTTTTATGTGCAATCAAGCTGTATCAGTTGGACCTCATTTTCAAATATTTCTCCTTTAGCAATAATATGTTGGTTAACTTTTCCAGAACAGGAGATAGAGGGAGGGAAGACCCCACCAGCAACTACTGAAGGAGATGAGGCCGGCAAGTGGGTAGTGTAGTTGGCGAACTGATTGAACATCTCAACTTCCGGCGAGTTGGAAGACAGACTGAGAAGATCTGCAAGGAACCAATTCATTACACAACGAACACGCGATCAAACCAACAATTTTTGTTTCTAAGTGTCATTGACGACTTTCTTATTTTCTTCATATTAGAAAAAAATCTATGCTAGAAAGAGATGGACCCATCAATAAAATTCATACTCTCTTCCTAGCTAATATCGTGGCGTTGATTTCTCTAAAAGAATGACTCGATTATATAAGTTTTTACTGATTTTTTTTTGTTTGTTTAATAATATCTTTCTTTAGATCTTGGGTTTTGATCAACACGGGTATGTTAATATTCATTTCATATTATCTGTTTATGAGTATAGTCTATGAAATGGTTCTCAAAAGGCCTGCCAACCATACGCTTTAATTGGGTACAAGTCATAGTCTGTATGTATATATGCTACGTCTCATCCCAATGCCGACTTCAACGATACCAATGTTTACGTGTATAGTCTATGAAATGATTCTCAAAATGCTTTCTTTAGAACTTATCTGTCTAAAGAATGAGAAGAGAATATTGCAGCCATTAATCTCCTCGCCGGAAATCAATGTCATCTTTATATCGATGTTAAAAGCTTGGCCGTCACCAATAAAAACATTACGATCTCTTGCCGAATCTGCTAGTTCATGGTTTGGTTCTAGCTTCAATCTCAAACAAAACTGCTAGTATCGGTTCTTGACTTTTAGAGAATCGAATCTATTATGCTATGACCAGAGCTGAACCAAACCGAATCGCCAATTCCAATTTGGTTCGGTTTTAAATCATAGTTCTACTTATTTAAGGGTTTGTTAAATACAATATATTCTGTCATCAAATTATTGGACCGATCGTCCACATATTATATATATATATATATGAGGTTATAAAAACTCATGTTATAAACTTATAAAGTTGTCAAGATTTATATCCATAAAAATTTATAAACTATATATATAGTCATATATGTATATGAGGTTATAAAACTCTTATATATGTATATATAAACTTATAAAGATTTACATCTAAATGTATGTAAACTTTATTTATATATATATATAATGGCTCGGTTTGGTTTTCTTCTCATGATTTGGTTCCAACACTGAAACCTGGAACCGAACTGCTAGGTTCTTTCCTCCAAGAACCATCAGACACCAAACTGAATGAAACCATCAGACCCGAACCAAACCACCGTTTTGATTCGGCCTAGCGGTTTAGACCAGTTCTACCAAATCCATGAGTTCAACTGTGGCTTTTGACTTTTTCCTTTCTTTTTCTTTTTTATGTCCGGAATTCCACGTCTCTTGATCGAGTTCAAAGGCAATTAGCAGGTTCTCAGTAGATCCATCGCTTCTGAGAGGTGGCATCGACCGATGGGGTTACACAACAAAGAACACCTCAAGGCACGGACTATATAAATTTCTTTTCTATTTTGTTTATAAAGGCCGGCCGAAGCCTAACACGCACACAGATATACACATATTTTTGGCAGGGAAATTCACATATAAAACTTGGCAGGATCAGATGAACACAGTGTTGGTGCTTCGTTCTTTTGATTGGCAATCTGGGTTCAGAAAGACTCTCCCTCAGTTACAAGCAGACAAGTTAAATGTCCTTCCGGGGAGGACGGAACTCCTGACCTCTCATTAGAGAGATGAACACCATACAGTTGACCATGCTTCTAGGTAAGGATCTTTGCAACATCAATACATTTGCCTCATGATCACACACCTATATAACCCGCTTCTATATTTCCTTTTGGTCGGAGAAATTAAGTTGTTTTACCCTGATCGGTCAGAATCATATACTCGATTTCTTCGACAACTTCATTCATTGATGGCCTATCTTTCCCCTTGTTCTGAAGACAACGTATTGCCAGCAGACATAATGCCTTCATTGTCTCCACGCTCTTTTGTGATGCTCCGGAGATCAAATTCTCATCCAATGCATCCAAAATTTTCCCTTCATCAACCTTGTGTTGAACATACACAACCAAGTGTACATCACCCTTATTTCTTTTGTAGTCTAAAACTCTCTGAGATGTCACAATCTCAAGCAAAACCACAGCAAAGCTGTAGACATCACTCTTGTCCGTCAGATGGTAGGATCTATAGTATTCTGGATCAAGATACCCTAAAGTACCTAGCACACATGTTGTGACATGCGTCAATTCTGAGTTCACGATCCTCGACAAGCCGAAATCCGACGTCTTGGCATTCAACCTCTCATCAAGAAGAATGTTGCTTGATTTGACATCGCGATGATAGATCGGAGGCACTGCGGAGGAATGAAGGTATGCAAGACCCTGGGCAGTCTGATAAGCAATCTTAAGCCTTCGATTCCAACTGAGAAAGCCATATCGACTAGTGTGAATGTGATCATGAAGTGTGCCATTGGGAATGAACTCATAGACTAACATTGGTTGGTCAAGCTCAACGCAGCACCCAAGCAGGTGAACAAGGCTTCGATGGTTCACTTGTGAGAGAATGCTAACTTCATTAAGGACTAGCGCTGTGCTCTTGGTGCTGTCGGCCTTTGCAACCTTTACTGCCACAGTTGTGCCATCGTCAAGAAATCCTTTATAAACGTCTCCAAAGCCACCTGAGCCTAGAAGGAGGTGTTTAGAGAAACAGTTTGTGGCCTTTTTCATATCCTTTCCACCAAATAGCTTTGTGGATCTTCGACTGCTGTTGGCTGAGAGAATGTGTTCTCTCTCCTTTATCAATGAAACTTTTGCCTTTAGGGATAGTTTACGTTTTAAATACAGTTGGAATCCTAGGAAGATCGACAAAAGAAATGATGCCGATGTCAAACCTGTCAATGCTTAAGAAGTTAAACTCAATGATCCACAATAATATTCTAACATATTACGCTTGTACAGTAATTAGAAAAATTAAAAAATTAAGTATTAAGTCCATGGATGTTTTGATTAAGTAAAAAGCATGCTTTATGATTTACAACGGAAGTTCTATACTCATGATTTCACGGGAAGTTGGCATATAGGAATATCATAGATTTAATGTTGTTGAATCTCTAGAAATAAACAGATCGACTGAGTGATTATCAGTAGGGGCGTTCATGGTCTGGTTTTGCTCAATTCAAGTTTCAACCTCGAAGCAAAACCAATATAATCCGTTCTCAATTCTGGAGAACCAAACCACACCATCGGTTCCGTTTTGGTTCAGTTCTTGGCCATGACCATTAGGGAATGGTCTTATCGGTTCTCTGAACAGTCCTATTGACAATTTTAACAAATTCTGTCATACCTGCAGTAAGGGCCAATTTTTTCCGTTTGTGACATCTCCAGGACCGGTCACAGTTGATCTCCACTGCTGTGACAGAAATAAATAACATCAGGTCTTACTAAACATCTTGATATTAATATGTGGGGTCCAAACTACAGACTAATAATACACTCTGTGAATTCAGAGATTTGGATCTTAGTCTCAGCTCCCTCCGTTCACTTGAATCATTCCAAGTTACTGAACGTTAGAAGCTAAGTCTCCATGTTAATATTATACGAAAAGAATGGTCTTTTCCTCATTACAAGGCCATTAGACATGAAAGATTGTGGTTACAAAATTCATGAACTCGTGTATTTGCCCTCCAACCGTGAGTTACTATCATCTTTAGTAACATGGTTGATTACATGTTCCCCCTTTCAAATTCATATAAAGTCATGTCGAATTGTCAGTGAAGTAAGATTGCGTCTTTCCTTTGAAGCCATTAAAGTGGGGCATCGAGCTCACAATTCCATGGAGCTATTGGGCCTTGTGAGTGTCTTTAGACCCCCAAGTCAAAAGCTTAAATGTGCCCCGAACCCTCTGTTGGACAACTAATTGTCAAGTAAAGATTGCTTGCAGCCCTCTTGATGATCTAGCTGATGTTCTTTATCAAAGATCTAATGTTTGTAGAGGTGGTATTCAGTCATCAATCCTGGTCATTCTTCTTCTTCTTTCGCTTTCACTGGAGAGAGCTGGACGTTCCTGCACGGCCTAGAAAGAGCATAGGATTCGCCGGGGAGGCTTTGTTCTCCATGCTCAGGACGTCTGGTGACTAAGTACATTGGATCACTTCCATCCTAATAAGGAGGGTTCATGAAATGAGCCTACGGCTGCCGGATACGTAGTTAAGGGTTCGAATCTTATGGGTGAGGCCTACTTGCAATTCTCCGGCATAGTCAAGTACTCGAATACTTCTTTGTGGTGCAATCAGGCTGTGTCAATTGAAGCTCATTTTCAAACATTTCTCCTTTCTATGTTGGTCAGCCTTTACAGAGCAGGAGCAAGAGGGAGTGGGAAAGCTCACCAGCAACCACCGGAGAAGCCGAGGCCGGAAAGTGGGTAGTGTAGTTGGAGAACTGGTTGAACATCTTGGCATCCGGCGAGTTGGGTGACAGATTGAGAAGATCTGCAAGGAACCAATTCTTCAAACAATGAACATGAGATCTAAACCATCTATGCTAGAGGAACAATTTTTTCTTTCGAGTGTCATTCACGACTTTCTTTTTCTTCATATAAAAAAATCTATGCTAGAAGGAGATGAACTCATCATCAGAACACATACATTTGATTTGTTCCTAGCTAAACACACCGGTTGAATATCAAGTAAGACATGATTTGCGATCGTTAATTTGCCATGAAAGCCTTTTGATGTGCTTTCTAGCCAGAAAAATGATTTATAGGGGAAAGACCACAACACTTAGAGTGATATCCTTGGCTCGTTTAGGCTGGAGAAGAAGATATGTGTGAGGTAAATGAATTCACCTTTACATTTATAAATATTGGCAGAGGCATGGCAGAGGGAAGGGAGCTGGAGAGCACGGGTGGTGTTGTAGGTGACCTTCTCGTTGAGGTATATGAATTTTCCTTCCTTGAGGAGGACGCACACGCACTTTGGGTTCGTGCGCAGCAGCCGGCGAGTGGCGTAGCAGCAATCGTCGGAGGGTTCATCGCCACCCTTGCCCTGAACGAACATGAAGCAGGTGAATAGCGGTTCCAGTGGAATACCGCACTCTTTCATTTCGCTCTCCAGGTTTGCTTGGGCTGCACCCACATAAAGCAACAGACCCATCATCACCATCACCATGCTCATATTTTTTTCCTTCTTTTCTTTGCAAAAGAGAAAGGAGATGACTTCTGAATCTCTCACTTCCACCTAACTTGCTGAACAGCTGCCAACTGACGTAGGATAATAATCCACGAAGGCTATTGAGCCATGTTCCTCCATTTAATAAGTTGTGTGCTTTGCTATGGTGACCGCCTGAGGGTCACCCTCACACGACGACCCCAATCAGGGCGCTCCAACTGGCATTGGATGCAAAGGATAAGTAATACAAAACTGGGAAGGGTTGGGAGATGGTTTTCAGAAGGCCTGCCAACCGTCAACCGGCGCCGTTCCATTGGTGTTGATTCACTTTAATTGGGTTTGGTGATTGCTCAGTTTCTATTTATGAACTTGGGATCAGGTGCATGCATGACTCGATATAAGTCATAGTTTAATGTGCACCTAGAGCGTTTAACTGGCAGGACCCTCTGGCTCCTAGACTGTAAGAGTGAAGATTAACAATGATCAACTAAGTCTTCTTTTTCATGTTGGATACATGAATTCTTTGTTAATGGATTAATCTTTATTTTCATAGAATTCGATCACGTGTTAACGTTAGGTTTCATATCGAAGTCCACATCAAGAATACCACTATAACACTTTTCTATGTGGAGAACAATGTCTCCACTAATCTCTCAGATGAAATTCAATGTCATCTTTACATCAATCTTATTGTGAAGATTGGCGGTTGCCCGGTAAGAACTTTATGATGTCATGTGCATATCTATTTCAAAATTGTAGATGCCAATCAATGCGTGGGGGCGAACTGTATATGTATTAAAGTTCATGGGTTCAACTGCGGCTTGTAATTTTCCCCCCAAATTTCAGGTCTCAAGATCGAGTTCATTGGCGATATGGAGTCCATGAGGGACCATGTTTAATTCATTGACGATCGGAGGACGCCCCACACCATCTCTACCTAGATCCACCACCACTGCGAGGAGGCACGAACTGTATAATTTATCCGTTCAAAAGAATATCAAAGAAAAACTCGGCATGCATGCCAACAGAAAAGGAAGGAAAGAAAGAGACATCAGTCATATATATATATATATATATATATATATATATATATATATATATATATATATATATATATATATATATATATAGAGAGAGAGAGAGAGAGAGAGAGAGAGAGAGAGAGAGAGAGAGAGAGAGAGAGAGGCAGGTTCGGAGGTATTAAAGGAGGATATCATGAGTTCGAAATTATTGCTCCATGTGCAACTTCTACCAGTGTACTTGAACACAGCTTGCTCAAGAAGATCAAGTTAATTAAGCTAGCTGATTTACGTAACATCTTAAGTCAAATGCTGCTCAAATTTAATATTTCCCAGCTGATGTTACTTTGCAGCTTCTCTTTATAGTTCTCGTACCTATTTTATGTGATTGGTTTCGTGCAGGTTTCGACTACCCAAGGTCACATTTCTCAGCTCATACCTTTGTGAAATTAACATGAAAGAAAGTGTCTAAAACTCACCGGAGTTTGCCGGAGAAGCAGAGGAAGGATGGTTGGTGGTGTGGTTAGCGAACTGGTTGAAGATCTGGGCATCCGTGTCATTTGGTGAAAGCTTTAAGGCATCTGTAAGCTAGAAACCGATCATGATATGATCTGTTGGAAATTTGTGATCTAAAATGCGATGTGGGAGGTAGCTTACCTATGCATTTGGATAAATTAGCAGAAAGATTGCAGAGGGAGGGGATCTGAAAGGCGAGGGTGCTGTTGATGGTTAGGTTATGAGGAAATAGCATGCTGTCTCTGAGGAGGACGCACACGCACTTGAAGTTGGTATCTAGCAGCCAGCGAGTCGCGTTGCAGCAGTCGCCGGTGGTCATGCTGCCGGAAGTGCCCGTCACGAAGGGTAGGCACCCTAGCAGAGGCCTGAGCGGTTCCCTACATTCCCTCACGTCGCTTGTTAAGTTCCCATGTACGGGACTAACAAAAACCAGAGGACTCATCACCACCACTGCTGCCGCCACCACCGCCAACATGGCCAAACCATCGTTCCGTAGGTTCTTATGGAGTGACATGCTTACTTTTATCTGTGCTTCACCCCATAGAAAGAAAAGAGATCATACTGAACATGTGAGACTGCATTGTGCGCTTCACTCCATATAGAAAGGAAAGAGAACTATACAGTACCTGATTTGTGCTTTGCCAACCTTTCTTTATTGTCTTTTGAACTAAAGCAAGAGCAGAAGGCAGACTGGCATCTATGAGCTAGGTTCATCGCACCCGTTTCCAGTCGTATTTAAAAGTCGCAATCAAATTCATTCGACCCATTTAATTTGAATTAAGGTCTTGCACCTAGAGCGTTAGCTCATGTGCCAGGGCTTTCTGAGTGGACAAGAAGTTCCATGGCTGATGGTGGTGGGAAGAACTAAACTACAAGGGCCAAGGAAGTTATTACCGCCGGTGGATACAACAGCTAAATTAGTATGTGATACAAAGGAAGGAAGAAGATGGAATGAAATTCTGATAGCTGAACATTTGTTGAAAGAGGAAGCTGCTATAATTAAAGATATTTCCATCACACATATGGCTTGTAAAGATACAGCTTGTTGACTCCCCGATTCACGAGGAAACTTTTCTGGGAAAATGCCTGTAAGATTTCACGGACAAGAAAATAGGAGGAAAGTGAGAGAACGGTGAGCACATACTATTAGCATATTCCCACTGCGCAGTTTCTCCCCGCTCTGGAAAGTTATCCGGAAACGTTACATTCCACCTAAGGCATGGTTTTTCAGTGTACCGCTAGAAATATAATGCATACAGAAGAAAGATTATTAACAAAGGTATTTAAGTGCCAAATTTGTGTTATTTGTGCAATCCAAGAGAAATTTTCACGGACAAGAAAATAGGAGGAAAGTGAGAGAACGGTGAGCACATACTATTAGCATATTCCCACTGCGCAGTTTCTCCCCGCTCTGGAAAGTTATCCGGAAACGTTACATTCCACCTAAGGCATGGTTTTTCAGTGTACCGCTAGAAATATAATGCATACAGAAGAAAGATTATTAACAAAGGTATTTAAGTGCCAAATTTGTGTTATTTGTGCAATCCAAGAGAAGAGACGGTGAAAGTATTGGCGTTTCGGGTCGATTCTTCGGCATCCTCGGCTATTCCGATCAGTCCTCTGTACTAGGTCGTTTCAGTTTTGCTCAGGTACGCAACATCGGATCGTTTCTTTCTAACGAAAAGGTATGTGTGATCTTGTGTTTCAATGTTTTCTCACACTGAGATTTGCGTGACACATATTGAAGTTGGTATTAACTAATTGTATGATCTTTGCATTGCTACGTATTTATAAAGCAATGCTTGCTCCATGACCTCTCACATTCTCTAATAGGCTTTCCTTTTCTAAAGCCTTTATATGGTCCATTACGGATAAACAGTGTAATCGTTCAACGATTTCGTCGAGTCATGACCATTACAACCTTGTTTTCCACAACCTATCCACACATAACGGCTGGATGACGAGTCCAATCATTTTTTATGCTGAGATTATTGAGAATGACCACTATTTGCTTACATCTTCTACTTGCCATTCAAGCCAAGTGAACCGAAATACTGGTTTTTCTCTCATTTTTATGGGGTTTTCCTAGTAATGTCATCTCATGATTGCTATTGCAATAATCACCCATTATGCGGTTTTTTACCTACACAACAATCAAACATATCTAAAACCCATATTTGTAACATGTTTTGAGAAAAGATCTTCTGTTATGCCTTTAGTAAAGGAGTCTTTCAACATATCATGAGTTAGCATATATGAGATAAATATTTCCTTTCTCATAACCATATCATGAACATAGTGGTATTTATGCTTGCTCTTTGAGCTGTTAGCTCCACTCTTGATTAGAGAAATTATTACGTTATTGTCATAGTAAATGACAACTAGCTTGTCAGCTATCTTAGCTTCAAATTTGGTATGAAGTGGCTTATCCAGACGACACTTGTTGTAGCCATACAACAAGTCACATACTCACCTTCTTGTGTATGCAATATTATACAACCCTGTTTCTTATATGCCCAAGAAACAACGCTACCTCCACATGAGAATATTTGTCCCGAGGTTGCTTTGCTGTCATCTTTGCTGCCAACAATGTCAGTATTTGAGTGTCCTACCACTTTTAGTTCATCTCCTTGAAAATACAATTTCAAGTCTTTTGTTTCTTTCAAATATCTTAAAATCTTTTTTACAGCTATCCAATATTACCATCGAATATTACTTTGATATCTACTCACAAGACCAACAATGAAACTAATATAAGGTTTTGTATATAACATAGCATACATCAAGCAACCCATAGCTTATGCATAAGGAATGTTAGGCTTATCGTCATTTTCATCGAAAGAATCAGTCTTACTCAATTTGATTCCTTTTATAACAGGTGTAATAACATACTTGTATTGACCCATTTTGAACTTCTTGAGGATATAGTCAATATATCTCTCTTGACTTAGGCATAAGAGTTTATATTCTCTATCTCGAGAAATCTTTATATCCAATATATAAGATGCTTCCTCCGTATCCTTCATTTCAAACCTTGAGTTTAACCATGACATGGTTTTGACAATCATCTCATTATCTTTCCCAGTCAACAATGTCATCTACGTATAAAGATAAGATAACAAAGTAACCCCTACTGTTCCATATATATACACAGTGATCAAGCTCATTAGCCACAAACTCAAGTTTAACAATGACATTTTGAAAAGTCAAATACCATTCACGAGGTGATTGTTTTAGGCTATATAGGGATTTTCTCAACCTATATACTTTATCTTCTTGGCATTCAACTATATATCATTCGAGCTACTGCATGTATATGATTTTATCTAAATCTCCGTTTAAAAAAGTTGTCTTTACATTTAACTAATGTAAGTCTAAATCATAATGTGCAAGTATTACCAAGATTATCCTTATGGATGTAAATTTTACAACAGAAGAATATGTCTCAACATAATCTATCTCCTCCTTTTGCGAGAAATACTTTACAATCAACCTCGCTTTATGCTTGTCGATTGAATCATCAACCTTATATTTCTTTTTTAGAACCCATTTACAGCTTATGACTTTCCTTTCTTTTGACAAATCAGTCAGTTCCTAGACTTGGTTTTTCTCAATAGATTTAATTTCCTCATCCATAGCTTTCCTTCAATATGTTGCTTCTGATGAGCTCATAGCTTGTTGATAAGTCAAGTTATCAGATAACTCATCTAAATTAATCGAATTACATAATTCTTCTAGAACATAAGTGTGATAATCCTTTAAGTAAGACGGTGTGACCCTAGGCCTTTTATGTCTACTTAAAGTTTTGGTTGTTTGAGGAAGATCTTCTTATGGGTTCAAATGATGATTGATCTAGGCCTATTAGATCGTCAGCATACTCATCATTATTTTCGAATATATCATTTTTAGAATCTTCTAATAATTAAACATCTTTGCTCTCTATTAGTCTGTAGTCCTTATAATAAAACTAATATCCCTTTGAACCTTTAGGATATCCGATGAATATACATCTCAAGGACCTATTGTCTAACTTATCTCTAGATTGATAAAAGATCTTTACGTGAGCAATAGATCCCCACCTCCTCAGATGACCTAAGTTGAGTTTTCTTCAAAACCATATCTCATATGTTGTAGTAAATACCGCCTTATATGGTACTCTATTAAGTATGTACACTATTGTACTTATTGTTTCTTCTCAAAATATCTTTGATAAAGAGGCATCGATTAACATTAACCTTGTAAGGTCATGTTATATCTTTAAGCTACACTATTTTGTTGAAGTGTCTTGGGCATTGTATTTTGCTTTAAAATATCAAAGTCTTTACAAAATTCTAGAAATTCTACAGAGGTATATTCGCCACCTATATCTGATCTTAAGATTTTGATTACCACCACCTCTATCTTATCTTAAGACTTTGATTGAATGCTCCTATTGAATTTCAACATTTTTCTTATATTCTTTAAAAGCTTAAGTACCTTAGATTTATGTGATAAGAGATATATATACGTATATTTTGAGTAATTATTGATAAAGGTTATAAAATAAACATTTTTTCGATGTAACCTTAATCTTAAGGGTTTATATAAATCAATGTAAATGACCTCCTTTGATGCACAAGATTGGCAAAGAAATGGTTCCATTTCTAGCTAAACCATTCGTTCTCAAGTGAATTTGAAAAACAAAAACAGATAAGACAGACATCATCGCGATCTTATTGTGGGTGTCTCTCTACATAGAGTAGCTTTCACAAGCATACTTCTTGTCCTTGGTAGCACCCTGATATCACCAACATAGTCCATCTTCCCACAAAATGATACGATTCTCTTTGCATGAGCATTTGAGGAACTTTTATTCATTCTCCCATCCACTGAATCACTCTTGCAGACTTCATTGTTGATTTCTTTCATGCTCTCATAAGGGTCCACCCATTTCCTGATCCTGTATAATAACTTGGGCTTTGCTTCTTTAGTAAGTTTCTTTGATCCCAGATCTCCTGAAGAATCAATAGGTTCTGCTTCTGTTACAGATGAACTATCCATGTCATCGCTATTACATTTGCTTTCGTCGGCACCGAGATCGACAAGTATCTTTTCTCCATTCTCATCTTTTATGCCCGAGTTCTCTCTGGATCTGTTTCTCTTTTGCAACTCATATCTTAAGCACGTGTTTATCCAGCGCAGATACAACTGCTCCTGTATATCTTTTTGACTATCCTCTCGATACATTTCAAGTTGATTCGAGAGTTCTGCATTAGCAATCCTTAATCTGTTTGCTTCTTCCAGTGCCTTCTCTGTGGCTTCCTTCTGTAGAACGCAAGCAGGGCGATTCAATAATTAGAAATAAATACAACGTGAACAAAAGAATGGTTATAATTAGAACAAACCTCAATAGTCATGCCTTCAGTGATAGAATCCATTTTTCTCATCAATTCACTCCTATCATTCATCAGTCCTAAGTTGGCTTCCCTTAGCTCCTTGCTTTCTCCGTGTAAACCTTCTATGATCCTATTCATGTCACCCTCTCTTTTCAACATCTGAGCTATTCTTGATCTCTGAGCAGCAACCTGCTGGCAAAGTTTGATCATGGCATCCTTTTTCTTCCTCCAACTCTTGTGAATCTGTTTCTTGGTTTCCTTCATCTTCATCCTGGCCAGATCCATCTCTGCTTTCAACATTGCGCGCTCCGTGGCCAGCTTTTCGAGCTGGCAATTTTCGCTTCCAATTAGTGACTCAATCGTTTTGCCCAGTAATTCCATCTGTGACGTCTTCTCTTCTACCAGAGTTTGGAGATCCTTCACCGTGGATTGCTGCTCTTTAAGGCCTTGATAGAAAAGCAATTGCATTTCTAATTCTTTTTTGCTTTCTTGCAGAGAGAAAACATGGTTTTTGAGCGACTCAATTTCTTCCTCTGGATGATCTGGTTCATGGGAAACTTCATCATGGAATATTATGTTATTCCTCTGTTTTTCATTTATGCAAATGGATTCTTTGATTTCCTCCTGTGAATTGATCTTCTCATCCTCTAAGTTGATTATCTCCTCCTGCAAATTGGTTTTTCGATTCATTAGAAATAGTTGACCACTAAAATCAAAAAGAGAAAAAAGGAAAGTTTTAGACGCATAATGTGCAACTTACTTCACTGTTTTCTTTCGAAACAGTAACGTGAGAGAGATCAAGATGCTTATGAATGCTGTAAACCTCACTGCTCCCAATGCACGCTATGCCTATAAAGGATCAAATCACTAATAATTATCAGGTACCTACAGACAAAGCGTCAATAGTTCATATTCAAGAAGAATACAATAAACTACCTGATTTTGCATGGGCAGATGGATCAGTCCATCTGCTCCTGGACTTAGATTTGTAATAAGACATGAAGCCAGCAACTGATGATTCTTGTCTCCGGAACGAACTTTCGTTACTCTAGTTTTCTGTAGTCATACTAACCTGCAACAGTACGAGACATATTATATCCATTGCAAATTTCTTCTATTCTGTTAACCAAATGGTGGAAGCTAGCTAGTAGCTATATCAACCGAAACAAACAAACAAACAAGCACACACACAACGAATGAAAAGAGAGAGATATAAACCACCCATATGAAAATATCACACAACAGCAATGCACAGAATGTAAACAGAAAGCCAAATTACTCATATGTGAGAATTTCATAGTAAGCAACAGTAGCAAAACTTACATGTATGAAAGCTCAGTATCAATCAAGAGAAAAAGATAGTGAGTTTCGTTAGTGAATAGAACAGAGGCTTCTACTAAATGCACCAACAAAAGCAGCGGGAGAAGCGTAGATGCTTGCTTCGGGCCAGCTGGTCGACCTTTATGAAATGCAGAAGTCAGAAGTACCCTTGGAATTTATGACACAGATTCGAGGTGTTTATTGTGGATCGGTGGGCGTCCACTGGATTGAGAAAGATGGTGGCCGGTTTCTCTGGCACTTCCTCTAATGCAGCGTTTTGTCAGAAACAGACGGATTCCCGGCCCAGTTAATAGCCAATATTTTAAGATTCTAAGGCAGATAATTGTTTCTTTTGGAAGGAAACAAAGAAAAGGCTCCCGACGCGTCCTTGAAATATATAAACACCTTCCCACGTTGGAAAATAAGCAACTGAAGGGGTTGTCGTCGTCGTCTTCATCATATCTCTCTCTTTTTCTCACCCTCAATTGCGAGTTTGAGCATGTTATATATTTATTATTGGATCAAAGGCCGCATCACACTGAATTTTTTCACTTGTACTATCAGCTCAGATGTCTCAAACAAATGAATTAAAATACTATGAAATGGTTCTACCAGCGTTTTGTCAGAAACAGACGGATTCCCGGCCCAGTTAATAGCCAATATTTTAAGATTCTAAGGCTGATAACAGTATCTTTTGGAAGGAAACAAAGAAAAGGCTCCCGATGCGTCCTTGAAATATGTAAACCTTCCCACGTTGGAAAATAAGCAACTGAAGGGGTTGTCTTCAACATCATCATCTCTCTTTTTCTCACTCTCAATTGCGAGTTTGAGCATGTTATATATTTATTATTGGATCAAAGGCCGCTCACACTGTATTTTTCACTTGTACTATCAGCTGTCTCAAACAAATGAATTAAAATACTGTGAAATGGTTCTAATGGTTGGGTAATTCTGTAGTGAAATTAGCTAGTTTCCAACCCACTTCTCCCTCAGTAAGTTTTTAGGAAAAGTGAAGAGCTAGGATGGCAGGCTGGCAAACGCAGTTCATAACTTCAATTCGCTACATTCCAAGCAAGCCGGAATCTTTGAATGTACTGCCCCACCGGCCGTGCAGTCAGAGGGAAGAAGTGCAAACACCGACGGCCACTTCCAATTTGGCTGCATCCTCACGTGGACCACTGTTTCCCTCTGTTGTGGCGAACAGCCCCCGGTTTTACCCTGAACTGAGCACATATGGTTATACCATGGGCTCTTTTCATCTTTGATTTTTAATGGAGGGGGGGAATCCGACTTTCTTTCTGTTTTTTGAAGAGGAGGGCGAAGCCCAACGCACACCCACACATGCGGAGTCAAACTCCTGATCAGGAACAACAACGCTAGAACGTCCTCTCTTGAGGGAATAGGAGTGTGCATCGATTGGTTCAATAACCGAACCGAATGTAATCAAAACCCAAACTTTCTTTAAATTTGAAAATCCGACCGTTCTCTATCTCATGAACCCAAAAACCATAGTTGTTCTAAAAATTGATTTACTAAGGATAAAATTCTAAATCAATATTACTGACTATATATATATATATATATATATATATATATATATTATAGATACATGCATATGTGTATATATATATATATCATTATACACATATATCAAAGTATATGTATATATACATATATTAGATTATTCGGTTTCCAAACAAACTGATAAACTAATATTTTATAAAAATTTAAACCGAAACACAACTAAATTTTAATAAAATCAAACCGAAATAATGCTCACCCCTAACGGAAAAAACCCTACTTTGTGAGACCAACTCGTAGGACCTATTGACGCATGTCTTGTTGGTGAGGAGTTTGATTCCGAAGAGGATGCATGGAGTACGTGTTAAACTGCAGCCTGTTTATACTCTCTCTCTCTCTCTCTCTCTCTCTCTCTCTCTATATATATATATATATATATATATATATATATATATATATATATATAGAGAGAGAGAGAGAGAGAGAGAGAGAGAGAGAGAGAGGGGATGGGGGGCAGGGGGTTAGCCTGTCTGGCAGAATCTGTGACTCCACCAGAGGTAGGGTTTGAGTTCGATTCCCCGCCGTGCATACGAGCCAAGTTGACAAAGACAATTTTCTAAGTAGATGATCCTTCATTACCTGTGTGCTTAATTACCTTATGTTTTTGAAACCGAACCTAACCGGCCAGTCGGACTGGTTGAACCATGAACCGGTTAAGTCCATATAGCTGAGAAGAAATTGGTAGTCTGATCTTTTATTTTTTATATTTGTTTAATCTTTTTTAGTAATAAATTTAGCAAATTCCTTTCGTTGATTTAATTGGCTTCCAAAGTCTCTTTTTTTTTTGGAATGAAATTTACTGAAGCGGCACTCTTTGATAGTTTATGGGATTCTTTATTTTTTAATAAATAATATGTGGTATATAATAAAATCGTAAAAGTACACATTTAGCTTTTATCAGTTCTAACGACTCCCGTTGAACCTTTCTTTAGTGACCAGTAACACTATTATATACAGTTAGGTGCAAGGTTTAAAGATGTCACTTAACGAGCTATCACAAGTCGAACTAAGTCCTAACTTACTATGATTATGTTCAGTACATACAGTTTAATGAATAGAACATAAACAAGACATAGATTAACAAAACCAATTCGAACTACGAGTACGTTGGTTCATTTACGAGTTCGATTCTTGGGGCGTGCATATTTGACTGTTGTCTCTCCGTTAATAAAAAAGAAAGAAAGAAAGAAGAATTAGGGATTATAAGAAACCATGGTTCTCAATTCCTGGTTAACATGCATTTGTTTGGTGAAGAGAATGCCTGCAGGGAGTTGCAGTTGGTTCATGTTGCACTGCATGTGTGTGTGTGCACGTGCATCTCTTCAGTAGCGGATCTAGAAAATAGTGTTAGGAGGTTGAAGCATATATATATATATATGGGCAAAATGTATCTCAACCATTTATTCAAGTGTAAAATATAGGTTTTACAGTCCGACTGGTATCATCTTAATGTATGATGCAGAAGCTGCAGTATCATCTTAATTGGGGTTATTTTCAAATACAGCCCTCCCCTGTTGGTTATTTTCAAATTCTCTCTCTCTCTCTCTCTCATATATATATATATATAATACACAAATTTACATTTTAACAAGCTCGTGTTTATTTCATGCAGCTCATGCTCGGCTAAGTTCAGCTTGATCCAAATAAGTCGAATGAGAATGATCATGAGTTGATAAAACATGCTATAAAAGTTTTGCTCTTCGGTTTATTCGACTCGCTCCTAGAAACATCTGAAATATAGAACTTTTTTCATGTGTTGATGGGTTGTCATGTGGTACAAAGCCTTTGAAAAAGAACCAACAGGGAAATGTGAGTCGTGTCTGCCTTTAGGAGGTGGATCCGATGTCCTCTAGTTCCATCCAACAAGATCCAACATTGATCCAAATTTCCGTTAAATATGAACCAAACTCAAGATATAATTTAGGAGAACCGAACCAAAATAGAGGTTTGGATCATTTCAGTTTTAATAGGAGAAATAATGAATGGTTCGATTCATAGTTCTAGTGCTAGAACCGAACCACTAGAAAAACTTTTTAAGAAAAGAAAGTTTTAGTATCATATTTATAAGGTAGGCGGAGTAAGCAGACCCATGACGACCATAAATAGAGTAATAAAGGTAATTCTTAGTTAAACCCTAAATAAGTAGAATCATTGAACCAAACTCAATGTATATCTTCATCTTTTGACTAAGATCAGTGTAATGTATGTTCTTATTTGATACATACGTGATCATTGAATATATGATATTAAATTAATTTTTTTTAAAGGGTTTTAGTCAAACTAGATTCATGATTTAGAATAGAACCTAATCGGAATTATTAGTTTAGTTTGGTTCAGTTTTGATCATGCCAAAAGCCGCAAATAGTGATTTGGTTCAAGATTGAAGCTAGAACCGAACCAACAGAAACCGTGAATATCCCTGGTATACTTGATCCGCAATAGTATACACAATGGCCCCCCTTTGTTTTCAAACATCACCAACCACTTGGTTTCTTTAGAGCCACTCAAAAGCAATAAACCTACAGAAGCATAAAGAAAAATCAAAGCTCATGTAGAAAACCTCTCCCATTCCAAGAAAATCACGCCGCCGATAAACGAATAAGCACATAATTTTTGTCGAGTTCCTCTTCAAGGTCAACCAATCTCTGTCCTTTCCTTCTATTCTACCCACATCTCATGGTCTGCATAAACCACAGATATCCATTCGCTTAAACAAGCTGTTCTCTCTTCTTGAAAAGATAGTCCGGGTTCTCTTGTTCGATCTTCATCTTGACAAGGAAATGTCAAGTGGGTATCTCAAATTTCTCTCAATCTTTGCATTATTCATCTTTCTCTTTGTAAATTTATCCTCAGCGACCCCTTCCGTGCACGATCTTCTCCCCCAGTATGGCCTCCCGCAAGGATTGGTGCCCGATTCTGTAAAGAGTTACTCTCTTTCTGAGGATGGTTCCTTCGAGATCGAGCTACAGAAGCCGTGTTACGTCCAATTTGATAGGCTCGTTTACTATGAGAAGAAAATTACGGGGAGGATTTCGTACGGAGCCATTTCCAATCTCTCAGGAATCCAAGCTAAGAAATTGTTTATATGGGTTTCCGTCACCGCAATTAAGATGTTGCCGCCGGATTATATTGAGTTCGACGTCGGACCTCTTTCAGAAAAGCTCTCGGCTAAGCAGTTCGAGACCATTCCTTCTTGCAAGAACAAGGGATGCAGTATGGAGAAGGAAGAATTAGTAACCACCAACGTTGCCGAGGTGATCTCTTTCTCTCTCTCTTGTTAATATTTGTCCACCAAGTGATTATCCCGTTTCCCTTGGGTCATTGTCTTTGTTTGTGGATATGTCTTGTCTTATTGATTGTCCTGCATATGTTTGAGATTACCAAGAGTCCATTAAAGCGCTTTACTTTCTCTGTAGATTCCTTCACTTGTCCTTCTCCCTTGCAAGTTTTCATATTGGTTGCTTGCTACGGTTACGTAATTGAGAGTTCCTAACTCCTTCTCTTCTATGTATGTTGTGAAAGGATTGATTTTTACTTTTTAGTGTTTCTCTGGTTTCTCTGTGGTGATATTATTTGTATTGAAGTTGTTCTGATATTCGAAGCTACTTTAATATTAGTGTTATAAGGGTTCCAACTTTCAAGTGTCTCTTTGATAAAAAGTTCGTCCTATGAAAGTTTACTCGATATAATATGCTTCAACTTGAAGATTGTCATAGGACCCTCTCGCAAAGCCTGTTCAGAGACGTTCCTGTATGCAATATCTCGAGAGAGATTACATAGACAATAATTAGTTTTAGACTTTATCCATATCCACAATGTTAGAGTTCCTCTTTCTGTAAAGTTTATTCATATCCATATTGACAGGTGATGATTCCCCTTTGGATCGATTATTCTTTTTGGTTGTGGATGTATTCACCGCGCTTCCTTTTGTCTTATTTCCTTTGACATTTGGATCTTCACTTGTATCAACTGGATGTATTCATTATGCATGTATATATTATCAGTACCACTTGCGCTTGTTCTGTATCAAAGCTGAGGTTCAGATCTCACCAAATTCATACTGCCAAAATTGTCAACCCCATCAATCCTTTGGGATCACCAATTAATTTGATACATGCTAGAGATGGAGCAGGAGATAAGAAGCCATAAAGCAGCGCCCAAATCCCCATTTCAACTCCTTCCAAGGAGGATGCTGTTGCCAAATCGGTCTCTATCTCCTTGCTCTCCTAACTTCCTGCCATTTGATTTCAATGTCATTAATACCATGTACTGGGGATTTAGAAATAGGTTCTGAAAAACTGCCCTGTTTGACAAATGCTCAATTAGATATATAATACTCATCTCCGGTTCCCAAACAAAACTAGTAGATATGTAATGAGTGATAAATGCGTGATTGATGCAATGAATATGTTGCATTCAGTCACTAGTGTCAAGATTCAAAACTTTTGGGGCAATAATTTAAATTAGTTATTCGTGATCTGCACAAGGTTCCAGAGAGAAGAAGTTTGTAACCCAACCATGGCTTTAGAATTGTTTAGAAAATTCCCCTGCCATTACCTTATGCAATTGGATGTTCTCCTTGATTTTTTCCTGTAAGATGATGTCTTTGAAGTTTGAAGTAGTATTCTTTTTTTACTGTATTTGGTGGTCAGAGCAACAAGAATGTGTCGGTTCACTTCTCCATCTGTGACAATCAAGGTCTACTCTCTGTCCTGCCACATTTGTATGGAGAAGTGTAATTTGGACCAAAGAAGCAAATCATGTCAAAAGATCATTAGAATTTCTACACTGGCTGACAGAACCTGTGAAAAAGTTTGTGGTAGGGGCCTTCAAGAGGTAGTCACAAGGATAAATAATTCATCTTATTAACTGCTTTCGAGTACTATCCGATGTGAATGTGTCGCTATGCATGTGTATAAGACATGCTTATGGTGCTCATGTGCATAGGCAGGGCAGGAAAGTGACAATCCATAACGCATATGATTTGGCTTACCGATGGATATTTTAGAGGGGGGAAGAACTTTCTATTTGAATTCCAGTTGAATCATTACTAGTCTGCGACACTGTGTTACATGGTATGCTAAGGTTTCTCATTTCATTGAAGATATCTTGATCATTTGTTTTTCCTTTTGTTTCAGGCATAGGCTGATAACAAGATAATGCAGTGTCTGAAGATGAGCTTTCTTCAGGATATGTCAATAAATTGTGCATGTGCGCCTCTTGTATATGCTCCATGCTGTCATTGTATTATGTATTGTATAATTCAGTTATAATATTACAGGAATGTTGTTCCCTGAACTAAATCAAATTATAAGCTATTAGATTGATTTTAACATCTGTTGTAACTGGGCAATCAATCGAGTTGGTGATATTTACTATTGGAGCTCGCATATTTCTATCATTTGAGCTGCATGCTTTAGGGCATCCGCTAGAAGCCTAGAAGAGCAAAAAAAGTATAGAAACTGTTAGAAAATGAGTATTTGCAATGTAGCAGAAATCATCCTTATGGGACTGCTTCATAGTTGCTATGCTTTGACAGTTGCATTGAATTATAAGGTAACTTGAAATCTCTTTCCGTTGAATTGGCTCGAACAGCATCACAACAACAACTAAGCCTTTTTTCATACTAGATGGGTCTTTCACATGGTTTTTTTTTGTTTTCATAGAGCTTCATCATGTTCATTGCAAGCAGTTAACTCAAAATAAGCTAAATTATTTTGTATTGTTTCCTTGAACACTTTTGGGGTCTTCCTCTTTTTCTTTTAATATTTTCACGGGCTAGTTTCTCACACTTTCTTATCGAAGCTTTCTTTGGTCATCTTTTTATATGTTTAAATCATTTTAAACGATTTTTCTTCATTTTATCGTCTACTGGTATCAATCTCAATTTGTTTCTAATAATATGATTATGTATATGGTTCCAAGCTCAAATAAAAGAGGAGGTACATTAGGCTTCCAATCACATTTATCTACCTGAATTCTCTCATGACAATGCATATTAAAATAATTATTAATAACAGGAAAGTTGGCATTGTCGATTGCAGCTGCATGGGTTCAGACCGTTTAAGCCTTCTCTTTGGGTTAGTGGTTTGGGTGAGGATCCGCATCCTTACCCAAACCCGATTAGGCTGGCATTTCCACAATGCACAATGGAATGCGTTGATGGAAAGCTAAGTTGGGTTGCCGTAAAGCCCATCCAACTCCAATGCCCTAGAAATTTAAGGTCGATCACGTGGAGACGTTGGAAGAATTG
The DNA here is from genome assembly GCA_036023115.1 of Brasenia schreberi. Classification (NCBI taxonomy): domain Eukaryota; kingdom Viridiplantae; phylum Streptophyta; class Magnoliopsida; order Nymphaeales; family Cabombaceae; genus Brasenia; species Brasenia schreberi. The sequence continues at coordinate 1,372,304 of JAYKKT010000050.1, forward strand.
GCCGGAAAAGGGTATGCCATTTTTAAGAAACTTTCGTTAAATACAATTTTTTTTATGAAATCGATGTTGTTTGAGGTAAGATTTGGCTTAAATCATTTTGGTGTATTTGGGTAGAGGATTCAAAAACAATGTGCTAGATCAAATCAAATGTGAAAATGAAAAAATCAATTTTTCTATTTCATGAAATCCTTCCTATTTTCCACCCAAAATGCCACCTATCGTGGCCCATCAATAAGTGGAACGGAGGAGCCGGGCAGTCGGTTGAGGACCACTGTCCTCCTTAATCGATGTCAGCAAATGATGATTATTATTATTATTATTATTATTATTATTATTATTATTTATTATTATTGTTATTTTTTTTACTCCACCCTTTCCATGCTCTGTTAGTCAAAAAATCGATTCAAAAGTGATCGTTCTTCGTTCAAGTTTAATTATTAATACCAAATTAAAATCGTATTTTATCGTTATTGTTGGGATGAGTTTTCTTGTGGTGAGGTGATTTAACATAGAATCAACTTTTATGTGATGCATTTTCTGGAATTAGTTATGCCTTAAAAAATAGGTGACGTGGTGAGTATGCATCATGCAAGAATCGATCTCCTCCACAATGAAAAATAAGATAAGACTCAATTAGAAGAGTCAATTAAACGTCACTAAACTGGTGATTCAAAAGCCTGTGGTAGAATACACAGGTTCATCATATAGGAGAATCATCCGCATATTAGTAATATAAATAAAAGTACTACTTATTATAAACTCATACTTTGTACGATATATGATTATTAATTTATTTTATTTTTCCTGTAATTACGAGTCAATGGCTCAAAGTTTACAGACCAAGTTAGTCAGCAATGAATGATACCATGGTATCTCTTTTCACCCAGAGATCTTTCATGCTCAAGATAAAATGTACTCCATGGATAGTGAACACTTTGCCAGCATTACCTCGATGAACAATCCTCGATGATCCACTTTAGCATTATAAATCTCAAACTCCTTTTCCAACTTAGATGGAACATTTCCATGGTGCACCATTAAAAGGTTACCTCCTTTCCATAGTAGTACCTAAAATGTTGTCTCGGAATTGGACCAATAATCTATGTATGCTCCATTGCCAAGAAGATGCATCACAAGATCATTTTCCTTTGATCGACAATGGAGAAAAGGAGCATTAATAACCTACCACCCAAATCATTTGCAACACGCACAGTTGTCTTGGCTATCTAACTTTCTTCTTGACACTGCATATGAGACCATGTGCATGAAAGAAGTGTTGCAATAAAGAAATTGAAAAGTAATGATAGCACCTAGCCAAGGCTCTTGAACATGTTGCTGAAAAGTCCTTTTCAATTATGTTTATTTAGGAGTTAAGTTAGTTCTAATCGTTATTACTAATTTAATCTGGAAAGCTAATACGATGAAGGAAATAATCTAAAAATTGATGGTATTTAAGGTGGAAGACCATATAGAGAGAAAAGAAGTGGCTTTCATTAATGAATGGTGGAAAATTGTTCAGTCGTGGCTTGTATTTTAAAACTGGGAGAAAGACGTTTTGCAAAGAACCAATTCTTTTTAGATGGTTGTTGGTTGACTGCTGAAGTATCCGTTAAATGTGACATTATTAATTCATTTAAAGCAACGTTTCAATAAATATGCATAGTGGAGTTATTGCATTTCAATATGTCCTTATTTTTTCAATTTCGTTGTATTCTTTAAATTTATCGAAGTTATTTAAATTGAACAAAAGTCAAAATCATCTATCTATGTGTATTAAATTGAAGTATACTTATTTGATAGTGACTTACTTACTTATTCACATTCCATTAAAGACTGATATATGTAATAAATGTCATTCTTAACTTTTTTTATATTTAAAATTAGAGCGGCAATTTGGCTTTAATTTTCAGGAAGGCTCATGTTCTTAACTTATTTAAGTTTAAACGACAGTTCAACTTTAGGAATTAACTCGAGGTCTGATAAGCGTTGCCACCATTTGATATGAACAGAACAATAAAATGGCTTAATAATGTAATAATCGAAGTTAAAGGGAGATAGTTCATGCTTTAGCCAATTTTTCCTTAAAATTTAATTTCTTTTGTAATTCTTATAATGTATATCCTATTTTTTAATATTAAACCATTTATTTCTTTTATTTATATTTTAAAATTCTAGCTGAATTTTTAAAAAGACTTGAATAATACCTACACTATTTTTCTATATCTTTACAAAGATATTTTACATTTTAGATGTAAAATTAATTTTCTGTTTAAAATATAAACGGTGGCAAATTTTGAAAGAAAGTTTTCTAGTGACTAAATAATTTATATTCTCATATTTGTTTATGCTTCTTTTACAAATAACTAGTATCTTACTCTTGCAAAAAATTTTAGAAGTTGATTACCTTCATATTTGATTATTTGACTTTGAGAAATAAAGAAATAAATTATGATTTTAATGGTAAAATATATTGTGATTATATAATATAGTTGGTAAATTGTTTGCCATGTGGGAACATCGTATTTATTCTGAAGAAACTGAGAATGATTAGTGAACCATAAATAGATTGACAGTACAGTGAATTATTAAAATTAGAACATAAATGCATATCAAACTTTTGCGAGTGGTCGCAATGTACCTTAAATTAATCCTTTTAATTTTGGCTGCCTACATGTATGGTTGTATGATTAAGATTTACTTTATCAACCATCCCTGCCAATTATCTCATTAAATATAAAAAAAGAATACAAAGATTGCTAACCTTTAAATTTTGTTTTGCTTGATAAAAAGATTAAAACCTTTTTTAAATAATTTAGTATTAAGACGAGATTTTAGTAACTTAGAATTATGAATTTTAATGAAGAAAAAGAATATAAACATAAGTCTTTAATGATGAGAGAATTTGACTCATTCTCGTTAAATATATATCAAAAAAAGACATCCAAAGCATTGAATAATTAAGATTAGAATATAAATTTCATGTGGCCTTTTAAGTGAGCATGAACTTAAAGTAATGTACTACAATTCTCCCTCATGCTCCTATTTTAAATTGACAATCCTAGATGCTTATAAACGTCACCATACTTAATATTTACCTGTGCTCATCCTCCTCAAGAATAAAAATTCATCATGCAATACTTCATTTATTTTTATTATATTTATTAGATAATTATAATTTTTTATAATTTAGTGATTCAACAAAGTCTATTATATGTGCACTAACGTGTTCAGTTATGTATAACGTTAGACATAATTGTCTTTTATTACAATTATATATTAATTAAAATAAATTACAATTTTTATTTATTAAATTATATTTAAAATTATGCTTAAAAATTATATTTTAATTTTTTATGAATATATAATTTCTATAAATAATTAAATTTATTGTTTTTATCTTTTTCTTTTGTAATTATTTAACAATTAGCGACCTTCTACTTGCGTTGAATGATATATATATATATATATATATATATATATATATATATATATATATATATATATATATATATATGATGTTAAAATTTTTAATTAAATTACTCAATGCATTTTGTAATAAACGCCATGGTTCGGTCAAGGTGGTATTTTGTATGTATGTATATATTAAATATATCATATAGCTATTATGAATAAAATAATAAAAAATATTAAAATTTTAAAATGTAAAAAGCACTTACAAGTTGAAAATGTAAATTTGACGAAAAGAAAATTACACTAAGATAATAATGTGACCAACAATGGTAGTGAAGTAAAAGATCATCCAAAATAATAAAAATAAAAAATATTAGACTCATTTCACTTTATTTTATATCCACATCATAAACATAATTAATTAATTATGGAAATCTCAAATTAAATTTATGAACAAATCTGAGTAAAAAGATCGTATCAGTAAGGCGATGAATATAAGGACAAAAAATATATTAATAAAAAATATGCATATGTTGCAAATAAATATTTAACTATCTAAATATTTAGAAATGGATTAATGTAAACATATAACAACTTTATAATGTAAAATACAATTGGCATGTTAAATTAAAATTAGAACAAAAGAGCAAAACAATAGTTGCATAATAAATTGAGCCAAAAATTATAACTAATTAATATAATTAGAAACTTACAAAATTGGACAACAACATTATTCATTAAAATAATTCTAAAATTGACAACAACATTATTCATTAGTAATTCTAAAGCTGTTCACTACAAGAAATTAGGAAAACAACGAAATTTTTCTCGCTAATCCTCTTCTCTAATCCCTCACTAATATTATCAACGCAGAAATTAGCGAGGAAATTTTAATGTAAAGCTTTTTTATAAGCTAATTAGCGAGGAAAGTATTCCCTCTCTTAATCCATCTCTAGAAAATTTATTTCTCTCTCTAATTTCTCTACTAATCCCTTGCTAATATTCCTCTTGCAAAATGGCGGTGGGGAATTCCCTCGCTATTAAAATTATTTGAATTATTTATTAATTTTTGTCAATTTCCCTCTCTATTAATTCCACTACTCTATTCCCTGCGCTAGTCTCTCTCTAATTTCCCTCTCTAATCCCTCGCTAATAGGTCACTAATGGCTTTGTATTATTTAGTAAGCTATTTCCCGCTAATCCCTCGCTAATATTTTACTCGCGATTTCTCGCTAATCCTCTGCTAATATATCCCTCGCCATCTCACACCGTGAGTTTAAATCACCCAATAACTCTCGCTAATACCTCGCTTAATGAGCTAGTTTTTTTTAATAACTTCTATATATATATATATAAACTAGATATTGTCTACATTTAACACCTGCTCACTAATTGCTTTTGGATCACATTAATACGATTTTAAATTTTTTAACGAGTATTTTTATTACGCTCATGTTACCCAAAAAAATGGGTGAACGTGAGTGAACATGTGCCAATAAGCAAGATATAATCACTCTGCCTCTCTCTCTCTCCATATATTTATTGGTTTTCTCCATTCACAACATTCGAACTCAAGACCTTCGCTTAAATGGTGCAAGTGTGCTGAGTCACTTGAACCAACAAGTGTTGGTCTAACCATCTCCTCATACACATATACATATACTTATTTTATTTATACATTTATTTTCACCATAATGATAATAGATACGATTATCTTTTCTAAGAAAACTCGCATTTTACCTTTTTCGAGTTATTTTCGGGTAGTGTTGGTGTTGGCTACATAATAATTTTGGTAGCAGCCATACACCAACACGAACACGATAGAAAGAGTGCATTACCCAATTTCACCCTGACTAGGACACGGATTCCGGGATCGTGCGACAATTTTTAGACTTCGCTCGTGTTGTGAAGGAGTGAGTGCTCAGATAAGGAGAGAGAGAGAGAGAGAGAGGGTTCTTCTCTGCTGCTCGTGCTCAGTCGATTCTCTCTGCTATTTTGATTGCCTTTGGTTCTTCATCATTGTCATCTTCGATGCTCCAAATGGGTGGTGCTGCAATCGCCTTTCTCTGTACCACAATCCCTTCTTCCTCCCTTTCCTTTCCTCACCACTCTGCTGAAAACGGGAATGCGACGGCTCAATGGTCTCAAATTGGCGTCCTCAGGCTTTCTCGCTTCCGTAGTTTCGGTTCTCCACCTCGGTTCCCCTGCGTTGCAACTCCTGCTATCGGCATTCGTCGCGAGAAAGCACGCCCAGAACGAAGACCCTTCATTACCAAAGTACTTCTTTCCTCTCCCTTTGATCGTTCTTGTTCGTTTTTTCCTTGACGAGATGCATAATCCCTGACGTTCTCAAGGGGATAACATTTGTTTTCCTAATTATAAATTCTCGCAGCCTTTTCTCTAGAAGCCGAAATGTAGAGATGAAGAGTGTTGCAGGGAAATCAGACAAGCGACAATTGAACTAATTTAGCGCTAGTTGCATCAGGATTATTACAGCCTTTGTCTAGGTTCAATCCGAATGGGGAATCATTAGAGACTTCTTCTTACATAGAGCTTCTATTTACCGTATCCTTTCCAATGCAACATCAAAAGAATATTGTTGGTAGTGGTGGAAATTTGGTAGGCATGCGATATTCTATGTTTTGTCTTGTTTTCCGAGTTGTCCTGAGACTGCGTGGGGGTACTCGTGAGTACTGAGGATGGTACTTCTGCTTTGGATGTAGCAAGGCAGGTCCATTGCGGAACTTTTGATTTAAAATCACAACAATGTAAAGCAAGCCAATTCTGTTCAAGAAAGCCAAATGACGCCTTAAACATACATAACATTGAGATAGGTAATATGTTCGCTTATGATTTCTGAACTCGTACAGTAAGCTGTCTTTATTTTCAGTTACACGCTTCCACTTTCTCAAGTAAAAGCAAACTTAAAAGTGTACGTTGTTTTGGTTACTGGTGAGTTAAGATCGCCCCACGAGATCTGGGAATCTGGGATTCCTGATCAGAATTCTTCCTTTTTGATCTGGAACCATGAGTTCTGATTGAACTCTTTGAGATGGAGGTGAATATTGACGGGGTTTTGCCTTTCTTTACACTTTGCTTTCACTTTGTAAAGTTGAAGTTTCTGACCGTAGACCACTGCTAACAGTTAATAATTCTGTGATACGACACCTCTATCTGAGAGAGTTTGACCCTCAAAACCTCTGATTCCGGTCACATCATTTCGGATGGGCTGTTATATGGAATCTCTAATGTGATGACTTATCGTGTCTGTGACCATAACAAGCATACTAGATAACTTTTTAGCAGCGATGTTCCAATGACATTTATTCGGTTCAAGCGATGAGATAACAAAGTCTATGTTGAGATGATGATTTAAGAATAACTTAAATATTCAATAAAACCAACTTAAATCAGATAGCTCATCAACTTGAAAGGTGGTTATTTTTGTAACGTGTATACTGTCTTCCAATTGTCTTTCTTTATTAAAGTGGCATCCTTTTTTTTCATATAGCAGGTTGTCAGGATTGTCATCAGAAATAACAACTGTTTTAGCCCTCTTAGTTTTGCTAGGTATTGGCTAATTAATATCTATGAAGGTGGTAAGAAACAAAAGCTGCCTGCATAACGTCTGTAGATAATTTTCTATTTCACTGCCTTTATAGATGATAGTACATTTCCGTAGCTGTGAAGAAAACATAAGAAATGTTTGCATTTCATTTTGGTCTCTCTAGTCAGAACCATAGCTGCAAGTTTCCTTGCATGTAGCTTGTCTGTGCTTTCTGAGGCATTTCCACTGACTCGGGAGAAGGGGGTATTCAGGATGGAACATAAAAGTGTGACGAACAATGTCCTAGCGAGTAGGCAGTGCACCAACAGTTGGATGCTTGCTTCCTTCGTATATCAAAAAGGATGTGTGGTCGATTTATCAAACAAACCCAGTGGCCTAAAGCATATACCATTGATATTCATTATATGGGAGGTGCTGTTCCTTGCCAAAGAACTAAGGACTTCTCTGATTGATGTGCTTAAGCACCCAACACCCTCACGAAGTGAATGCTTTACAATAGACAGCACATGTGCTTGATGGTGCTACTTTGGCTTGAAGTTCACTCTTTCCCTCGCTAGCTCTTCATGCATGAGCAAATCCCCCCACCCTCTTCAAGCCTGATTGCTACCCTATCTGTCTGAGAAGTGATGTTTAGGCGAACCAATCTACTTCCCTATTTTTTAGTATCTAATGGAGGTTTACATTAATTTTAACATGTTGTAGTTGATAAATACTTAGTCCTGTTGTTTCTGCTCCAGCTTGAGCGGTGCTTTAAATGACTAGAGATGGCTTCCAGTTCTTTTCTTTAGACATCATGAAATTTGGCTTACGTCTTCTATGTTGTTACATTTTTCTGATGAATTGCTGTTTGTCACATTGGAGTGTTTAGCATGTGTGTGTTAAGAGAAATATATAACACTTTAAGAACCTCATTTAGGAATTTCATGGATTCTTTCCAGACTGTCTTGCTCACATCAAACTGATTTCATGAGCAACAGTATTATTCAGTGTACTAGGACAATGATACGAAGCATGCATGTGTAACATACTAACATGGAGCCAAATGCATGAGAAGCTGTTATATTCATCAAACTCTTTCGCCCAATTAAATTGTGAGGATCTATAATTTGATTTTATTTTCAGCCACATTTTCCCAAGTTCTATCAATGTGCACTTGCTCATTCCATATTTATTCCTTTCTTGACCATTCATACATGGACCAAGAGTTCATCAGAATTCAAGTACAGAAACGTCACAATGTCTTGAAGGGTCGGACTAAGTGCATATTAGCCATATTATATAAGTTACCATAAGCTTGCTTGAGCCTTCTCCTGGTTATTCATAGATTCAATTCTTTCCACAGGGACACACAAACTCAGGCATCAAGGATGTAAAATTGTCATTTTGCTAAGAATATTCTAACAATATTATCCTTAATATTTCTTTCAGTTTAGTTACTTTGTCTTTTTATATGGGGATTCACAGCAGAGCCTTTTGACTTCAATTGCTTGACAGGCTTGTACTAGGGTTGTAGCTGCTGGTTCAAATCCATTATCAAATAAATTTTCAGATTTTGGTGATGCATGTTGGAGATTTTGAGGCCTCACACAATTCGTGGGACATCATTGGGATCAACGTAAGAAAGATAAATGCTTCAAATATATATGCTATTAATGCTGATATTAACTGACTATCTGCTTAGTAATTGGAGTCTTGGTTGTAATTTTATTTAAATGGATGTTGATCTTTAATGTTTCTTTTTTCCAGAGCTTTAGTGGCCAGAGCCTTGATTGAGAGCCCAGAGCTGATAAACTGGTCACTTTTATCAAAAGCGGTTTTTGGTCTATTTTCACTCATCTGTGGGATTGGCTATATAGTGGGAATCAATCAAATATACGACATTGGAATTTATAAGTATGCCAGGTACCAAGTGAACTATGTCAGTGTCTTGTGCTGACATTCACAGTGTTTCTCTTTTACTTTCTCAGTATTAATAATATAGTACCCTAAACTTTTCTGGTTTGACATTGTGCAACTTCTTTTAAAATGTATGGCCCTTCCATTGTGGAACACATCCGCCCTCATGACTGCCTGTAGGTCAGTAAAACCAGTTCCCCCCCCCCCCCCCCCCCCCCCCCCCCCCCCCTTCTCTCATGAACATCACATGCAGACACTGAATTGAGCACAATGGCTACTAAGAACCCATATAACGGACCCCACTTAGTGTGAGAATGTTTGGATTTGGGAAACATTATCGTGCAATTTTTATTCTTAAGCAGTAAAAGAAATATCTCATGTTTCCTTTTGTCTTAAGTAATATTATGAACTTATTATATCTTTTTGCCATTTCTTTTTACTGACTTTGTAGGGTAAACAAACCTTATTTACCTATAGCTGCTGGGGATCTTTCGATTCAGTCAGCTTGGTTTCTAGTATTGTGCTTTGGGGTAGCTGGACTTGCAATAGTCTCATCAAACTTTGGAACGTTTATTACAGCCTTGTACAAGTCTTGGTCTCTTCCTGGGTACTATTTATTCTGTTCCTCCTTTTAGATTGAAGAGATTCCCAGTTGCTGCATTTCTTATAATTGCTACAGTAAGTTGCAACATACCTTGATCATGTTCTTATTTAAGGAAAAGTATGGAGGTCATTTTTCCTCTAACGCATATCCAATTCTTTGGGTTACCATTTCATCAATTGTGTGAATTGGTGGTGTGTTATGTCCTTGTCTTGATATTAACATCTTCAGAAGCAATGAAAAAGCTTGCTGTTTGGGTCTCATATGTTTGCTTGCTCATGATTTGCTTTGAAGGCAACAGAATCCTCTATAAAGAGATCTGTAGGCTACAAATGCTGCGTTCTTCCAGTTAAATGTCTTTGGCTACATGAGACAAGTTAGTAGGTGAATTTCTCACAAGGTCCTGCACCAAGTGCTAATGTGAATCTTGAGGAGTGTGGTGCAATCAGTTAAAGTCGACCGATTTTGGTTATTTCTGATAAATGTATCTTAAACTAGGGTTTGTATCTTTCATTGCGAACAAATATGTGAGAAGTTACCAAACATAACACCACAAACTTGAAACTTGACAAAAAGTTCATTGTCAAGCTCTTTATTCTTTAATCTCTTTGTACTGCAAAATATGAAACTGAATTGGCATGTGGTTTCTACAATTCAAGTGACGTCATTTCAGATATCCCTTGCTGTCATCCTCCAACATCCAGGCAAATCATGTTCGTTGAACTTGTATCATGGATGCCATAGGTCTCAAGCATTCCAGCTCCCAGCCTATAAACAGTGGAGATGTACAAGGTTCTATAACCACTAACGAACATAGTTTTCACACTAAGCCATGTTACTGGGACACTTTTGGGCACCACAAGTATTGGCATCAAACATAACTAGACACTGGCACAGACTCGGGCATGGCAGTTTTCTAAAATTGCCATGCTTACTAAAAGGAGGGACTTGTCTCATCTGGCACCTCATCAAATTTGAGATAGATTAATTTCTCATAAGTGACTACCATAGGACATTTCCTGCCACTTTATGGACTAGGGTAAAACTTATCTTCTCTCATACTGAATTTCCTTTGTTGACCCATCACCTCTTACCATGGACTACCACAATTGTTTCGGAGATGGCCATCTTCTCTCTCTCTCTCTCTCTCTCTCTCTCTCTCTCTCTCTCTCTCTCTCTCTCTCTCTCTCTCTCTCTCTCTGCGTGTGTGTCTATCTCATGGGGTTGAGCGACTCTGTCTTCATGGTTGGTTGTGGTTGAAGAGGCTTATTCCTACTCTTCTTTCAGGGTGAAGAGGGGATCATTCCCCTCCCTTCGGCTAATGAAAGAGAGGCTTCCACCCCCCCACCTCCTCTCTCCATCAAATGCAGGGGCAAATGGCTGTCGACATCCTAATATACATATATATATGTACATGTGTGTGTCCTAGTGTCACCTCCCTATGTCTGACACTTCATATTGTTAGAGATTGTAATCGAGTCTTAAAGTGGACACTTTATGATAGGTTTTATATGTTATGTCATGTTATGTCTAATAAGTAGTACTTAATTAGTAATAGGGGTAAATTAGTCATTCAAGTTAGATTGTGATTATAAATAAGATATTAGGGTTATAGTTAGAGATTAAGAAAGTGGAGAGAGGCAGCCATGCGTGGGCACCAACTTTCAAATCATGGGCAGATTGGATGGAATGTCTCAATCTGCCGAATCTTGTTAGCTAAGTTGACATCCATGTCAGTGCCCAAGTAATATAGTCTATAAGTAATAAGTTACTCTTCTAGGAAAAGGATAGAGTTTTGCTTGTCTCTAGAATCTTAGGACAGTGTAAATATGCTCCAAATCTCTTGGTAAGTTAATACGATCTTGGGCTTTTGGTATCTTGGAGTTCACCATCCTTTATCTTCAGATTTTAGGAATATGCATCGCTTTGGTTTGTGTTGCTTAGCTTTCATGTGTTCTCTTTTCCTTCCTGAGCATGTGAAATGATGTGATAGTGAACATTGTTTGACTGACAGCCTTCTCCCTTTTGAACTTATTGTTTTGATTCTGATACTTGCCAATTAGGTTCGTGGGTTTCTTCTAAATTTTGGTGTTTATTATGCCACTAGAGCAGCCTTAGGCCTGCAATTCAAATGGAGGTAACTATTTCATCTGTGGGACACATATTTTCTTTGTGAAGAGAATGCATTCACTAGCTTTATTGCAAGGGTATTGATGATAAATATCTTCCTGCAGTGCTGCAGTGCTATTTGTCACAATCTTTGTGAATGTTTTTGCACTGGTCATTGCCATAACTAAAGATCTTCCAGATGTGGAAGGAGACCGGAAGTAAGAATAATCCCTTCAATGATAATTGGTCCCTGGTACCTAGTGAAATGCCATTATATGTTGGAAGGGTAGATAATTAATTTCTTAGTCTATTCTAAGCCATTCATTTTAAGCAATCCAAATCTGAAGCAGTTCCATGTAAATTCTTGCTCAAATTGATTGTGTAGACCAACATATATTCATGGAGTTTTATGAAAGTTGAAACTTGTACAATTTTTAAGATGCCGTATATGTTTGCCTGTTACTTGTAATCATTGTGGTGGATGTTCTTGTGATTGTGATGCCTTATATGCTCTTGTCATCAATGTTGCCTGTGTTTCTCTAGACACACACACACACACACCACACATGCACAATCAGGCATACATATGCCAGGGAACACAGACACATCTGACATTGATGTTTTGGCTTAAGTTTGAATTTTCCTTTTCCTATTAAGTTATAATATTTTTGGAAAACTTTTCTGGTTTTATGGGTTAAACTTTTGCATTTATGTTTTTTTGAATTTTGAAACAAGATGATGTCTCTGTCATATGATATGGAACCATAAACATGTTGATGAATATAACTATGTGGGTTTGGTATGATAATTACTACATTTAGTGTATATCTTATTGCCTGTCCCATTTTAATGAAGTTTTTCTGTATTTTATGTCACAAAGTAGCAAGTATAGAATGCCATAATTCTAGCTTCCAATCTACTTTATCGTAAAAAGTTTTCTGTAGGGTGCAGTTGCTCTATTCTTGTTTAGAGTCTTCTAGTGTTCTGTGTCTGTGATTTTGATGTAATCTTCTGCTTTCTGAAACAGATACTTGTTTGGTTCATTTTCTCTCCATGAAAATGATGCCTTGCAGGTTTCAGATATTGACTTTAGCAACTAAGCTTGGTGTTAGAAAAATAGCGCTTCTAGGATCAGGGCTTCTGCTGGCAAACTATATTGGATCTATAGTTGCAGCAACATATTTTCCTTTTGTAAGCTTGGATATTTCCTTCTTTCTATTTTATCTTGATTCTTTTTCATAATATTTTTTGCTTTTTTTTAGCTGATCTTTTTGAAACTCTGCTCATGTAAGGGATCACCCTTGCATGACCGGTCCTAAGCCCGGATAAGGAGGAGGGTTACGTTAGGCTTCTGACAGCCAGCGTAAAACTGTCGGACTTATTTACCATGGATTCTATTCTATGAATTATGGTAGGGCTCTGTGAAAACAAAGAATCCATGTAGCCGACGCCATCTAGTATGTAATAAGGCTTAATTGTTGTTGTTTTAGCTGATCTTTTTGCACAGTTTCCCTTGTTCCTTCGTTTGTATTGAAGACATAGTAAGCCAAATAGGGCTCCTTTCTATAGTATGACTTTGCTTGATACCTCACTTTGCAAGTTGTCTATTGTATTGACTGCTCGAGTGCCCGATAGTCATTTGCTGCTTTTAAATGGGAACGAGTTAGTCATGTTCGAGAAGAGTCTCCATGATTTTTTGATACTCCACATAAGGTTTTCCCCATGTGATATGATTTAGAGCTTTGAAATCAGAAATGAGTCGCTTATGTTGTAGAAATCTCCATGACTTCACCTCTAAATACCTGTGTTCCATGTAGCCATTTCCCTTTTTGTTTTACTTTCTAGATGCAAATGACATCATGCACTTGGAGAGCCACCATCTGTGATAGATAATTTAGTGAATATATTTTAAGCATACTTTTACATGTTTTGCAGGCTTTCAGGCGGAATTTAATGGTAATAGCACATGCCATCTTACCATCAACTTTGACTTATCAGGTATGGATGATTTCTTCTCTGGCATGACCCTGATGAATCCTCTTTGTTCCTCTAAATAGGAATTATTCAGAATGAATTTGTGTTAAATACCAGTGGCATTTTTTCTTCTATGGGAAAAATTGTCACTTGATTAACTCACTCCCCACTTAGCCAGCGGTAAGGTTTCAGTCTGGTTTTGGTCTTCAGATTTGGATCCCTAGTCACGCTTCTGCCAATATATAATGATTGAATGCAGAACCTGGTATTTAATTCTATTGTGCTCGCATGTCCCTTTTAAAGCATCCTCAAGATACACAAAGGTCTATTGCCACCCGATGTATGTTGCTTCCATTTATTTTCTTTAGGGTTTCTTTGAATGGTAAAGGTGATTGGTCACCCGGCAGCAAAATTTTATACAGGAAATTTCTAATTCCGGTATATGAAAACCTAATAATGATAAAGCAACGACCATAGAAGAAGCATAGAAGGGCGTAGCCAATCTAGCTTTAAGGTTTTGGTGTCCAATATGTAGGTCAGGAACTTGATACTTCTCGTGGGCATCTATTGGTGTCTGCTTAAAGCCCCACTTTCATATAAAAGAAAAGGGAATATAAAAGAAGGGATTAGCTCATGGGTCTCGCTTAATCAATCCAGGCTAGGTTGGATATGCTTGGACAAGCCCAGCTTCCAGCAAGTCTTTGCACTGCACCACGTGTGGATTGAAGCATTTTATTTTGTGTCCCCTCAAATCTCCTAGGAGTTTAGCGGCAACCGCAATCTGATACTTCGTAGTTAGTTTCTTTTAGTGCCTCTCCTCTCTCAACCAACACGCATTGAAGATAAAGTGAACAGTTATTTTCACCAATCTCATTATTGAATTCCTTTTCGTCACCTTCTAACTTCTTCGTCGTATCCTATTCGTGGCTACTCACTTTACTTGGCTAATCCACTCTTTGACTGGTGCAAGATCCTTAACTCCAATGAAGCAAGGATGGAGGCTGTGCTTTTGAATGCAGCGTTCCATTTTAAAACAGATAATAGCGTGTTTACTCTCAGACAGAACTGTATATGCCATCTTCAGAATGATGGGCATTTCTGAATTGAATCTCATCTAATATATGTCCTTGATGATGGCCATTCCATGCACTACAGCATACCTTCTCTTTCTAGCAACATGTATGAGGATATGCATATCTATGGGTATCCATGGTTTGACTCCACGTATGTGTTTTAGAAAGGAATAATTGCATAATGGGCTATCATTTTGCATGTTTTTCTCACAACTCTAATGTTCTCCGCATTGAACTTTTTTCTTCTCTGCAGTTATGGATAATGGAAAAGTTAAAATACACCAAAGTAAACAATGGTGTTCAGTTCACATATATCAATATTTGTCATGCAACTATATGTGTTTTTCCATTTCCTAATGCTTTCAGGAAGTTACTAGGTCACCTTCATCAATCCTCAATTACTATTGAAGATGTTTATCAAAATACGGTATCAATTCAAGGATTATAACCAACTTCACAACCATTTCCAATGGAGTTTGATTGTTTGAGCAGGAAACACTACATTATCTCTAGAAAGTCTGCCAATAATGCAGGTTTCAAAAAAACACTTCTCATCGTAGGGCATCCTATGTTTCACCTACTAAGATGCTACTAATACTGCCCTCATAATAACCTGAATTTGAATAGGTTTAGAAAATGCACGCACACATGTTTACTGAAGCTAATTGAACGCAAAAATGGTGGAATGTTCTCTCCATTGTTAGTCCACATTATTTTCTTATAGTATGGTGAATTTCATTATGATGGCCACAGGATGACTTCTTCATTTTAGTAACTTTTACTATATTATTTGATGATAAAGGATTTCAAGTTATTACTAGGACAACATGCGACTGGGAGGATAAAGAAGACGCATTTAAAATCTAAAACCTTTGATTTACATGGATTTTCTGGACTGAACAGCTGTGTAAGATATCCCTCATGAACTTATCATTCTGCCTCCTGTCTAGATGGAAGAGAGAATTTAGAAGTATCTCCTTAGTTCGGATGACATAGTATCTGTTTTATACATTGAGTTAAGACTACAGCCCATGAACAAGGTACCAAATGTTAATGAATGAGTTCTCATATTGCTTCTCATTCCACTTCGTCAACCAGGCCAAGACGTTTGGATTTTGGACTTTTCCAAGTCTTGGTGGACACTGACTGGTGTACCTTTTATTCACAAAGTAACGCAAGCAGCTATAATGGGTGTATTTCCTCTCTGATGCATATCCTGTTTTGTTTCGCAGGAAGCAATATCAAATTTTATCGGTTCATATCGTATCTCTTTTACACCGAATATATGATCTTCCCTCTCATATGAGAGGGAGCCGGAGAGGTTTCGACTTATTTATTCATTTGGTCAAGTAAATTTATAGCCATTAACTTCAGAAGTATAGAAACATTCTGATAACGATAATGAAATCTATGTTATCATATGATCACCTCTCTTGTTCTTCGATTCTTTCACCATCTGCTACTGTATCATGCCCCCTCTCTCTCTCTCTGCACATCTTTTTTTTTTGTGCCAAGCTCAAAACACAGTCTGGAAACCTCGTCTCTGCTGCAGTAGTTTCAAAACCTCGTCTCATAATGCCATACCTGAGCATGGCTAGAATCCATTAGCACACCATCTTCTCCATATCGAGTTGTTTTCTTTGGAAGGAAGCGAAATAAGGTACTTTTCCTAATGTGAAACACGAAGCTGATGTCGATTCAGGGCCATACAAAGTTGATGGATCTAGTTCAACCCAAAACATTAGTATCAGATCCCTTGAAACCCATCCACTGTTAGAAGCGAGTGAACACTGAATTGGTTCTGCTAAGCACGATTGAACCCCAGAGTGTTCTGAAAAGGATTGACATTACTGTGGCCTGCTTGTCGATCTGGATCCAATTGATATCAAACCCGGTTAACAGGAAAGCTAGAAACAAATGTGCTGTCTGGCATCGTCGATGATCACCATACAAACCTCTGGTCCTGATATTTAATATTGTTAGTATCAACACTTAATTGAAATCACATCCAATCAATTACCTCATGTGAGGCTAATAAATGAAAGAGTTTATATGAAACTGAATGCTGAAAGTGAGAATGAACCAGTCAGTCCAAGTTGAAATGTTTCTTCCTAGCGAACTGGTGTTCGGAACCACCTTTCGAAGGGTTTGGGACAACTCCATGTGGAAATTCAAGTCTGTTTCCCTTGTTCTCGAGGACTGTCGAGATACTTGTATGATTTTACATGGTAAAGAGCACAAGTCCCAGTCCCTGATATGATCAAAGTCTCACAACAGCTCATTTGTCCATCACAAACAAATTCAGAAAAACAATTCCCAATCAAAGTTCCTGTGTATCCATATGATAGATGGTCTCACACCAGCTACATTTCTTCTCTCTTTCTCTCTCTAGAGGAGGCCTCATGAGAAACACTCTGCATAAGAATCTTCTCAGGAGATATTAATTACCTTCACTTCATGTGTGAATCAGCGCAGTTGGCATATTCAGATGGGGGTGGGCTAACAATTCCTGTAACAGGGTAAGTCAAGTCTCCATTGTTTGGGGTTGTGCGCATGCACGCACACATACACACATACATGACCTGTGTCTGCAGCAACGGCATCATAAAATCGAAAATGAAATAGCAACTGCATCATAAAAGTCGAAAATGAAATGAAAGGGAAGACTTGTAGTGCCATTCAACTTATCGATATTAGAAGCCAAATTTTGAAAATTCAGGAAATTTCAAGCACAAGATCATAAGAACAAAAAACTTATTAACAAATTCGGTGTTAAAATAGTAACCCACAAAGTTTGGTTTCAATGAAGGAGAAACGAAATATAAGTAAATATCCTGGAGGACATGATTCTCATTGTATAATACTGCTTTGCTGTGTTATCTGTTTATCCCGTTGAAGCAGACTTGTGGCTCTGCTGCGGGCTACTTGGCTCATTAAGGTATCACTCCCATTAATGGGCTAAAAATAGTATAGCATTGTTTCATTAATTGCATGCAGATTATTTCCATTTTCTTAAATTTGTTTTTTCAACCTAGGCCAGGTATGCGTGCCTCAGTTTCCAACTCATGGACTTCATCTTGTGAGTCAAGTCTCCTGCCAAGCTTTGAGCCTGATTATTGTAATTTGATTATGTTTATTGTTGCTATCATTTTCATCCACCACCATTATTTTAATTAGTGCTATTTTTGCTTTTATTGGTTTAGTGAACATACTTTTTGGGGTGGGCCAGGGGTTTAACATAGTGAGAAAGGCCTTCACGGCCAGAGCGTTAGCTCAACTGGCAGGTCATTGTATCGCTGGTGCGGAGTTCAACTCCCAAGAGAGTGCACGTGTGTATTAGCTTCAATCACCCTTAAAAAAATGGTCCTCCTTTTGTAGTTCTAATAAGCACAAATGGGTTTCAGTTTTCCATGTTACTTCGAGCCTACCCGTGTCAGTGCAAAGGTGGCTTTATAACTCCATGCTAAATCTAACCATCATCATCCTCCCAAAGCTTAGAAAATATAAAATATCTATAGCCTATGGTTTAAATCCAAGTTATCACACACACACACACACACACACATATATATATAAGTGACTATATTCTATTCACTTATGCTTGATTTTATGTTCGATCATTGTTTTCCAATGGTACAAATATAATAAGGTTGCCATTTATTATTTTTTCAAAATATTTACAACCTTCAAAATTATATTCTTGGTCGGGCATAATTCAACAACATCAATATTATGCTGGTTTTCATATATATATATATATATATATATATATATATATATATGTATATATATATATATATATGTATATATATATATATGTATATATATATATGTATATGTATATATATATGTATATGTATATATATATGTATATGTATATATATATATATGTATATATATATATATGACTCATATATTCAATAATTATTTTTTAGTGACATGAGAAGTAATGATCAAACATGAGTAAACAACATTAGTATTGGATAAGATCCGGTTTATATATATATAGGAAAAGAAGGAGTTGATAGATACCCTCACATGCCAACTCTATTGGCCGATGTATGGCATCCATACAATCATATTATATATATATATATAAAGAATAATTTATGTGCACATCAATCCATGATTAAATCTATTAAAGATTTCAACAATTTTATTCAACAATTCAATTGACTAGATATTTTCCATTTTTTAAGTTAAAATCTTCAACGATAAATGTAAATCAAATCTAAGCTTGTTTGAGCGGATTTTAGTATAAACAAGCGTGCACGGACACCGTTTTCTCTCTCTGTTTCTTTCTCTCTCTATATATATATAAAAGAATGAAAATGATATTTGGAAGGGCGGCTACAATTGGAACCATTGATGATTACGGTCCCTGGACGCATAAGGGTAGCGTCATCCCCACCAGAACCAGCTATCACTTTCTGGTCGCCACTACCCACCCACTGTGCTCTCTTCTGCGGCCACACCACTCTTTATATTCTTTATTCTTGCTTTGATCACTCATTCCTCTCGATTTACAGAAACAGAGTGAAAGATGAAAGGGTTGAATTGTGTGATGGCAGCGGTGGTTTACTGGTGCTGGATCTTTGAATTGGTAAATGGGGACGTAGCGGCCGACCGGAAAGAGTGCACGCAGGCGGTGACGGCGTTGGTTCCGTGCTTGACATTCGTGCAAGGGAATGGTGGCAACGGCGCCCCGTCGCTTGACTGCTGCAGAGCGACTAGGATGTTGCTGGACTCCAATTTCAAGTGCTTGTGCATCCTCCTCAAGGACAGAAGCTCGGTACCTGAGGTTTCTTCTTTGAACATCACCACCGCCATCCGTCTCCCTTTCTTATGCGGGGGCTCTGTTAATGCGACGCATTGCATAGGTGAGAACTGCTCACGTCTTGTCGATCCTAACCATCCATTGAATGGAATAATAGTTCGATAGAGGCACTAATCTTTTTCTTTCGTTTTTATCTTTTGAAGGTAAGGAAGGTTTCCTTTTTTCGAAGCTAAAGATAAAAAACTTCATTCAACTGCCGGAAGTACCACTTTGTCTTCATTCTTTAGCACACAAACACTTGCCCAAACCTTAGACCCCTTTATAAACGCAACACACTTCATCCATTCATCGCTCTTTGATCTATCACCTCCACTCAGGAGGGAGAGAGAAAGATATAGGAAGATAATTTAAGAAAATGAGATTGCAGGAGGCGAAATGATCATCGCTTCTTCTCGGAGCAAAGTAACTCTCTTCTCTATCCTAACACTTCAATTTCCTAAAGGAAAAAAAAGAAAGGAAGAGACAGAAGTAGAAAGAGAAAGGAGAGAAAAGGGCGGCCCTCCTGCTCTGCAACTCCAACTCCAACCAGGTATATTCAAGACAAAAAAGAGAACCATTACGAGGAATGACCTTTTTAGGACTTCTCCACCTCAATTTAGCTAATTTTGCCTACAAAATTTTATAGTAATTACTTTTTTAATTGCAAATCGTAAGATAAGGTCATACAGACTGATTGGAATCCTTGAATTATGACTTCAACCTTAGGGCTGGCTAACCAGATCACTTCGAGATATTTGGTGGTATCATGCTTCGTATTATTTAAGTTTTGGTGATTGTATCTTTTCAGATAATCTAAAGAAGATTCTATTAACATGAATGCTCAAAAGTCCTTAGAGTAACCTCAAGAATAATTGAACAGAGAGAATTTAGAAGCTTAAATTAAAATCAAAATGATTTGATTAGTTGGTAGCTCGCCTTTTACTCTAACAAGCTTGTGTGAAGCGCGCACAGTTTCTTTCTTTTTATTCTTTTTGATCAGCGAGATAGGACTTAAGCAGATGCCCACCAAATGTACACACGAGCATCTAATTAACTCGTGACATTGAATTTGAAGGCTTTAGAGTTGAGCTCCTTGCCAAGTGAGGCATGCCCACTTGGGATCAAGGCCTAGAAATGCAATAGCGCCAAGGGAAGGAAGCAGAGAAACTCCTTCTCTAGTCTTCTTGTTTTTGATACCACTGATCATATGGAATTCCTTTCTTGCAGACCTGCTTCAGCTACCAACCAACTCACCGGAGGCCCAGTACTTCATGCAACTTGAGAAAACCGTCTCTGCCTTCCCAATTTCTCCCTCCTCTGGTATGTTTACCTCTCTCCAGTTTTCTTCCTTGTTATGCAAACATGCACCAGAACCTATGGTAAAGGCACGCATAGAGGCGAACTATTGCTTGGTTGGGCTTCTCATCGTTTGACAAAGCTCCAAGATCTCGATGATGATTATTGTCGTCTCACAGTTCTTATTAGAATTTATAACTCCAGGAAGCAATATTAATTACCGATTACATGCGAGAGAGAGAGAGAGAGAGAGAGAGAGAGAATTATCCTGTAAAATTTTCAAAAAACTCTGCTAAATGCCATATCAAAGGACATGACGATCAGAATCGCAGATGCCATGGTGATGCAAGCCCAAACTCAAACTTCTTAGGCGCGGGTTATGCCATGGACTGTAAGCACCGTAGTCACGTCCGCACACAGTATACCTCAACAGAGTTCTTCGTCAAAATAACCAAAAAGAAAGAAGTCTAGAAAGCTCCTTTACCAAGTATTGATTTTTCAAGCCGGAGTTATGGAAACCTAATGTGTGTGTGTGTGTGTGTGTGTGAGAGAGAGAGAGAGAGAGAGAGAGAGAGAGAGAGAGAGAGAGAGAGAGAGAGAGAGAGAGATGAGCGCTTCATTTCAAAAGTTCCTTGTGTGAAGAATATGAAATTCTCTCTGATTTCAGGAAGTGTAGGGGCTGGGGGTGGTTCTGGTTCAGCAAAGAGCGGTTGGACTGAGCCAAGAGGAGTCAGATTGGTTGGTGGATGCGTGTTTCTACTGTCGAGCTGGTTCTTTATGCTTGTTACCACGTCCATTTGGAATTAGAAAGGCTACGAAACCAGAAAGAACTGTCCCACTTAATTGAATTGTTTCCCCTTTTGGTGTGATCTTGTAATGAAATCTTTGAACATAACGTCGATCTGAAGCAATCTTGCTCTTTGAACTTACTGCAGAATTTTCCTTAAAAACATAATTAAGAGTTTAAGCTTTCGTTCAGAGCCTCGATCATACTCTGATTTTGAGGTGGATATTGAGTCACCTAGCAAAGCCCCAACTTTTCTTTCCGAGTGCTTTGAGCTATACTGTAGCCACCATGCTGCCAGTATACCTCCCACCGTCGCTTCTCTGTTCTTTGATGCTAGAACCAACCTTATAGAACGCATTAAACATGGTTGGCGTGAGGACAATGCAACAGAGGCCTTTCAATTCAAAGAGATGCGCGTACCATCACACAGTATTTTTATGCGTGTGCATGTGTGTGTATGTATGAACCTCACTAGAATATAGGACAATCTTAAGTTGCAATTCTTACATCTTCAAAGTTTGCCAGCTGAATTCAAGCTTAAGAAGAAATCTGGATTTCATGGAAGAAAAGAAAACTTCAAGGCTGAAGGAGAAAGGCTAAGCATGCCCATATGCATTTCCAAGTTCAATGGGTTTACAATTTGCATCAGTCAGAATTGTTTTTTTTAATACTCTAGGAATACAAAAAGAACTTCACACTTCAAGCACGCAATAATATAGAAAAATATTACAGGACCAGACCCCTGTAGTTGCTCTGCATATGAATAATGGATCACATAAAGCCTTGCATTTGGAGTTATGTGTTCCTCTTCCAAACCGCCACGAACTTGCATATGAAGCCATTGTCAGGGGGATCCTAAGCCACTGCCTCTGGCGCTCAGTGAATTGAATGCCACACCACCTTGCTCAAATGCTTGAACACCATGCTGAATTGGATCAAAACTAATTAGTACATGTTTATCAGGCTCTACAAAACATAGATAGATTGTGTAATCAGAAGAATCCGATGTTTAAATCATTTTTAAAAGAAAAACATGCATGATTGTTGTAAATGAGTAATCTTACAGGTAAATATTTGATCAAGCAAATGCCTCTAGCTTCAGTATCTTATCTCCACTATACTAGGTGTGCCTGTTCTGTTATAGGGACGCATCTGAAATATGCAGAAACAAAATCATGTAAGAGGGAAATCATATACTTTTGTGCTTCCTGTGGAGTTACTGAGGAAGTTGTTTTGAGAATCATTTCCTTGAAACTGAAACCATTGTAATTAGAAGATAATTAAACTTTTAGAATCTTTAAGCTCACCTCTTTCACTCGAAATGCATCAACCGGTGAGTTCATCCTTGAGTCGACGGCTTTCAGCTTCATCGACAGAATCTGCATAACAGACATTGTCATTGGAGATTACCTGAACAGTAGGAACAACCAAAAACTTGCAGCGACTGACTCGTGATATTGGTTGGATTGACAATTCTGTGAGCGAGACCTCTTTTTATCTATAGCTCGGAGAAGCTGCCTCTGAACAGTAGGAACAACCAAACGTAAAACTCTGAAACTGCAGAGGTGAGCCTTATGGACACTATTCTCTTGTTCTTTTGATTTTTTCGCCATCTGCTATTGTATCATATGATCTTCTCTCTCTCTCTCTCTCTCTCTCTCTCTCACACACACACACACACACACACACACACACACAGCACATCTATTTGTATCAAGAGGTCAAAACATAGTACGGGAACCTCTTCTCAAAAGATCATCTATTTGTATCATATGATGCAGTAGTTTCTGGAGCCTCATGCATATGTTAAAACGATAGTTCATCCTTTGAAATGATCATCTTTCATTATCAAAATATAACAGATCTGTTTGTTTCAATGTAAAGGAGAAAATATATCATCGTTGGCGATAAAATTCTTGGCTAAATAGGGCATGAGGATCTTGCAGTCATCCACGCTTACGGGAATAACAACAGATGATGCCCGACAACTGAAACCAAGCCTTACTTCAGAGTAACTGGGGTTGGCTGCATGGATTCTTAGTTCACATTCTGCTCTATCTTTAGCAAAATTAGCCTTCAACTCGAAAAATCAAAATCATGCATTCATCGAACTCTTTCGAACCTTACCAGTGACAATAATGATGAACTTTTCGAAAATTATCTGGTTGGTTCATGCCAACATTGCACAGTCCGGCCTTCGCCCTCTACAAAGTATATCTTTCTAGTGTGAAAATCAAGGTACAATTTCAGCCTAACACCGGTGACCTTGTCTTTCATCCAATGCAGGCACTTGTCTCTCACAACGCCAAACTTGAGTATGGCAAGAGCCCAATCAGCTGAATCCTAGAGTCCATTTCTTTGGAATTAGGAAGAGAAATGAGGTATCCATTTTCATCATGCATGCAAGAAAATGAATTCCCACCGGGGGCTCGTAACTTGAAGTTCCTAGTTTAGTGTGTCTACTGATCTGTATATATATATATATATATATATATATATAGAGAGAGAGAGAGAGAGAGAGAGAGAGAGGATGTCAGAGTTGCATAACGGTGTTTAGTACACGTACATTCTACAAAGGTATATTTGATTTAAATATTCACCGTAAAAATCAAACGATAAAAATATTTGTGTAAGATTATGTACAAAAGACTCCCTCTTAGCTTAAACATTTAAAAAAAATTCAATGTCCTATTTTTAACATCAATAATTAAGATCTCTAACAATTAATCTCTAAATCAAAAAGCAACTTGTAACAGGTGTATTTTTTGCTTTTGAGATTTAGGATGGTTGAAATCCTTGAATACGTTTTACAGATTGATGTGTGGATGTACTATGCTCTCTCTCTATATATATGGCATGTTTGCGGATACCCTCAAATTCGAGATCACCTTGACAGTTCGGCTAGATTTCATCTCACTTAAAAAGGAAAGAATAGATTCACAGAAAAACTCTCAAAGAAGGTCTCTCTCCCTCTCTCATAAATTATCTTCCGGGTGAAAATCTTCTCCGGACAGACTACTTTCACTTGAAATGTGAATCGAGCGCAGATGGCCCAACGGTTGTTTACATAGTCAGGTTCAGAGGGTCTTTCCCTGTCACTGTGTTTGATTTCTGGCCAGGTTCAGTATGGGTTCCACGACCGAGTTCCAAGTCTACGAGCAACACGCACACTGTGTACTTTTCCCGTTTAGTCTGAAAATATGTGAAAAACTTATCGAGTTGTACGCAACCGGATGGGGGTTAAATTAGCCTTCATCCAATACTCGGTAGAAAGGTTGCTTCTTTTTCCTTTTTTCCGGAATGAGAGCATTGTTGTTGCTCACAGAAATTGTAGTAATAATGATCACAAAACGAAATAATATCTATCTGCTAATGTTAAGAATAACAACAGCAGTGACGATAACAAGAACAAGAACAATAATAATGATAATGGTGCAAGAAGGACTACAGAGAAAGAGGGAAAGCAGCACAGAGAGTTAGCTCAACTGATGGGGCTCCACCAAAAAAGAGGAAGAGGGAAATCAATAAATGTGCCTCTTTACCTTCTTGACTCGCGAGAAACTCTGTGATGTCCAGCGAATCATGGGACCTCACCAGAATGGCAGTTTATTCTGTGGCAATCAAGTTTAACCAGTTGAACAACGAGTTAAAACGAAAAGGACAAGCATTGAAGAAGATGAGGTGGGTGGCGTGGGCTCGCCCTCACCAACCTCTTCCTGCAGATCTATACATGCTCTCTCTCTCTCTCTCATTCATTTCATTGAGAATAATGAAAAGAAGACATTACTCAACAGAAGCACATTAATGTAGGCACGTGTACCTGTGTGAAAGGGAGGAGGTTAACTTGAACCCTTTCAATTATTGAATTAGATCCGGTGGATAAAGTGAATTGATGAAGGCAACTGTTTCCTAACTTTGTGTCCACGGGCATTCAAAGAATCATTTGGTTCCCCTCTTTACAAAGAGCAGATCAGGTCATATTGTTTATGACCCACATCAGTTGGATATATTCGATCTCTAATGTGCATGTTTGCTTGTTTAGCTTGGTGGGGGTAGACCCACTCACACAAATAGGGCTGGTAAAATTGCTGAAGGATCCGAACCGGGTTTGTTCATGGCTTGTTCGTCGAATCAAGATATGTGGCTCATTAGTTCATCTTATGTTGAGTTGATTGTAAATATTTTATAGGATTGAACCTTATGAAAACAAAAAATTTATGTAGTCAACCCCACGTACAATTTTATGCCTTATTATTAACGTTGTCGTTGCCGTCACACTACAGGCCCAAAAATGAGTCAACTTGGTATTAATAATAATGGCATTTTAATTGTTAAAAATAGTAATTATAATGCAGGACAGTTTCATTAGTTGCATGCCGGGCATCGTCTTATGTTTGCCGTGATTTTCATCATCACCACCACTAGTTTAATTAGTGCTTGTTCTTGTTTTAAGTAACATATTTTATGCGGCACCCGAAATGATAGCCCACTCAGCTAGGGGCTCAATTCACAAGTTGCAGGTCGTGAGTTTGATACCGGAGGCATGCATAACTGGCATCAGTCTCTTATTCTAATAAAAAAAAGATAAAAAGAAGATAACATACTTTTTTTCCAGGTTTAGCATGGTGAAAAGGGCCTCCGACTCATACGCCCTGGTGCCGAGGGTCCTACCCTTTGGAGCTCAATGTTGGGCGGTTCGAACCCCATGATAAGACGGTCTTTTTGGAGTTATAAATGAAGAGAAATTAGGAATTTAGGATGACTTGCGCATTAAATCCGTCATCTTAACCAATGATTTACTAAAAGTTGTTTTTTTTTATAAAATTTTGGATTTAATTGCATTAATATCTTAATAAAATTAATCATTCTTCAGAAAATCTTTCTCTTATTGAATGTTGGTCTACCTCTCATTTATCCAAAAATGTGCCTGTGCCCATAGTGTGAGCTCAAGGTTAGCACCCGTTGTTGGAGAGTTTGACTTCCAAAAGGTGCATGTGTAGGTGTGTGTTAGGCTTTGACCTCCACTCGTAATAATATATATATATATATATATAACTTATATATACTAGCACACTTAAGTACTAAAAAATTCAAACAAATCTCGACCATTCATGGTTGATGATAAACGGTTGAGATTTATAATTTAAAAACAAAAATAGTCATGTCTATAAAATATACCCATCAAAAGTAGACATGTATTTTTTACTTTATAAATTCAAATCTCAATCATCAATCACCAAAAATGAATAGTTAAGATTTATTTGGATTTACTAGTAGGCAAGAATGCTCTGATGACATATATCTCTCTCTTTCTATATATATATACCTTTTCAAAATATAAGGTTTATTAGAAATTCTTTGCAAACTATGTGGAGACACAGTGAGCGTCCGGGAGTAAAGTGATTGTCATCAAATAAAACTATGGAGACACGTTTATTAGAAATTCTTTGCAATATGCAGAGACACAATGAGCGTCCCGGAGTAAATTCACATGTACCAGTCTCTTTCTATATATATACACATCACAAGTAAACATGTATTTTTTACTTTATAGATTCAAATCTCAATCATCGATCACCAAAGATAAATAGTTAAGATTGAATTTACTAATACGTAAGAATGCGGTGATGACATATGTCAGTCTCTCTCTCTTTCTCTCTCTCTATACCTTTTCAAAATATATGACGTTTATTAGAAATTCTTTGCAAACCATGCAGAGACACAGTGAGCGTCCAGCAACCAGTGTCTCTAGATCTTGTTGCCTCAGGCGTTAATTGGCTCAATTTATCTTTAGTAGTTCTTTTCTTTTCTTAGGTACCAATGGGAAGGCTGAAGCCAGATGTATGCCGTGGGTATAGAACTCATGACCTTCAGGTTGTGAGTCAACCTTCTAGCTAGGTGAGCTATTGCTATGCACGCATCTTCGGTAGTTCTTTTGTTGGGATATATGTCAATCTCTTAGTTGTTATTTCCCTTTAAATTTCCTGATCTTCACGTATTGACAGACTAAAGAATAAGTAAATTTAGTCTTAATTCAAGAAAAGCACAAAAAAAGCCGTCATTCCAAGAAAATCCACCCCCTGCTAGAAATTCTTCCTACTTAATTATATATATAGAATGAAAGTTGCTAGACATGTGGATGTGGACCATTGGATTGAAGAGATGACCGGTGTAAATTGAAATAGCAAAAAAATATTATTTAAAAAAGAAATAACAAAATATATCATCTACTTTTTCACCTCTCTTTATATATATATATGTGTGTGTGTGTGTGTGTATGTATGTATATATATATATATATATATATATATATATATATATATATATATATATGTGTGTGTGTGTGTGTGTGTGTGTGTGTAAAGAAAGAGAGAGTCTTAGCAGCATAATTCTTGTTGGTGCATAATCTTCCACTGTTTAATATTAGAAATCAACGGAGATATATATAGGGAGTCTTAGTTGTATAATTTATGTTGATGCATAATTTTGTATCAATGTTTTCATTGTTCGAGATATCAATGAAGATATTTGAATCAAATGTATTACTGTAGGTTTTTAATTTCATTTGATGCACATGAATACATTACATGCAAAGTGATTATCTTTATTGTTCATTGTAGATGCTGGTACAAGATCATGTAAGCTGAGATGTACTATATATCTATAGTGGTTGGATCCTACCCACCACTGGTATTTGCTTATTCGTGTTCACCCATGCTTTTGGTAATAACAATATCTTTCAAACTTTTCTATTTTTTTTTTTTAATTTATAAATTACGCTCACATCGTATCAACGGAAATATCATGAGTGGACATGATCTGGTTTATATATATATATATATATATATATATATATATATATATATATATATAAGGAGAAGAAGTTTGCTGGAATCATAAATGATTCAAGTCCCCAGTAAACCGTGTACCTACTACGGTCATAATAAAGTCACACATGGGTGGCTCCAACACCATAAACAAGCCATGCCTACCACCGCTGCCTCTTTCTAAGCACCCCAGTGCACTCTTGTGCGCCGAAGGCACTCTTCCTTTTCTTGCTTTGATCACGCAAAACAATATTCAAGCCCAGCACAGGCTCCTTATTTTCTTGCTTAGATCACTCTTTCTCTCCCTTTATAGAAAGAGTGAAAGATGAAAGGCTTGAATTTTATGGTGGCAGTGGTGGTGGTGGTGCTATATTGGTGCAGCGTCTCGTCATTGGTTAGTGGAGACGTAGTGGCAGATCGAAAAGAGTGCATGCAGCCACTGATGGCGCTGGCTCCATGCTTGACATTCGTGCAGGGGAATGGCGGCAGCGGCTCCCCGCCACCTAACTGCTGCAAGGCGACTCGGATGCTGCTGGACACCAATATCAAGTGCTTGTGCGTCCTCATTAAGGACAGGGAATCGGCCGGAATCGCTTTCAACGTCACCACCGCCATCCATCTGCCTTCCCTCTGCCAGGCCTTCGTCAATGCCACGCATTGCATAGGTGAGATCGCTCGCATTGTCATCCATCAATATGAAACGCTCAAAATCCTTGTACTTGCCTCATCAACAATTGAACAAACAGATTTCTAATGCTTAAAATGAAAGTGAAGTGTTTTGGTTTTGTTGGTAGTTTACGTTTTAGTCTAACAAGCTCTGTGTGAAGCGGTAGTGAGACACGGCTCTTGAGGTCAAGGCAGAAATGCCACTGAACTCAACCAAAAGAAGAAGATAAGCTTCTTCTCTAGTCTTCTTGTTTCTAATACCATTATATGATTATATGGAATTCATATGTTGCAGACCTACTTCAGCTGCCGGCCAAGTCGCCGGATGCCAAGTTATTTAAGCAATTGGCTAACACCACTGCCACCACCAACGCCACCATTCCAACTTCTCCTGGCTCTGGTGAGTTTTCATCTGTCACAACTTTTTCCCCTGCTTTAATACTTGCTTGGGCTTCTCCCCGTTGAACAAGTAAAGCTCCGGGATGTGTCCCACGATTACAGCTATCCTGATTTTTTGTTTTTTCAAATTTACAACTCGACTATACTACCTTTCCGGAGTTCAAGTTTTTCTTTCATGTGTGGAAGAAGTATGAAAAAATTCTCACTGATTTCAGGAAGTGGAGCTGCTGTGGCCGGTTCCGGTTCAGCGAAGAGCGGATGGAATGAGTCGAGAGGAGTCAGATTGGTTGGTATATGGGTGGTTCTGCTGTGGGGCTGGTTCTTAATGCTTTCTGCCATGCCAATTTTGAACTAGAAAGGCCAAGAAACCAGAAAGTCCGATTCCACATAAATTCAATTGTTTTTCCTTGTAATGTGATCTTGTTACGAAATCTTGGATTTCATCTAGAATGAATGGCAATCTCAAGTTATGACTAATTCCGATTCACATTGATGCAAATATCTTGAGCCACTGCCTTTCTTAATGTATCTCCAACTGCTTCTTGATATTGAATTGGTAGTTTGGTTCAGTTTCTATGAAAGAAAGCATTTTATTTATTTTAGGAACATTTCTTATAAAAAGTATCAATACATGTTTCCTTACAATATATCAGTCTATTTGATAAAAATCTAGACATGGCTGGTTCCGATTCACCCAGAGTCATGAATCCAACTGAACCGGTTAATAGTGGTTCCAGTTCCGGTTTGTAACCGCCTCTTCTAGCTACGATTAAGCCAACAAGCAAAGTCCCATCTTCTCTTTGTAAGTGCGTTGAGCTAAACTGGTAGGTGCCATGCTGCCACCATGCTTGACCTCCCTTTAATGCTAGAACTGACCATATATAAATACATTAAACACGACTGACATAAGGACCATTCAATGTGTTTCACATCTAAGACTGCAATTCCTGCTATAGATTGTGACTTTCAGTGGTCATTGGGAATTTGGATTGGGGTGAATTTGAGGGATCTAAAATTCTTAGTCCTTCCTCCTATATCAGATTTCATTGTTTGTGATCACTCATCCCTTTCACCATATTTATTTCTACCACAGACACCCTTTCAGCATATTCATTTCTACCACAGAATCTTTTTGTATATGTTGCATCTTTATCTTTTTATATATGTTGTATATGTTAATTAACTGCTGAACACTTGCAACCATAAAACATAACGGGTTTAAAACAGAACAATTAACCATCTCAAGTTGCAAGAGAAGGTTGTCGAGAGAAGTTTAGAAATTTTTTCTTAGAACTTAAAATATGCTCAAGCACATCTTCATCCAGTCACTCCTAGTTCTACTTATCAAATCATTGGCGTGGACAGATTTACCATCTATTAAACCCAATTAAAACCTCACCAAAACAGAACATAATCCAAAGTTGCGATTCTTGCATGCGCAAAGTTTGCCAGATGAATTCAAGCTCAAGAAGAAATTTCGGATTTATAACATGGAGGAAAAGAAAACTTTAAGGCTAAGCTGACCATGTGCATTTCCAAGTTCAATGGGTTTACATTTTTCATCAGTAAAAACTGTTTGATTTTATACTATAGGAACGGAAACACAACTTCATACTTCAAAAACCACAATGATATAGAAAATGATTACGAGCAAACTAGACCAAGCTCCTTGTAGTTTCTCAGCATGTGGATAATGGATCACATAAAAACTTGCATTTGGGATATCAAGTTCCTCTTTCGAATCCGCCACCAACCTGCATATGCAGCCATTCTTGGGGAGATCCTGAGCCACTGTCTCTGGCTGCCAGTGAACTGAATGCAGCACCAGCTGGCTCAAATCCTTGAAGACCAAGCTGAAATGGATCAAATTAATTAATACCTGCGTGTCAGACCCTATAAAACATATATAGCTTGTGTAACCAAGACCTGCAAATAATTCTTTTCAAAGAAAAACATGTAAAAAGATAGATAAGCATGATCGCTGAGTATCTAATATGTCATCATTTTGATCAAGCAAATCTCCCTGAGCTTCAGTATCTTTGCTCCGCCATATTAAGTCTAACTATTCAATCATAGGGATGCATCTGGAGTAGGAAGAAACAAAATACATAAGAGGGAAAGTATATATGATTTGCACATTCTATCGAGTGTCTCATTGGAGTAGCTTCGAGAATCATTTCCTGAAACCATTGTTAGTAGTAAAAGGTAATCAAACTTTTGGATGCTTTAAGCTCACATCTTTCGCTCGAAATGCTTCAATTTGTGAGTTCATCCTTGAATCAACCGCTTCCAGCTTCATCGATAGAAACTGCACAAGACACCAACAATGGGAATACTGAGGCTAAAATAGAAGAACAGTGTCCTAAACAGGTATTGGACAAGTAAGGGTATACCTCAACCTGATGCTGCAGTGCCTGTATGTAATTAATAATTTCATCAAGGACCATAGCCTTGCCGATGACCTGCACGAGCACAACCGGACTTCTGAATTATTTCACCCAAAACGTCCAACAGAAAGCACAGAAAACAGGAGATAGAAACAAGAATGCATGAAATATATAACAAGGAAAGCCAAGCCAAGTACACGGTTACCTTATTACATCCTGGGACCAAGTCTTGCAGAATTTTCATACGCTCACTTATCTTCTCCCTCCTGGCCTGCAAAACACAGATTGGCAATATCCGATTAGACCTAAGTACCTTAAATTTGACATATGAGGAACATTTAAGGAAGGAAATCAACGAACAATTGGAACGACGTAATCTCAGACGAGAACCAAGAACTTGCAGCTACTGACTCATAATATTGGTTGGACACGCAATTCCGTGAGCAAGCACTCGGCTGATGCTTTTTTGTGTATATCTCAGAGAAACTCCCTCCGAGCAGTTGGAACAACCAAGCATAAAACTCCGAAACAGCAGAGTTGTGAATCTTATAGACACTATTCTTTTCAGTCAAGTGCAGTGCATTGTAACCCATCAGTTAGTTTATCTTTAACACTTTAATTTCCATCACATAATCATGAAATTTTCTGTACACCATAAGAATAAGCTGATAGAAAATAAGGGAAGGCAGGGGGGAGGGAGGCTGAGGTTGGTGTTTTATTAGCTCTGAATCAAGAGAATCCTTACTCTTTCAGCCAAGCTATGGCTATCCATAGCTTCGCCTCTTCTAGCTCTCACATGGATGTAATCCTGCTTTGGTACCTCAACTGCTTGCAATTGCTCCACTGGGTTACTGTTTACTCCAGGACTTGTTTCAGCTTCAACTCTCACATCACCATTTTTGTCTCCCCGCCTTTTCCTTTTTGTCTGCTTACGCCCTTTCGGCTACACATATAATCAGAAGAAACCATAAGATGGTTGATATAAAATCATAAAAGTAGAAGATTTTGCGCAGGATCCAGCATCCTCATAATGTCCTATCAGACTAATCACAACTCCGTGATTCTTATGAGTTTGATTAAACATAAAATTCAGTTAAATTCCAAACTTGTGCCAATGGGGATCGGTTTACAGGTTTAGATTATATGCCATTCTGGGAATTGGTAGAACCGATTGTGCACCAGGATATCATGGTTTTGTATGGACAGATTGAGGACATTTTTGTTGTGACCAAGGCATCTCTTTTTCCTTTGTCCTTCCCCCTGATTTTTGCCCTACGGCTAACTACTGTGAGAAGTATAGGTAACACAAGGTCTTTCTTGTTACATAAGATTAGATCTTTCCAGCGAATTTTGTTATCTACAGAAATTAAATGTACCGAGGCACTATCTAAAAGTCTTGCATATTTGGAACTTGTGTTCAGAAGATGACTTAAATAGGAAAACTGGTAAAGCTATTAGACGATTCACCATGGGGTGGAATCATTTTTGCAGCAGAGGCAAAAAGTTGTTCAAAGTAAATAAAGTGATGTAGGCCAACCAAAAACCTACATAATTGTTGCCAATTTATTTAACTTGAACATATGAATCAACCCGCCCCGTTTAGTATGGGAAAAGGCTTAGTTTTTGTAGTTGTTGTTATATGAATCAACCCAATAAAAGGATCATAAGAAATCAGTTTCGTACAATTTCCTCACTAATTGCATGGGTCTGAATTGGCTGAACAGACTGAACTGGTAACTTTTCAATTCCAGAGGGCAGGTTCAAGGAGGTAACCAAGATTTGACCCATCTCTGGTCGAATCAGATGATCCACAAGAATCGGATTGATTGGCTTGAATGAAAAGATTTTGAAGTTTTTTATTTATGTTTTCTATATGCATTTTGAATTTTCAATTGCCAACTCAGATCGATTTGGTCATATTTAATTCGGCTGATCTTGTGAATCTTTTTGGAAAAGGATTCAAGTGAAAATCCTGACAACAAAGATTTTCTAGTCCTTCAGCTAAATGCTCGGTAATGAAAAGGAAAAACCGGAAAATCTACAAAGAAAACTGTAAGAAGCGAGATACCACGTAATGGAGTAAGAAGCAATACTCCAAGCTATTCCAGCATTAAGACAAGTCTACTCGTGTGAAAAGACCACCGAACAATACAACATATCCAAAAAAGCAGGATAAGTTGGGAAATTGTATTATAAAAACAACATGCTGATGAGAAATCCGAATTATTGGTTCCCTCCAAAACAAACCATAATAAGTAGAAAGATACGGGAAAATTAATGCGATAAGTTCCTCAGAATCATAACAATGAGATCGATCCTCACAAAGAAAACTTTTACTACGATAAGATCCTGAAAAATCATAATAATTCACATCAACCCCCACAAGAATCACGTGAGAGAGAGAGAGAGAGAGACCTTGGTATCAGAAGGGCAAGTACTGTGATCCTCCATTACATTACTTTGCTTCTTCCCGGCAGTTCTTTTCCAGAAGGAAGAAGAATCCTCCCCACCACTCTGTTCACTCGTTCCCAAGGAATCATCCAACTCCATACACCCAACTCCCAAATCTCCCTCAAATCGACTCCTCTCTTGCAGATTACCCTCACCACTCAACAAAGACCCCACATTCTCGCCCCTCAAATTCCCACCATCAACCTCATTCAAGCGTGAAAAAGACGAAACACGACGTACACCGTTGAAAGGTGAAGATGGTGAATGCCCAGCGCCGCCAGACGCGTTTGAAGCACTAGAAAGAGCGATCCAGGAAGCAAAATCCATGCTCAAGTTTTCAGAACGACTCACAAATCCGAACAATGTTTGTCGCCATGTGGCTTTTAAACGTCATAATCAATCATATCTCTTCGATTAAGTTTATGGGTACTCAAGAATAAGCCGAAAAATGCGTTCATCACCTCAATGACTCACTAGAACGAGAAGTAAGAAATAAGAAGACAATGACGAGAATTGTTCGGGAAATGCTTGGCATTGATGGCAACCAAGAGGAGGGAAGGGGATGGGATTTGATTGGGAATGGAGCTCCTTTTTCGTGTTGGTTCTAGTGACAGGCGCGAAACGAAAAGAGATGGGGAGAGAGTCGGAAGAAAGCGAGGTGTCAGAAAGAGATGCATCTTTGGTTTTGAGGGCGGCACTAGTTATGTGTGGGGGAGTGAGTAAGATCTCTTTCTCTCTCTCTCTCTCTATAATCCTTTCTCGCCCACGGAATGGACGGATCCAAACCTACAACTAGTGGCGTATGCGGCAGGGAATCAATCAACCAGTGAGTACTGGGTGCTCTCTCTCTCTCTCTCTCTCTCACTCTCTGAGTACAGTTCCCTTCGCAGTAAGTTTGAATTGGGTCTAACACTGATCCCCTGCAATGTTATTCAAATATGGACTTCCCTACGACCACCGAGTTAGACCCTAGACAGTCGCTTTCTTGTTTCTCTCTATGTATCTAATGATTCGTCATTATATGACATGCACACTAATTAAAAGGAGGAGCAACAATTATTTACGTATTTTTAATTTTAATATTTTTAAAAGTTATAAATAATGGTTGTGTTACAACTTTTAAATAAATATACAACAATATCCGAGTATAAAAGTGTATATCATAAGTTTATAAAGAGCTGCAATCTCTCCTCTCATGCTTTATTGTTTTTAAAACTAGAGAAGGCTGTATGCAGAACTCGACGGTTTGACCCTTTACAACTTTTTTCAAATCGGTTTGACCTGTGAGAATTGCTTCACTTTAGCTCGATTTTAGGGAAATTTTCTTTATCCCATTCGGTGGGGTTCCCACTTGATTGACAGGTTTGGATACATGCTTGTGAGATTTGTTACCATGGGAAAATAAGGACGGGCTAAAGTGATAACAAAGCAAAACTTTATGGCTAAAGTGATTGAAAAAGAAATAACAATCTAACCTATTCTTGCAAAGCATACTAACAAGGCTTGTTACTCTATTCAACCTTTCTTTGTGGCTGCCTTCCTACTTCCTGCCTTTTGCTCAAAGTACATTTGGTGGCCATTGAGATGATTTAAGTGCATTGAGAAATGCCTTTCGGTTAATTTGAGCAGGCAGACACCATCATAGTAAAGCATCATGCTTGATTTCTCAAGGTTACTTATTCTCCTAAAGGATTAGGAACAGCTCGTCATCACCACAAGATTCCCATATTACCATGCAAGTCTTAGTTTGAGCAGGCACACACCATCATAGTAAAGCATCATGCTTGATCTTCCTATATAGAGCAAACAGCTTGATCATAAGTTCTTTTCACACACACACACACACACACACACACACACACACACATATGTGCCTGTCAGATGATGGGGATCCCTCTGTGAGATAAAACCAGGGTGGAGCCATGAAAAGGTGTACCCACCTGATAAAGTTATGAACACTGGAGAGGATTGTACCTGGGTGCCTTCAAATTCAGCACCTTAATGTTTACACTCCTCCGTCACTTGGTTTTATGCTTGATAATTTCACTGAAGGGTATTAAGCGTTACTTTGTAGGGTATTTGATTCAACAACTTGGTGGACACTTACTGAGCTCGGAAATGTTTCTTCTTCTGTGAGGGATGAATCAAACCCCCTTACTGCAAGCGTGGAGTAGGCTCTTAGGCGTGACATGTAGCCTGTGGAACTCGCTTGGTGAGTGGTGCTTTTCTCATTGGTCAAGCAGCTAAAGCCACGATCTAGGTGTGCCCGAAATGACAGAAAGAAGGGAAACACCGTCATGGCTGTAACTTCGACTTTGTACCAGAGCTTTCGCCACTGGATAGCTCGAAGATGGAGTATATGTTTGCATTACACCAGTGCACCGCAACCATTCCATAGCCTACCATGTTCTAAACCGAAAAAGGAATTTGAAGGTTAGAAACATTGGCCCTTTTTTAGGCAGTGATATCAAGTAGATCCATTCTATCTCATATCTGAAGTTTGTGAGATGGCTCAGCAGTTTTGCAATATTGTTTAGTATAATACCACTTGTAAGTATGTACCAAATGTTGTGCACCTTAAATAAAACTTCCCTTCCCTCAACTCCCTAAACAAGTGTTTCCTTTATCATCTTTCATACTAAGGACTCGGTATCTCCCAAGAGAAAAGAATGCTACTAGAACTCTATTGAAGGCAATCAAAGAATGCTTGAATTGAAAAGACCAGGAGTCTGGTGAAATTCAAGCTCAAATTGAATGGCTGCACATGCAATC
This sequence comes from Brasenia schreberi, assembly GCA_036023115.1. Classification (NCBI taxonomy): domain Eukaryota; kingdom Viridiplantae; phylum Streptophyta; class Magnoliopsida; order Nymphaeales; family Cabombaceae; genus Brasenia; species Brasenia schreberi. The sequence goes on from JAYKKT010000050.1 coordinate 1,409,337, forward strand.
AAACTCTAAGTGAATCCACTGAGGACGGCTCAAGTACTAGCACAAAAAGCATCTGGTGGCTGGTGCATACTGTAAGCAGCATCATATCCACATAATAGAAGTGAAAAGGAATTACAGCAGAAACCTTGTATGGATCTCAAACTACACATATTTCTATATAGACCAACCAAGTTACAAATTGCAGCAAAAAACTAACGTGCTAACCATGCCCGCGAAGGCTCATGCAGTACTACAAGTTAATCAATGAAATATTCAAGTAAAAGCACCAGCACAACCTGCTGCTAAGGAAGAAACTCCGTCATTATCATCAGTAAGACTCGTTATCAATCTTGAAAATATTACCATGTCATGCTGACTTCCATGAGAACAGTGAATCAACTTCCAGTAAGAATTCGCCTCAGCCCAGTTCTTTGTTCTGCTGTAAGCCGTGAAGGAAACCTGATGTCAAACTGGATCCTTAAATTCCCCCTCTTTCCCGCAATAGGCATGCCCTTTTTTGCAACAACTATTTCAGAATCTGGATGGATAACTTCCGTCACTGGTATTTTCAGATTCCTTGAGTCAAGGGTAGTTATGCTAATTGTTGTTCCACCAAGCGCTTCTCCCAGAGAGACCTTCTGTGTGACAATCAAGTCATTTCCATCCCTTTTAAAGATTTCATGAGGCCTCTCATCTATTACAAAACAAGGTCTGCCGGAATAACGTTTTGTAATTCATTGCCTTTTTCTGGAAAAGCGACCTTTGTTCCTTTTCTCCAACCAGGTTTGACATCAATAGCTAAAATCTCGTCAACAGCTGTCACTTTACTGGAAATAAAAGATAAGAACATATCAAATTCCAAAGAAAATGAAGGGCATGAAAGAAATATACTAAAAAAACAGAAATAACATGAAAGAATCACCACACCAAGTATAGGTCCAAGGTACTAAACCAGATCTGGATTTAGTGTGAGTACAACAACATGCCGAACCATGTAATGGTTTTACAGCAGAAAGTTTCATTTTGTGTAGCAGTGACAAAAAATTCACCATGCAGGGACATATAGGGTGCTGAATGCTATTTAGATTGGAACAAAAGCTTAAACTTTGTGAGGATGTGGTCATGATTCTCAGATAGAAGACTTGTGCATTCTAGAATTAATCAAGGATGAAGTTAAAAGGACACAACATATCGATTTTCCAGAACTTGAAGAAAAGAATGCATCTGACCAAGTGTAATCAGTTTGGTAGAAAAAATCAGAGTTTTGATGCATTGAGATTACATAACATAAAGCTACATGAAATGCAGCAGTTACACAAAGTTAGTGGTCAAAACAGTCATGCCTCATCATTCAAACCAAAATTTGCAATTGCTAAGATAACATCTTTGTCAGATTGCAAAGCAGTTTAATCCCCATGTCCATTTACTAATCTTGCTTCTAAATCTCCATAGATAATTGGGAGAAAATGGTCAAATCAAAACCAACTCCAATTGCAGATCTTGTCGTGATCCATCCGTACTTGCTAATTGTCAAACTATACTGATAAAATGCTAGATCACTTACTAATTTTTGGCCCTCAAAGTCAACTAAAAAATCTTGAGTACAACTATCTCTTACAATGAACCTAAGTTCATAGAAGTAACTGAATGGAATTATGTTGTGTTTTATCCTATAATTGCAAGTACATGATCCAGATCCCAAAAGAACTGAAACTGCAATAGAAAGTGTGTTGTTATTGAAACTGGACACAAGAGGAACTAAACGTATGGAATGTGATGGCCTTTGATACATCTGGATATCATACTCCAGCATTATGGAAAAAGGTTTGGCCTATGCTTGAATCATCCAGTCCAGAAAGGGAATGACTATGGAAGTCCCATGAACCAATGTTGTACACAAGATGGCATTTCCAAAATCATAAATATGATCATCTATGCTCATTAGAAAGCACATTATGACTTTAAACTGAAGATTGAATGAAAAGAAGGATCAGAGATCATTTGCTTCAATAGCCATCACTCGTGAAGATCAACTGTTTTTAATGTATTTAGTTGTCATTTCATATTTATGTATGTGTCTCAAGTAGTATGGAACCCAATGGATCAGTTTGGATCCATTGGGAATCGGGATGTACTAGTATGTCATTAAGGGTATTTAGGGAATTTAAGTTAGATTAGTAGTTTAAATAGGTGTTGGGATTAGGTTTAGTAATTAAGAAAGGAAGAGGCCAGAAGTCGGCAGCCATACGGGTGTGCCGGCCTACCCCAAAATGTCGTCAAGTCTGTAATCATGGTATGTTATGTTGAATAAACATTATTTGCTTTTATTTTTTCATGGTATCAGAGCCTATTACTGCGTTTTTCATTGGAAGAGGAGAAGAAATATACTCTGTTTGTCATTAGAGTGATCAATATTGGTGCTGCAAATCGGATTTCATCTCAGCGACAAGAAAAAAGGTGTGAATCTAGGTCATTTCATATAACAATACTTGTGCAGTCTACAATAGTATGAATGAAAGCAGTCCACGATACAAACTAAATACCACCTGCCTATAAAGATTGGACACAAGAGGAATGCGCCAATCACAATCTGACATAAAGTTTTATTTTGATAAACATTCTATCTCATAAAAGACTGTAGATTATCTTTGATTGCTGCAGTTATAGCATTCAACATAATGCGTGAACAGAAAACACATGCAAAGTAAAAGTCTGAGAATGCAAATTCATCTTCAACTTTTCCTGAAGGAATAAAACATCGATTTCCTACGTAGAAAGTTGGTTGTGCACATCGGCTGATGTCTTTTGAAAGAATATCTGGGCACATTTTGTTATCCTAATTGAGTGAGATTCTACTATATTCATTGTTACTTTAAAGGAGTTGTGAGTATTCAGCATACATAAAGATGAATAAGATGGGTGGCACGAGTGAATCAAGTTCAATAGATAAAGGTGAAGGATTTCAAATTACAAATCTCAAGTTGGATGGGAAAAATTATCTTCAGTGGGCCAGATCCATTGAGTTGGCGATAATGGCAAGGGGGAGCTGGGACTACCTGACAGGCGACATACCTCAGCCTCTTACTATAGACCCTCTTTACTCAAAATGACATAAAGAAAATGCCCTAGTGAGCGCTTGGCTTCTTCAATCAATGTCACCGTCAATTGCTAGTACCTTTATGTTCTTGGAGTCTGCTAAGGATATATGGTCAGTTGATCATGATGCTTATGCCCAAAAGAAAAATATAACCAAGAAATATGATCTTATTTAAAAAATAAGAAAGTGTAGACAGGGAAACAGATCTGTGAGTGAATATTATGCAGAGGCTTATGGGAAGAGCTACAACTCTATTCCAAAACAAAGTGTCAAAGTCGTACTCAAGAGCGCAATGAAGTGTTTGAAGAGAGAAAAGTATTTGATCTATGGGGTATCTCTCCAGATTATGAGGTAGTAAAGAATAACATTTTCAGTAGGGAAGAACTTCCATCATTAAGCATTGTATACTCTCTCCTTCTTTGAGAAGAAGACAAAAAACACTTAGAGAAGGAAACCAAAATCAATTCAGAAACTTCAACATTTCTAGGCAGAAATGTATATACTCCTCCTACCTCTCGAGGAAGAGGAAGTTATGGCAGAGATAGAGGAAGACCTGGACTTACATCTGAGAAAAGGGATAAGTTGACCTGTTCTCATTGTAGAAAACTACGACATACTAAGGAAACTTGTTGGGAGTTAGTTGGAAAGCCTACTTATTTTCAGAACATATCAAATAAAGCTTATTTCAACTGTGAACAGAATGAAAAACAAAAGACAGAGGACAATGCTACTTCATTGGCTGACATGAAGAAGGAAATTGAATTGCTTAAGGCTCGGTTGGTTGACTCACATCCTCCATCTACATCCTCCCACACGGACTCACAAGCAACCATATCTTATCCATTCTCTTTTTTGACTCAGGGTAATTTAAGCATTTCCAATTCAAGAATATGGATTATTGATTCTGGGGCTACAGATCACATGGTTAGTAGAAGAGATTTCTTTGACAACTATGAGTTGACCAAATAAGAAATTCATATTAAACTAGCATATGGTTCTCATATACCAATATTGGGAAAAGGGAGTATTATTACATCTTTCGGTATTTTAAAGAATGTTTTACATGTCCCGAATATATGTGTGAATTTATTATCTGTCTTTGCTATGACCCATGATCTAAAAAATCGTGTAATCTTCTATTCTACTGGATGTGTATTTCAGGAACTACAGACGGGAAGGATCTTTGGTCAGGATAGTGTGAGAAGAGGTCTCTACTTTTGTGAGGATAATAAAGGCATTGCATTACAGTTAACTGACATTACAGAGAAGCAAAAGGATGATATACCCCTATTGCACCAAAGATTAGGACATCTACCTCTATCCAAAATTAAAATACTTTTGCTTGAATTCAGTCATTGTAATAATTTGAATTTGAACTGTGAAACATGCTAGAAGGCTAAACACCATCGTACTTATTTTCTATTGAGTGAATCAAAATCTTCTATTCCTTTTGAAATTGTGCACTCTGATATTCGGGGCCCCTGTTCTATTACTTCATGGATACAAATACTTCATATCTTTTATAGATGATTGTACCAGATTTATTATGATTTATCTCATGAAAGACTAAGGATGAAGTGAAGCATATCATACCTATATACTGTCAGTTTGTGAGAACTCAGTTTCAAGGTACCATTAAAGTTCTTCGCAGTGACAACGGTGGTGAGTTTATGTCTCAATTACTTCACTCATATTTTTCAGATCGTGGAATATTACACCAGACCTCATGTTCATATTCTCCTCAACAGAATGGAGTTTCAGAAAGGAAGAATAGACATATTTTGGAAGTGGCTAGAACACTCTTAATTGGATGTAATGCTCCGAAATATTATTGGGGTGAAGCAGTCCTCACTACAGTTTTTCTTATAAACTGCATGCCTAGTAGAGTCCTCAACGGTGATACCCCATTTCATTCATTATGCCCTAATCAGAAACAGTTTCATATACTTCCTACAATCTTTGGGTGTACATGCTTTATACATATTCACCAATGTATGCAAGATAAACTTGATGCCAGATCTATAAGATGTATTTTCTTGAGATACTCATCTACTCAGAAAGGTTATAAATGCTATGATCCTCTCAGAAGAAAATTATATGTGACTTTGGATGTAACCTTTCATGAAGATACCCCATTCTATCACATGTAGGAAATTTCACCGACAGAAACTCCATCAACAAGTGTTATACCGCTTCCACCAATTGAAAATCAAGCAGAACATGAAAGAGAAGAAGAGGACTTGATACTTTCTCAAGAAAAGGAATGGAAAGTATATACCGAAGGAGTAAGAAATACTTTCCTACCTCATTCACCTACGACTCAGAAGCAAACTCCACTGATAGAATCAGATAAAGCTCCTTCTCAGGTAATATCAGTGTTGTCTGACGCATATCATATCGGGTATCGTTGGGCTCCATGATACGGGCGATACGCCCAATTTTATTTTTTATTTTTTTTAAATTCAAAAAAAAATCAAATTTTTTTTTGAAGGTTTCTGGCCTTTAAAAATCTAGTGAAACATCTTCATGAATTCCTAAGAGTTTATAGTGTAGTCTGCGTAGACATTAATATAATAATATTATCTTTCAAAAAAATTTATAAATTTTAAAATTACACGTATACTATTCAAGAAACAATAATTGAAAATAAGCCAAAATATCAGAAATGATCTTTATATATATATATATATATATATATATATATATATATATATATATATATATATATATATATATATATATATATATGAGCTGCTTGGGTTCAGCCTTCTAATGCAACAGTGAGCTCGATTCAGATCACGATGAATGTGAACAGAGATTGAAGAATTTGTATTTGGTTAGTTAAGCTTTTTCCAGCAAACCTATTTGGCAACAGTTTGAATACTGTTAATAAATAGGCGATTATTCATATTTGATAGATATATTTGGTTGGTACATGCATTATATGATGAATATTTCTTCATATACGGGCATATCGTGTATTTGACAATTTGGTTAGTTAAGCTTCTCTCTAATGAAATTTACATGTTACATACACATTTTGCAATCTCAAACAAGCATATCGAAGGATGCCTTAGAGAGAAGTGAAGAGAGGCTAGAAACCTTCAAAAAAAATTTGGAAAAAAAAAATTGAATTTTTTTCGCGTATCGTACGATACGGGCGATACGCTCTTTATCGCACGATACGGTGCGATATTCACTGTTTTATGATACGGGGTAGTGCCCACGATACGATACGATACGGTGCGATACGGATAACACTGGGTAATATCACAAAACTCAGTCAATGATGAAAGTGACTTGCCAATTGCAATCAGAAAAGGGAAGCGTACAGTAGGAAAATATTCATTGCATAACTGAGTGTCATATTCTAACTATTCCAGAGAATATGAGTTATTTGTGATGAATGCAGAAAGCATAAAGATTCCAAAAATGTTTGAAGAAGTCGAACAACTACCAGAATGGAAGAAGGCAATGGAAGAGGAAATTGCAGCTCTAGTGCGTAACAAGACTTGAGAACTGGTTGACTTACCATCATATAGAAAAACCATTGGATGAAAATGGGTATTCTCAGTGAAATTTAAGGCAAATGAAAATATAGAAAGATACAAAGCTTGGTTAGTCGCTAAAGGTTATAGTTAGTCATATGGTATAGATTACACTGAAACATTTGCTCCAGTGACAAAGATGAATACCATCAGAATTATTTTAAGTGTAGCAGTTAATAGAGGTTAGGAATTATAGCAGTTGGATGTTAAGAATACTTTTCTTCAGGGAGACCTCATGGAAGACATTTATATGGATCTACTACCAGGATATCGACAAAGACAAGAGGAAGGTAAAGTATGCAAGTTAAAGAAATCGCTTTATGGCTTAAAACCATCTCTCAGAGCATGGTTTGAAAGATTCAGTAATGGTGTCACTAGATTAGGGTTCAAACAGTGTATCAGTGATCATACTCTCTTTGTCAAACAAGGCTTGAAGACAATCATACTACTGGTGTACGTTGATGATATTATCATTATAGGTGATGATACAGATGGCATAGTGGATCTAAAAAGGAAACTAAGTATGTTGTTTGACTTAAAGGATTTGGGAAGACTTCATTATTTTCTGGAGATAGAGATCATTCGTGAAGACAATTGCCTATTTCTAAATCAAAGAAAATATATCCTGGACTTATTAAAGGAAACTAAAGTGGAAGATTGTTGGTTATGTTCAATTCCCATGGAAGTCCCTAAGGAAGAGATACTCATATCGATTGCACCGTATGAAGATGTTGGGAAATACGAGAGATTAGTTGGAAAGCTGATATATATTACCATTACTCCACATGACATCAATTTTGCAGTTGGGTATGTTAGTAGATGGATGCATTGCCCTTCTAAACAACATATGAGAATTGTATTTCACATTATTAGATACTTAAAATCCTCATTGACCTATGAGTTATTATATGCTCTACATTCCTCACTTGATATAAAGATCTATTCTGATGTTGATTGGGTAGGATCCAAAACAATTAGAAAATCAACCTCAGGTTATATAATATGCCTAGGAGGCAACATAATATCATGGAAAAGTAAAAAATAAACTGTAGTAACAAGGTCAAGTGCAGAGGCTGAGTATAGGGTCATTGCTTTGGGAATGTGTGAAGGATTATGGATTATATCACTCTTGGGAGAAATTGGCATCAAAAGGAATATTCCGATTGACTTCTTTAGTGACAGTAAATCTGCCCTCCAAACCATCTTAAACGATGTTCTCTCATTTTATCCTCTATTTGTGCCACTCCTAATTTGTTTCTAATAACCTCATTATGTATACGGTCTTTTCTTGTATGACAAATCATCCATCTCAACATCTTCATTTCTATCACAGACATCTTTTGTACATGTTGATGATTAACTGCCCAATACTCAGAACCATAAAACATGGCAGGCCTAATTGCTGCTCTATAATATTTACCTTTTAATTTTAATGGTATCTTCTTATCACAAAGAATACCTGATGCTCCTCTCCATTTTAACCAACCAGCATTAATTCTATGTGTAACATCTCTATCAATTCTTCCATCACTTTGAAAAATTGACCCTAAGTATTTAAAACTTTCCTTTTGGGGAATGCAATGTGTGCCAATTTTAATTTCTATGTCCTCTGAAGTAGCCAAATGATCAAACTTACATTCCATGTATTTTGTCTTTGTTCTACTAAGTCGGAGGCCTTTGTTTTCTAATGTTTCTCTCCATAGTTCCAATTTTCTATTAACTTTTTCCTTAGACTCCTCCACTAATACAATGTCATCTGCAAATAACATACACCAAGGTACTTCATCTTGAATATGTTTTGTTAACTCATCCATCACCATTATAAATAAGTATGGACTTAAAGTTGATCCTTGATGTAACCCAATATTAACTTCAAAGAAGTCCGTCGTTCCTTCATGAGTCCTCACACATGTTTTTGCACCATCATACATGTCTCTTATAAGGTTAATATATGTCAATGGGATACCTCTTTTTTCTAAAGTTCTCCAAAGAACCTCCCTCGATACCCTATCATAAGCTTTTTCTAGATCAATAAAGATCATGTGAAGGTCTTTCTTTTTTGCTCTAAAATATTCTATAAGACGTCTCAAAAGGTGAATCGCTTCAATAGTAGATCTACCTGGCATAAATCCAAATTGGTTTTCTGTTGTACTTGATACTTGTCTTAACCTACGTTCGATAATTCTTTCCCATAATTTCATAGTATGACTCATTAACTTGATACCTCGATAATTCACACAATTTTGAATGTCTCCCTTGTTCTTATATACGGGTATAAGTATACTTGCTCTCCATTGCTCGGGCATCTTTTGGTTTTTCCATATTTCATTAAATAGTCTTGTGAGCCAAGTGATTCCTATTTCTCCTAGTATTTTCCAAACTTCTATAGGAATATTATCTGGTCCTATCGATTTACCACTCTTCATATGTTTAAGAGCCTCTTTGACTTCATTGTTTTGAATACGTCGGTAGAAATTGTGGTTTATATACTTTTCTTACTTGGCTAAATCTCCTAAACTAACACTAACATCTTTATTTTCATTAAAAAGATTATAAAAATAGTTTTTCCATCTATTTCTTATATCATCATTTGCCACTAGAATTTTTTCATCCTCGTCTTTTATGCATCTAACATAATTAAGATCTTTAGTTTTCTTATCTCTAGCCCTAGCTATCCTAAAAATATCTCTTTCACCCTCTTTTGAGTTGAGTTTATTATATAAGTCCTCCCAAATCTTAGCTTTTGCTTCACTAACGGCCTTTTTTTTTTCCTTTTTTGCTTCCTTCTTTGCTTTCTTATAAGCTTCTAAAGTTTCACTAGTTTTCTTAGCATAATGTAATTTATAACATGCCCTCTTTGCCTTGATTTTATTTTGTACTACTTCACTCCACCACCAAGCTTCTTTTTGTGCCGGTACACCTCCCTTAGATACACCTAACACATCTTTCGCCACTTTCCTAATATGTATAGCAATATTGTTCCACATATCAGAGGGTATGCCAACATAATTCCAAACATCTCCTTGAAGGACTTTCTGTTTAAATATATCTTCTTTCTCGCTTTTGAGGTTCCACCATTTAGTCTGAATAGCTCGATGCACTCTTTTCTTCTTTGTCCATTTTTTTATTTGTAAATCTATAACTAAAAGTCGATGTTGGGTGGTTAAGCTTTCTCCTAGAATTACCTTACAATCTTTACAACACGCTCTATCTTTTTTTCTACAAATAAAGTAATCAATTTGTGTTTGTGATAAGCCACTCTTATAAGTAATTAAATGTTCATCTCGTTTTTTTAAGATTGTATTGACTATAAAGAGATCAAATGATATAGCAAAATTTAAAATCTCCCTACCTTCCTCGTTTATATCCCCATAACCAAAGTTTCCATGAATCCCTTGATATCCTAACGCCTCTTTACCGACATGTCCATTTAAATCTCCTCCTAAACAAAACAGTAGAAAAGATTCAATGATAAAAAAAATTATATAAGATTATGTATCAAATGTATTATTCCCCAAAAGGAAAGTTTTAAATACCTAGGGTCAATTTTTCAAAGTGATGGAAGAATTGATGGAGATGTTACACATAGAATTAATGCTGGTTGGTTAAAATGGAGAGGAGCATCAGGTATTCTTTGTGATAAGAAGATACCATTAAAATTAAAAGGTAAATATTATAGAGCAGCTGTTAGGCCTGCCATGTTTTATGGTTCTGAGTGTTGGGCAGTTAATCATCAACATGTACAAAAGATGTCTGTGACAGAAATGAAGATGTTGAGATGGATGAGTGGTCATACAAGAAAAGACCGTATACATAATGAGGTTATTAGAAACAAATTAGGAGTGGCACCAATAGAGGATAAAATAAGAGAACATCGTTTAAGATGGTTTGGACATATAGAAAGAAGATCAAAAGAAGAACCTGTAAGAAGGTTAGAAAAACTAAATTTGGAAAGTATTAAAAAAGGTAGAGGACGACCACAAAAGTGTTGGAAAGAAACAATAAAGAATGATCTAGCTTATTGGGAGTTAACTGCTAACATGGCACACGATAGAGATCTGTGGAAACAAAGAATCCATGTAGCTGACCCCGTCTAGTATGGGAAAAGGCTTAGTTGTTGTTGTTGTTGTATGTATCAAATGTATTATTCAGTTAAAACACTTTTTTCATATGCATATATATAAATAAATAAATAAATAGAAAGAGAGAGTGGTGAATGTTCAATCTTTATCTACGTTCCCCTCAAACATCTCCACTAAGATTATTTTTTAAATTCAATTCCATTGACACTCATCTTCTCCAATTATCAATCCTTTGGTTTAGTCCAATAATTCCATGTATTATAACGGTTTGATTTGATTCTCCAAATTATCACAGTTGTCATTGTTTCTCCCGAGGTGATCTGCTTCATTTCTTTGATTCGCTTTTTGTGTTGGCAAGTGCAGCGGTTGGCCCATCCCTGCAGCCCACTGGCGCAAGCTTCAATCTTTGTGGAAGTGGAGACGATGAAGAGGTCCCCCCAGCTTTGGCGTATGACATCCTCGATTCCTAGTTCGAAATCATGAAAATGTAAGTTATCGAATGGTTATTTTCGGCTTCGATAATTATTATTCGTAAAATCAGGGAAGAAAGAGTTTTTTTTTCTGATTTTGTGATATCTATTTTTTGATAAAACATTTCAAATAAAACGGTTTTTGCTGTATTAAAGTAGATGAAAATCTCGAAACCACTTATATATAAGCTGAAACAAAAAACTAAAAATAGGTATAAAAAAGAAAATGTTAACATAAAAGAAGACAAAAAAACTCGAGAGATAAATACAACAACCACCGTCTCCATTTTCTTCTTGTAAAACTTCTTTTAAGGAAACCGTTTACTGTATCAAACTCTTCTTTCATCTACAGCTTTCGCATAATCTGGTTCGCTTCTGCATCTCTGAGAAAATGGAGTAGACATTGCACCAAGATGGGTGAATGATCAGAAATATATGCTACTAGGTTTGTAAAAGAGTGTTAACAACGTTACTAATACCATAAAGCTTAAACGAAAAAGGCTTAGACCAAGAAGAACTCATCTGAAAGGGACACAAGTACATCAAAGCAGAAAAGAACCATAAAATTTTACAGAGAATTGAGAAAGCAGAGAGTCTGCTGTTCCAGTGGTCCTCTTCTGTATCCTTGTATCATGCATCATATGCATGGCCATCGAAGTATGTCTGGTTCCAGTTTCTAATAGGATGGCGGTTTTTCAACGGTCATTAGACTTCGTTCAATGGCCGTAAATCTAAAATTTCATTCCATTTCGACAGTCAGCAAAGAATTATCATCGGTTAAGGAGCTTCATGCCTTCTATTGACTCGCATTATATTAGTACGATAGATTCCTTTTTAGTTGCTAGATTTCTTTTTAGTTGCACGGTTAAAAATTATACTAGGTTTTAACCGACTTTATTTTGAAAATGATGTTACAGGTATTCCATTTGAAAAAACTTGTTTCACCATGCATAGTTTTGAAAGGGCTAATCTAATGGTAATTTTTCTTTGGTTGGTCGTTTTCATTGAGAAATTCCTTTTGTTGGTTGACATTTGACAATTATCAACTGTTTGAATTTTATTCTTTAATGATGGGGACATAGTTGTTATGTTACATTGATATGTATTTCTCATCTTAAACCTGCTTCACCGGTAGAAATATAAGATTTTCCGTGAAGCGTAAAAAGCACGTTCAGCAGTCCCGCAGCCGGAGTTGATAGACTACTCTGCGACAGTGGGAAAATGTTCTTTCATGATCAAATGATTAATTTCTGCTTGTTTTCTGATCCCAACAATTTGAAAGTCGGAATAAGTTTTCCCGGAAAAATTCATTAGGAGCCATACTTTTCTTCCCGGCTTAATGCACGAACCCTCGCTCTTTCTGTCTCCCACTCTGTAAATGGCGATCAAGCGACTTGATTTCAGAGAAGATGACGGTCAGTGGTAGTATGTCTCTCATTCGATTGTAAATAATACTCTCTCATTAGTAAGTTGTGTCAATGGTTCTAATTATTGAAAATAATTTTCCAAATTTCTTTTGAAAGTTACAACCATTGAACCGTTCCCTGATTTGGGATTGAGATTTAGTATTGAAACCAAAAGTGGATCTGTGAGATAATCGGAAACCAATTGCATATAAAATATATCTGACGGGATATTTGGATCTGGAATTAAGATTTGTATATGATTCTGGATTCTAGCAGAAAGTGCCATGGCTGTCGTCGCTAGGAGGTCGACTCAAAAGAACCTTCAAGCTGAAGGTCAAGAGATTGATACCCGGTTGCATGCAGATCCAGTAGGTACCTGCCCAAGCCCATCTTGATGATCAAAAGGAAAAATAAGCAAAGTATGGTTAGACACAAATCACTCGGGTTGAGATGTTAGTCTGTTTATCGAAAGAAAAACCCTAACCTAACCTAAAGTTCAGGGTCAAAATTTCATCTTCGGGTTGTGCTTGTGCCATGACATTTGTTGTTTGAGTCATGAACCAATCAATTTTCTCAACACAA